>OX104068.1:92342946-92398763 GCA_944474145.2 Dicrocoelium dendriticum | reverse complement strand
CCTGGAGCGATGCTTTGACCAGATATCTAATAGGACTTCCGCCATCCCATTGGATCGTAGCAAGACTAATTGGGTGCTTTACCGAGATTGGATTAAGCAGTTATGCCTGCTCAGTATCTTTAATGCTAATTTACCGCTTTAAATTACCAAGGAGGCATTTTCGGCACAGCTACTCTAGATTTGACCCCGTTCTTCAAAATCCAGAAGGTGAACGCAATGTTATATATTGAAACCGATGTCACCAAAGTGCGCCATGAAAATCAACAATGCCCCGAGTAATAAGAACTGGGAAGATATAGAAGTGTGAAATTGTTGAGCCAGGAATGGTGTATAAACGTGTGCATAGTTTAGATGTTGCAGCACTCATAAAACTGGTTGAGGATAATATATATTTTAACAAATATGTTGCCCTATAGACAATTATAGACCAAAAAGGGACAGAAGTTGCATTTCTTTTCGTTTGATACTCCTTTGAAGACACTCTAAAAACAAGTACGTCAATTCACCGTTGCAGTTCCGCCATAAGTTTGACTGATTATATTACGGGAACTGATACCAAAAACTGCTTTGCTACAAAGCCTTACAAATCGATGATGTCAGATGCGTATTATGGTAATGAGCCATGCAACGTGGTTCAGCTAAATCACTGCACGGTCAACTCGGGATTTGTACTCCGCCAGATGGGAGTACATTTGACAGATTCCAGTAGGGCATTCCAAGTAATGCAAGCGCGCAAGGAAAATAAATTCCAACGGCATTTCAAACGACTGTGCTGCTCTGCCAGCTCCAGATGGCGGCCGCTAAAATTTGCTGTTCTGACTGCGCTCTAGCAAGTAGCGGCACGTGTGGTTGGGATCTCTCAAAATCTGGTAAATCAAAATGAGGTCCCCACGTAATCGCCGATACGGACCGCTGGACACCCCGAGCATTCAAAGCATATGTTCATGCGGAAAATTATTTAGACCCTTGGCTTTTTGTCCTTAGGTGTTGGAGTATCTCCAAGATGGTGCGATCTCCGCCGTGGCTGCCATAACTGTGTTGCATATTCTATAGGTGGACGCATCTATAAGCAGAGGTCATGGAGAAATCGAGAGTCGGATAGTGTGAATGCACGCTTTAAGAGCGTAAGTTTTAATGCCACTGCTGGGCGCCGTTTCAGCCTAATTTGAATATCCAAAGTAGGCCAGGATCAAAAGACCCAAATGCTTTTCACCAGAAGAATTTGGAAGCTCCTGGTTTCCGAGTTTGTAGGAGTACATCAACTTTTGTCTTAAGTGCAGCACTCTACATTCGTCCAAATTGAATCGAAGTACATTGTGGGTTGATCTAGTTTATACCTTATTCAGTTCAAGGTGAACTACTGTGGTACCATCGGGTATGTTGATCGCTCTCCACACCTTGTTGTCACTGGCATAAAGCAGGCACTTCGAGCTTATGGGGTGTATGATATCGTTAATATAGGTCAAAAATAATCGAAATCCTAATGCCGATCCCTGTAGTACTCCGCATTCAACTCGTATGTCATCTGACAAAGATTCACGCACTCGTACTTCTAATCGTCGGTCTGGAAGAAAGCTTTTAATCACATAGGAAAGGATCTACAGTATCAGTAGTCTGGAGTATGAGGAGCAGAATGTCATGGTCATAACGGTCAAGCGGCGTTGAGAAATCGAGTAAGACTACATCAACTGCCTTGTCAGAGTCTACTGACAGTCCAGTTGCATCGTGCTAGCAGTAGAGTTGTAGTGTGTGAAAGCTGAGTAAGCGTGCATTAGCTCCACGTTGTTTCCTATCGGCTCATAAAGGTGGAACAATGGCATAGTGTGGATAAAACGGCCAACGTTTGACAACTCTCATGGGATGGTTTGGGGGCATAAAGTTACTTCAATGAAGTTAAATAAAATTAAAAAACACATCGGTGGACTCACGATATCATCCAGGTTATCACAAAAATATATTCATTTCCGCCAATTTCGTAGTTTTGTGAGAAAATGTTGTGTTTTGTCGTCTCTCAATGAATAGGCAATAGATCAGGTAAACTAAATTGTGTAAAACATCCTCAAATCGTCTGTTTAATGAGTAGCTTGCGCGCAGAAATGATAAGTCGAAAGAGCTTTTCGCGGTTCACATCTTCGAAGGGGAAAATAATTCCGGCGGCAATCCAGCCGACTGTAATGGGTAGCCAGTTACAGTCTATGACCCTTCAATTCTGTGTTGCAGCTAAGCTTCAGAAGGTGGTGACAACCTTGATCAAACTTATTAAAAGCTGGAACGCCAGGATGTCACTTGTAGACGGTGATATATTCCGCTGTTCTCTCCTAGGACTTTCAGTCGCTTGTGATAGTGCAGGTGGGACAACCATCCACTTTTCTGTTGCCCGTCGCCGTGCAGTATCCATTGCAACCAGGACGGATTTTAACTAGGTTCGCCAAGCCTGGATCGCGTGCTTCACATGAGGCCTCACATACGCCTTGAGCATTTGGAGGAAGATGGAGGGAGCAAACCTCCCAAACACTCTCCGAAACAAACCAACACCTTTGTTAGCAGTTTTGGACGCCTTCAATGATTGTGCCAAACAGACTTGGTAGTCTTGGATCACAACTCTGTGGTCACGCTCTTATGAGACGGTTTTCAGAATGACGTCTCCAAGCTTATATGCGTATGTCGGCTTGTGGCGAACATGTATAGCTTTGTATTTGTCCGTGTTAAACGAAAGTATATTTACCTTTGAAAATTCAAAAGCGCAGCCTAAGTGCCGTGCTCTTCCTATAGTTGATTGCGCGTCACATCTTTACCTTATCGGCAGATAGCAGGAAATCTGACTTGCTGACACACGCAAGTTCTTTATTGAAGAATAAGAATAAACTGGGCCTGAAAACCGACCCTAGTAGGACACTGCCGTCCACACCAACTGGGTCAGGAAATTGATCTCGAACTCGAAATTAAAGGCGTTGCTGAAGGAGGAAGTTTCTCATCCATCCAAGGACAGGCTTTCTAACTCAGAATGCTTGCAAAGGAGGTTAGACCTTAAAACGGGGCCCAATGCATCCTCAGCTATGATCGATTTCATCATTTTTGAGAGCATCAAGTGAAGAGTCACTGGGCGATAGTTGGCTGGCTCTGAATGACCACTAGTTTTAAAAATCGGGGTAATGTTGCCTTAATTCTACATTCTAGGGACCTGATGTTCTTCCAAGCACCTTTAAGCAATCTTCGTAGCTACCATATGTAGTGCTTCCGGGGGAATGTTGTCAACTCCGGGGGAACTATGGGTGCGCAACGATAGCAGCTTCCACCAAAGGTCGTTAAACTAATCGTAACTTGTTTGAATACTGGTATCTGAGAGAATGAGACAGGTCTTTTACAAATGTTTAGAGCATGTCAGAAACTTGGGGCATATTTTAGCCGTAGAATCTTGGATATTCCGCGGCGGTTTGAGCACATCCATTCGCTGATATTATTGGGGGAACACCACATTTCACATTCCAGAGGCTGTTCCCATGTCTGTACAGAAGCATTTTGTTAACATAAAAATTTGTCACTAGGCTCAGCTGATGTATTAAATTGTCCTGGCGCACGAGTGTGATACAGTGATTACGATGCACAACACGTTTACACCAGCTGTCAAGGCTAGGGTTCGCTTTATGCACATGCCACGCAGTGTCTCGTACTGTCAAATGTTTTCGCGTTCTAATCCGAATGAATGTTTGTTCCCTTGCAGAACGAAGGGGCATTTTGACCGATGCAGATTTAATCAGATCACTGAACACGCGTGTAAAATCCAACGAAGCACTGTCAATGGAACAGTCGTCCGAGAACTCCCAGGTGGCATCTCCCACAAGTTGTACCAGTATGTCTTAGTAAGTGACTGATGGAAAAAAGTTAGCATAATTTTATGGATAATGCGCATAATTCAGGAAGTCGCAACTTATGCTTACGTGGTCACTCCACCCCAGAGGACTCACTAGCCTAGATGTTTTAGCCATGAGCTCTTCGTTCGTGAGCACTAAATCAAGCAAAGATGGTGTATTTCCGGCTCTGTATCAGATAGGTGAACTGACATGGCTGATGAACAGAATGTTTTTACAACATACTCCTGCAAGTCGGTCTAAACTGTTTGCTGGGGATACCGGAACTTCCAAATTATGAATATTGTAGTTGCCTGAGATAAGAAAATGACTGTATAGTCCTCGTAAGACCTATCTCAAGGATAATGCTAGACGGGAGTCCATCACTCCGGTGGAAATTTTGGGAAAACAACAACGGACCAAGAGCAAGTGTCGTTGAATCTCAGTCGCAGACTGCACCAGGGCGATTCTATGTTCAGCATTTCCGCATCCGTCATCGGTTCGCACTGCAGGTCGTTGCGGTGGTATAACATTACCACCTGCTTTTACTATGTCGATCGTTTCGGAGAATAGATATACCAAGGAGTTCTACTTCGGCATTGGTAATTTCAGAGTGCAACAAGATTTCTGTAACAAATATGAGGTCCCGGGCATATGGCACTTGAGTTCGCTGCAGTTCGGCATGCTCGTTCAGGAGACCTTATGCACTAGTGTACACACAGGAAAGTTTCTCTTTTGTTAGCAATGAATGGTGGGATGGGTGTTTTGAATAAAACGTTGTGACGACCGGTGAAAGACTGGCAACTAATCGCTTTTTCGGTGTGGCGATGACGAACTCATCTGTGTCCATTTCATAGATCCTATTATTATCTTTGTTTCTCTCTTTGTATGTAATTTATGAAATGTGTTTGTCAGTTTCGTTGGCCAGTTGATTGAGTTAATTCGAACTCTTGTCAGTAAATGGTCTGAATAAGTGGTTGCTTTCGTGTGTTTGCTTAGCAGATGCTGCTTTGATCCGGAGCTTGGAAGGAAGGCTGCCGCGGCCCGCATACTATCTCTCCACTAACATTACTGACATTTTCTAGATTGAAGGACCACTTTCACAATCCTCGGGCCACATCCCAAGGCCCTGTGACAAGATTGGTCGCTTGTTGTTACAGTTCATGTGTGCCACGCTAGTCGCAGTCCCACTGCCCATTCACTTTGGCATGGCCAAAATGGATTGATGTTTGCTTTCCTGTTTGCTGTCTTATCCACTTTTCTTAATTGCAAAATATAGTAACTTATGCGGGGCTGAGTAAGATAACTTAGTTATATGAGATTCGCAAACGCCTAAATGTCTGTAAACATTTTGCCTCTTACAAACGACGTCAAACTATAATGTCACCACTTATGTGTACCAAAACTAACGTCAATGTATTCGACAGTGTTTGATTTCCCTGACAGTTATTTTGTGAAGCACCGTTTGATAAGTGCAGAAAAACGTGTCAGCAGAAAAGAACCAGTGGGGACTAATTGGAATGTAATAAGTAGCGTTGCCTCTTTATTCCCGAACAGACAAGATTTGGAACCTCAAACATCCCTAGGTAAAGGCGAAGTATCCTAAGTTAAAAAATTCAAAAATATGAGTGGCAGATGCGACGTGAAATGTCTCCATGAATGCAACAAAGTAGCTGCTGATGGATCCTAGTACACAAAGCTATCCGTCACAACATTATAAATTCATGCACGTTGGTCTATCTCATGAGATTATACACCAAACATGGTTCATGTTTCCTAATTTGTGCTGCATCAGTCCTTCAGAAGTTCCTGTTATGGTTAAATGAAAACAGTACATAACCATATGAATTTGTGCGCGCCGAAGGTACACCTGCGCTCAAGTTAGTTATCAGGAATATTCTAGGGATTTAGGCTTTAAAAGCCGTGGCCTTTATAGACAGTTGATTCGAACATTCTCTGGGAGAGTTTACCCGAAAAGTTCATGGATCAGTGAGGCGCTGCACCAACTATACCCGAAGATACGTTCCATAATTTTGTTCGAATCTGTTTAGTTTCAACGCTAAGTAGGATATGCTAGCAGGGTGTAAAACTGGCCTGCAGTGTGCACTAAAGACTGTCACCAGCGATAGAAAAAATCTGTGTACACGGTTACTACCACGTCATTATCGACCCAAAGGATAACGACTTGCAGCTGGAATTATGCAACCATACATAATTTTACCGGACGCAGAATTTGTGGTTATCATGCTCATGTTGAATTTCGCTTGGTGGGTGGAGTACAATTCTGGTACCAAAGCCGCAATTGAGCAGTAAGTGCACACTAGTCACAGAAAATGGTAGGTTGATGTTATCTAGACCAAAGTTTTACTTGACGAATACAAACCCAAAGGCGAGGCAAGGATGATTGGGGCATATTTTGTTCTAGATTTAGTCGGTTCTTGTGAAATGTTGTAAAATCGCAATTCCTACACGCAGCAGATGAAGTGGTAAAGCGGATGCTCCGGCATACTAAATAAACTGGCCATTAGAAGTTAGTATAAACATAGAAAATTCAAACATCCCAACTTCACTTTATATAAAGCAATATATCTGTGCACTGCTATAATGCCTAGCTCAGCACAATCGAGGAAGTTATCTTGGGTATACCAAGCTGTGTATAAGGGAATAAACAAATAAGCGAAATTGTATTATCGACTATGCAAATCAGGCCTCCATATTCAGTATCAGGGATGTGCAATAGAGTGATCTATATCCATCACTGGCTGATCAGAAAGAATCCAATGCTGGTGACCTATTTCCAGTTGAAAGAAGACAGGCGTTTAACAGTGCTACGGTTTATGGCTAATGATCCAATTTTAGAAACAAGTAGTCACCGAGTATGTCATGAGGGATAGTACAAAGCCCAAATAAATATTTGTCACTATGCAGTGGCAATAATACGCTGGTATTGAAATGATTTCATCAACAAAGTTAGGGATTATTTGGGAACTATGAGTTGTGTAGGCGCGTCGCCTAAGTCATATTCCTTCTAGCCGCAGTCATCAGGTCTTCTTAAGTTTTATTGTTTCTGCTAGACTGTATGCCACTGGAATGACGAACGACCATTTGGGTTCTCAAGAGGCAATCTACCAGATTTTAAACAATTCAGCTGCTTTCGCTGCTATTTGCGGACAGTCGTTAATGCATTAAATGTCTATGTTAACTCTGTAGATAAGTAAATGATGGTCGAATTATGATGCGCTATTACACACGGTGGCCTGCTGATACCTATGTCATTTATCACGCGGACGGGCGTTATGCCGGATGCACCCGCCCAAGGAAGGATTTGGCCTCAGAGAGGAGAATGGGGGGCAGTGGTTTATCTAGGTACTTTGAATGATTAATTAATTATGTTGAATTTTGTAGTGTTTGTACTTAAGGATAGATTTAGTGTTTTGAGCGCTAAACGCAGCAGTTAACATTTGAGGTCAATACAAAAACACTGTTCCTACCCTTGCTGCATAAATGATTCCAAAATTATATGGAGTTGCTAAACTAGATATAAGAATAAGAGCTCATTTTAGTAGAGATTATAGCGCATTGCTTGGACTCATTTACTTATCAGGCCAAACAAAAGAGTATGCAACATTGAAAAGATTTACCTTAGTGACTTAAAGAGAAAAGGACTAAAGATTTTGAAGTACACAGACTATAAATCTATCTTCAACACATGCTATTTTGCATTAGTGGCATGGACAGAATTGTGCTGTACGTTCCATATTTTCCTTATGGGATCCCATGGCTTAAGCGAAATTTTAACAACTTGTAGAATTGGATCGACAATTGCTTTAGACCCGCAGTTTAGATCAAAGCTTCTGCACTATAGGCATGCCATTCTACCATACCAGTGGTACGGAAATAGCCCGCAGAAAAGCCGAATTTTTCGATGAGTCACTTCGTCCGCTGAAGGAATTGGCAGATTTCCGAAATACCCGCAAGTAAGTTGCGGCTCCGAAATAATGATGATGAACTCAGCCAAATATGCACAGTGAAATACTATCTGAAATTGATTTTCTCTCCTGGAAATTGCCGGATATTGACAGCTTCGACGGGAAATAAACTGATGCAGATTTTGAATGCGCTTGAGGTCAACGTGAGCTCTTTGTTCACATGTTTATTTAGGTGTTGCACTTGACAACAGATGCTGTCGGTTTAACCAAAGTATTTACGCACTTTATCAACATTTAGGCCATCTCATTGAAACAAATGCCATCGTAAGTGAGAAGCACTGCAAGCTGAATTTTGTCACGCAGCAACATACTATTTTGCGAACAAATAAATAAACCGTATATTTCACTACTAGTGTGGCACTCGTTTGGAAGAACCAACCAAGATGCATGTGGGTATTGGGAATAATAAACAGCGAGAGATATCGACAAGTACATTGTCCGCATAAGTAGGGATAAGATGCTGAGTGATGGGGGAACATCCAATTCAGTCATCTTCCCTTGTTTCCATGATGGAATTGATAGTAAAAAATACCAGTACATAGGAATCCGACCCGGTTCACTGGACTGCGTTTCAGACTCCTTTAAATATAGTATTATCAATAATGCTTTAATAATAAAGTTACCAAGACTGCTTTGCGTCTTCAGAAATTGGGATTGATTTGCCCGGACACTTTCGACACCTGCATTATGCTTTCTTGGCTCTCTATCATAACACAAGTATATTTGCGAAGATAAAATAAATATATTCTCTATCTTCTAGATGTCATATGCAATCTTATGTAAAGGCTATCCTCCAGTAAGACAGACATTTACAGAAAGGTAATGTATGGAAATCGACAATGCAATCAGTAATTATTAATGTCAAATAAAATTAGCTGCCGACTGCAAAAATATTCCGTCGTATGTTGCATTCTTATATCAGATATGGTGCACGGATTCCTGTTGATTCGATGGATATTATAAGCAAATATACGCTTTGCAGGCAAACCCTTATGGTATGCCTCTCGACCAAATAAAAGGGGGAATTTCTTTGATCCATTTGCTATCTGGACATAAACAATATCCGGACAAGGTAATGAGTGTTACTTGGGTGTGTACCCCGTGAGGTCCATGCTTAGTCAATCAATTTTGATTTATTGATAGTCGTGACAGTCTGCGAAGCTGTCCAACCAAAATATCCATTCGAAGCCAAATGATATGTGATCATTTTGACAGACAAATATTGCTGGTGTTTGCGTACTTCGTAGATCCGTGGCTGTTACAACGAAACTTATATTAAGTAGATGTACGGAAATTGTGTATCATATAATGCGTCTGCTAGTTACACAGTCCATCCTCACAATAACATTGATATACCAATTTACTTTTTATGTATTTCCGTCAGAAAGCTACAACAATCCAGAGTGGCGCCGGAGGGCAGTGTTTACAATGTTGTACTTTTAATTGGCGTGTGTTTTTAGTGAATCAAACGTATGAGCCCTCTCTATCATAGATTAACGTTTTCTGCTGGGACGGAGTTAACAGTAGCTAGCTGCTACTACTGATGTTGATGAAAGCTGTAGTGCTGTTTGTTCGCCAGCTTCACGCACGTACAAGGTTTGTCCCCAGACCCAAGACATCTTCTTTTAATCCAGCAATATTCTTAGGGAAATTGGTACAGATGAGTGAATAATTGTTCATAAATATTCAAAAAGAGGTACTCGAATTATCATTTTTTAAAATTTTAGCCATTGTCTCTAATACTGTCACAGCAATATGCATCGTAGAGCAGTGTTCCACCAGTCTATATGTCGAACGGATATAAAAATAGAAATTGTAATAACTTCTTATGAATAAAACAAATATAGCTGTATTCAGAATATGGAAAACAACACTTCGTGCCAAATTTGCTTAGAAACCCTGGGAACACTTAAATGTTCCCTTTAATGACCAATTTATAAAATTTGTAAAATATGGATAAAATGATATTTTTCGCGTAAGTTCTTATCGCCGACTTCGGGAACGCAGCATATTTGCTTATCAAGTGATTTGCAGCCATAGACACCACAGAAATTCTACCAACAACCGTCCAGCCACCAAAAACTTCTGCTTTTAAAAAAGAGCGATTATTTGCGTTAATACACTAAAGGGTTTTATCTTATTTATATGTATATTGAAACAATTAAAAATGTGGAATTTAATAAACAAACACAGAATGAACAGCTATTGAATGGACAGAAACCATAAAAGTTCATATAAAAGAAATTAATATTTTTCTGCTATGAGTTGAATTTGAATTTTTGCTCCACAGCCTGAAGGAACTCTACCTCATCGGAGTAATACGAGATAAATGCTCAGATCCGTAAAGGAAATACTCTGAATCTTCAATAAACATCATTGCTCTGTGAAGGCGTCTGGCGCTTTTCCGGACTAGGTACTGCTTTGTAACTGTGGACTACTGGGATGAAAACCTTAAAAACATAAGTTTTTGAAAATCGATAATTTGTTTTAAGTATTCCTTGTTTTGGTTTTTAAGTTGAAACAATCCCAAATTCTCAGCACGGTTTTTTATGTTACAGCATCGAAACTTGGATTTTTACAGTTGGACGCTTTTGAAATTTTCTGATAGGCATTTAACGGATTAGCTCATTGTTTGATACCTGATTTCTTATCAGTTTTTTTTCTGTCAGTTAAAGATGTTACCCAGGAAATATACCGCCTAAAACCCTGATTGAATAAAGTAGGAATTATAACAGCAACTACAATAGTTGTGGAAAAAGGAGATTTTTTTCTAGATGCAATGCACACTATGAAATGATGATAATCGACATGACCGGTATTACGTAAAAATTGACCATTTATACCGCTTTACTATTTTTAGGAAGATTTTGTGTATGAGAAAGCAAAACATATTGCGTAATACAGTACTCCATAAGTTAATCGTTTTCCGGGATTGAAAACAATTTAACATAATACACAGTAGTTGCTGTTAAATTTTCTATTATTATCATAACTATAAACGAAACATCTGCGAACAGCTTTGTTCTTCCAGTGAATATGGATAACACAAAAAGATTAAAGTAAATCAGTAAGAAGGTACCAGCTTTTGTCATTTTACCCACAGATATGCAACAATAATTATGTATACGCTGCTTAAACCACAAGTTACTTTTTACTATTTGGTTGCGTTTATTACAGACTGATGTATTTCATAAACGTATAGCTCATTATCGACGCACCACTGTCCGTTAAATATAGGAAGTAAACCAGTTCAATAAAATATCATAAGAATAGTATGTTTTTGGAGGATACTCAAATAGTTTATCGAATTTTATCGAAAACTGCTAAGTATAATTCTGAAACAGGATTACTCTAATTGGGAAAGTCTACACCTTCGAACTCACTTCTTGTAATTGAATTTCGTGCTTTGTTAACAGCTTCAAAGCATCGCTATTCAAAACCTGAAAAAAGAAATGAAAGTAAAAGCAACACTTGGCAATAATTTAAACTTACAAATCACTGGATGGTAGAAGCAGTCAGTAAGTAGTACATGTATTTCGGCCTCCCAATGGTGAAAGGAAAGTAGCAAATATATAAGATTTCTTTACGATTGGTAACTAAGTGTAGTTTGTAAATGTTAATAAAATGTATTTCAATTCAGTTTAATCTACTTTACTTAGTATATGTAAATATATAATACGGCCAGCCTACATGAATTTACATTTGTGTTAATTTATTATACATTACTTTGGTTTTCCCGGTGAAGAAAAAGAAAGCAAGCTAAAAGAACCAAGATTGCAGTAGGCCTACGCAAAAATATGATTTTTCTGAAAGCCAGATAAAGACTACGCTGGCGAATCTCTTAATAACCGATTTCACTGGATAAACCGTTCGAAATGAAAGCATAAATTAAAAGCTGTAAAATGTTAAATATCTTCCAACTCCCTTATATCTGTGCGTCTGCTTCACAAACTAAGGCTTTTACTTTACATATTTAACATCACATAGATGCATGTTTTGAATAATCTATATCACATGTTTATTGAAATATCTGAGGTGATCAGTAAACCTATAATTTTATTTTAATACACAGAACAACTTAATTCGTAGATGGAAACAAATAACGGTCTCGATTACTTAACCCAAATCATTTGTAATTCCTAGACTTATAATCGTTGGGATTTGGAACAAATTTAGTTAGCCTCACTTATGAGCAAAATAATCAAGTACTTACACAAAAAATACTACTAACACTGCGATGGTTACTTTGCGGCAATCATATAAATTTTACTACTCCCTCACTGACTACTTGATTGGCAGTGTTGTGCGAAAAGTTCACGAGCATGACCGCATTAATAACAGACGCAAATACAATGTACCATTATTTCTAATAAAATGCCTCGTAGAACATTTACAGTGCTGCTCAAAGTAATATGGCAGTCCGAGTTGCTATAAGACGGATTACATCATAGTTATTAAGAAAATTTGAACGCCAAAACCCTACGTAGGATAATAGGAGAGCCGATGCATGAATTTACGTTAAATTAGTGTTCTATTGAAAATGGCTGCCAGTCACAATTTAAATCCGTAACGGCACGTGTACTGCAAGACCCACCTTTTGCTCTCTTTTTCATCCCAGTTACTACACTACATCTATAAGTAGTCGCCGTGAATTAAAAGCAACGGCATTTTTGTATTTCTATCAAGAACACAGCATTAGATACTAAACTTAGCTGGAAATGTAAATTATAGGCAGTGTTTCACTGATACCCACGCATAAGACGCTGGGTTGTTCTGACCGTCAAAACAGTTTTTAGTCGAACCCAAATTTCCAGCCAACGGCATTTGAACAAGCTCAAACGCTTTCGAGTTTTGTATCCTGTGGAGCATCAGTTGAGAATTACATGTCCGCACAGCGGAAACTAGCCATACCGCCAGCAATCCCGCCTCCCAATCTATTTACTTTACCGCAGGCAATAGTAGGATCATGCTGCGCATCACTGTCTACCGGAGTAACACGGTCGTTTGCATGATCAAAACTTTATAGTTAAACTATCGGACCGCGATATTTCCTATCGGGATATGAAAAGCTGCACCAATTGATACATACGAACTATATACCTCTTCAAACCTCAGCAGTTAGTGCAGTTAGTGCTGCCAATACTAGAGAGGTACCTGTGACAACATGTTTTCTCCAAACAGATACAGTAGCCACACAACCAACCGAAATTGTGAGCACAAGGAGAAATCAGATTTCTCTAATTGTAGTATGCTCCAGTGTGACTTCATAAGAGGCAAATGTTAGCAGAGATGCTACTATAAGAGAGAAAGCCATTGGAATCGAATGATTTTTTACAAGATGGCTGCAGCTAAGCCGGCCATTTAGATACTCGACGTCCGTCATACAAACTCTATACAACAAGCTGGAGTTTGTGTACTCCATATAACACTTCCTTCAAGAAATAATACATAAGTCGTGTTTATGACAGAATTTCATCACCGAGTTGCCTCATGCACTGTTCGTATGTCTTATGCTGTTTTAAAAGAAACGTCAAAAACTCAATATCCCCGACGTCTACCATAAAAATGCGCCCATGCTCTAGACCTCACGTTAGCTACAGGCCAAAGCACAAGATTGCAATGAGTGTCACTTCAACCGTGAAATGCTTTTTCTCAAAATCTTGCATACTAATAATGTATCCAGGCTAATATTATCACCAAAACGCAATGATGTGATCTGAAAGTGAGACAAGCAAACATTAATCCTAAATCATTGCGGAAATAATGCCTAAAATTTAGCTAAATATTCTGTCATCCGAAATGCATATAAAGTCAACGTACACCAAGCCAAAAATGTAACAATTATATCGAACAGGTACTCATCGTCTGTGATCTTGAGACTATGAAGTTCCGAACCTAGAGGTTATCACGTCACTGTGACAGCTGATGGGTGTCCAGATTATCAGCAACCTGCTGACACTGAACACTAACACAAACACAATTATCCCGGGAGGTTTAAGCAGTTCTGCATATGACAACCGACGTCCACAAATACGCTTTTAAACTTGGAGGCTCTAAGTTGTTTGCACGCATGTTGTTCTCAGTATTCTAATCGATATTCATGCTCGCCAGGTTTCAGGGCTTATGACATCGACAGATTAACCGAAATATCACGATATACTGAGATAACTAAAGCTGAGAAAACTCAGTACAGCAATTCTAAAGTGAAAAACTGGGCCCAGCAGAGGACGCGGAATAATCGTTTTTTACTATGTGACCTACATATTAATATTGTCGATGATCTAGAAATGCAGTTTGTGCATTTCATTTGCTAATCTCCGCACCTTTGATGTGATAATAAGTGGACACTAAAAGTTGTTTACCCCTCAATATATTTCCATTTAGATTGCGATATATTGCAAGTAAGCTACAATAATAACTTAAGACGCTAACGGCTCATGTTAGTTAATCACTACTGTTGACTTGTTTGACGATAAATTTGTTTCGCCATTAGGTATCCTAAATTGGAAATTCTTCCGACTCATACCGTTATTGCGCTGTATTAAGATTTTTAAAAAACGCCTTGATGACATCACATCCTATGTTCATCACCTGGTACAGTATGCTACAATCGGAATAAGAGATAGCGCGGACTGAACAGCGTGATCCATTGCCCATTCCAAACCGTGAGGAAAAGGCGTCAGCATATATGTGAATAGATTGGTGAAACACCCAAAAATCCATGATAACGTTAAGCAACGACTTGTTTATACAACATTTGTTAACCAAAAGAGTTCTTTAATAAATAGTTATAATGGGTGGTCTAGCTAAAATCTATGTACAACTGCGACCTAAGGGTGACGGTTTCATTAATTTAGAACCAAGTTTCAGATTAGATTTGAGGTGCCCCTACCCCTAATTGACAATTGTCACCTGCATGATATCGATCGTATTTAGCAATAATGCACAGGAGCAACTTCCAGTATGTTGACATTTCAGATACTATGGTGGAAATTAAAATAACAGCGTCTTAATTTTAGGCGAATAACAGTACAGATTGAGATACCGTATCAAAGCTTAAACACAAATTAGTGCATTAACATAAAACTTAGTAACGGAAAAAAGGTAATTTATATTCCTATTATGCAAGACAAACCTACTATGGGCAGTTGCTTTAAAAATTTATCAGGGCATATATTTTGTATGATAACATTTTTATGCTAGCCATATTGAGCTAGGCAAACTGCATTGTATTCTTCTTTGGCATGATGCAAAAGAGCAAGAGGGTCAGAAAGAATGTTGAGTTTCCAAGTAAGCCAAATTGAATAGAACTTTTTGTTCGTTATAATTGTTCGTTCTGAATCAATCTACTGGATTTTTCGACTAATTGTTTTGATAAAAAAGGTAGTTGTTGTAAGCAACTACAACATTAAAAATAAATGTTTTATATGGAATGTCATTGGTATTTGTATACAATGTGCTGAACTTACCTCTGGCATCTCAGACCAGGCCACGCGGAATGCACCGGGACTGGAGAGCCCGAGGTAGCCAAGACGCGGTTGCTCACGTTCATTTGATATTTCTGTTTCCGAAGGAGACTGTCCATTTTGCGGAAGTCGCGCATTTGGTTGTTCCGAAGTCGCATCCGGAAATTTCGCAATTTCTGTCGCGGGAGGTTTAACGGTATGAGTAAATCGAGCCGCAGGTGGATATTTTTCGAGCTGAAACAAAAAGTATATGCTTACTAGCCCATTGCATGAAACAAGGATATGTTAGCAAGAGGTACAAGCTGTCGCACAATTTGTGGAAAGAGTTATATGAAACCTTGCCTCAATCATATAAAGCTTACTTATCATGCTTTTAGTAAACAAAATTCACTTTAACAATTACGCGTGGAACCCAGCAACTTTCTTACTTGTTCGTTACGTCAAATTAGGTGTATTTATAAGGTAATTATAAAATAATCAATTTAAATTAGGATTATTGATGACCGCTTCGTGTGCCAAGACGTTAACAAAATCTGAGTTGTTTTTACAATGTACTTTGGTTCTGGAATGTTCAAAGATAAACGATTTGTTATTTCAGCCATAAAAGTCTTCAGGAAGGCACAGGTTACCGCAGCAGTTAGGTTAGCTCCACAGTTTATTTAACTCTGATTTATCAGTTGACTCGCTAGTATTAAAGTAGGACAGCAACTATGTCATAGGAGGAAAACTTATATGGTAAAAGGACGACTTGGTCATGACTTGGCAACTAAAGGAATTTTGTTTGCCTGGATGCAAGCGTGTTAATGTATTTGTCAGTGAACGAAGCCAAAACGCAAAATGAGCACTAGAATAAAGAATGAAGTGTCTAGTCCTAAAAGTGTGGGGGAAAAATACAGCAACCACACAATTTGGCACATTCATAATGACGGTATATTGGCGAATCGCCACGCACTGATCTTTAAGTTTGGATCTTTTATCGTACGACAGATCAGTAAGTGTCAGGCTTCATTCTACTGATGAATCTGGGTTAGTCAGAACTTGGTGAAAACCACCTACTGAAGGGAACAGCATAAATACAACTTGCAAAGTGAGGATACAACAAATAGGGGAACACGATGAGTAAACGTTTTGGTGATGTGTTTAGCATGAATAAATGTAGCTTTTTCGTACAGCAATTGAACAAATCAATATTTCCCTTTAGATCTTCTTCGGTAAATCATGCGCATAGGAAATATTGGCCAGGCGCCCGATTTAAGGAAATGTACCTGCATGTTCTTAAAACAAATTAATGTATCTTGGATGTATCTTGGATCCATTTGAATATACAGAATTATTTTTATAAAAGTGAGGGAATTTTGGGTTTTACCTATCGCATTAAATGATATATATTGAATGCACGTAGCGGAAACAAACTTGTGAAAATAGGCTCGCGTTCTAGTGTAAATTTATCGCAGCTTCAACGAATAAAAATGCTGTAACATCCACAACAGTAATTGTGTTTACCGATTGACAAGTTTGAAATCTTGATTTTAACTTATGTCATACAGAACTGAGCTGCGTAAGAAGTCGACAAACATGTATCATCTATGCATGGGCCAGAATTCACTTAATGTAGGAAAAGAATTAAAGTATTGAGATAAGTCACACCTAACTAGATTTATACAGTTATAATCTCAATACGTGTAGTTCTCTTCCACCACATATTTTACTTCCAAATGTAGTTAGCTGTACGCCTGAAATTTGATGACTTGGGATAATTTTGCCTCCGCGTTTTGTACAAATGACGGATAGTATAGTTTCAAAAATCAATGCGTAGGTCTAACAAATAAAGGGTAAGTGTTAACTCCTCCGAAGTATTGCTTTTCCAGTCATATACTCGAAATATCCTAACTGGATATCAAAGCGCAAATGGATGTCTACTAGAAAAGTTATCATAATAGTTAAGAATGAGCGCAGAGAATTAAAAAGAAGACTTACTTGCAAAAAATATATGATTATTGTCTGTATTTTATGTAGCCTGTTTGTCGCTTTGGTGACATAGGTAGTTTTACATCCTAATTATTGTTTTAGTAATAAAGGCTTTTCGTAATGTTGCTATTTTTATTTTAGCTATGTTTTAAACACTGTTTAAGAGGTAGCTTTTAGCTTTACATAAATTTCAAGCCCTTTTAGTGTTGTATCTAACAATAGGGATACTTTTGTTCAAAATCACGTTTCTATATCTTTACAGAACATTTAATGCAATATAGATGGACGAAAAAACACAACTTGTGTTATCAATTTTAACATAGTCGAAATGAGACAAAACAAACCATAAAATGAACAATGTAATCGCTTTTGAAACCAACAATTGCTGTGCTGCACAATGATGGTTTTAAGAAGTTCCAAAAGGTTACGAGAAGTCTAAAGATGAAAAGTGTTGTGGAACGCAATTAGAAGTAAACAACGACCAATTAAATGCCTTAGTTAAAGCTTATCCGCATAAATATACTTGAGTTCCTACTGATAACCCAGCAGCATAGATTATGCAATTTTTGAAACATTTACGAGGGATAAGATTGTTGGGAATGCTTGATTAGTGGTGCAGCACAAAATGAATGAAACTCAAAAGCTCTTTGAAATCACTTCTGCGCTTCTTTTGCGCAATAAAATCGGTTGGGTTGTTGACCGGATTTTGAGTTGCGATGAAAAGTGGAGCTTTTATGAAAATGATTAGACCACGAAAAAGCTTCACATTACTTCACAAAGAAAAAATGGTTATGATGAATGCTTGGCGGTCTGCGGCTGCTCTTTTCCACTACAACTTTGAATCCAGAGTAAGCCAATACAGCGGTGAAGGGTTGTCAGCAAGTTGTCGAATTGCACCGAAAAATGCAATCCATGTTTCGACACTATTCGGCATCAAGGGGCCAATTTTTCTCCATGTTAACGTTCCGCCGCACGTCGCATGCACAAACCCGCGAAGCTGCATGAACTGGGCTACGACACTGTCATGTCCTCCAAACTCTCCTGACCTCTCACTAGCAGATTACTAACTTTTCACCCACCAGTTTAACTTCCTCTAAGAAAAAGATTTAAAACCCAAGCAGGAGCTGAAACCGCTACCGGAATTCCGGAATTTTATTCACCGTATATATAAAATTGGCACCCATTTACAAAAGCTGTCAATTAAAGGTTTAGTATTTGGATAATTTTCTTACTTTTGATTCAAAAATGAGATAAAAACCACAATTTCTTTTTCAAAAACCTAGTAATGGTCGACGATCGTGTACCTTATATTAACTTTTGAGGCGAATAACATTTGAATAAAAACTTGGAGATCAAATACAGTATATGTTTTAGGTGGAGCTGCGTAATCCGTACTGCTGTGCAATTTAAATCGAGTAAATTAAGTATTGCCAACCATTCCGTTTTTGTTTGCGAATCTGTGATATTTATTCGGTTGTAAGAGTAATTTTCAGTTAACCGCAAAGGTTATTTGTTCGTAAATCAAACATATTATCCAGCCGAACATCTCGAAATAATAATGACACATTTGGCGGAAGCAACATCTGTAGCGGAAAGTCGTATGATGACCAGCCAATGTAGAGAAAATGTGAAGTTATGGACTACAAATAACAAATATCCAACTAATGATAAAAATAGTTTTAATTTTTGCACCACTGGTATAAAGCATGCCAGGGTTTTGCACAGTTTCTCATAGTAAATTGCCGTTAGCATCGAAAACACTTGTCATGTATGCCACTAAGGAAGTGCGCGTTCGAGCTCAGGCGAACACGGAATATGTTGGGTAGATTTGTCAAAATATAGCGTACCAGACCGTAACTGCACACCCAAAATGCGATAGATGAACTAATGTCTAACTGGAACGATCCAGCATTAAGAGCTCCTTTAGATTGTACTAAAGCAAAGCCATTGACTCCTTTGGAAAGGATGACGATGAAACTCAATTTACTTTTTACGGACTCGGAGTACTGTCACGATCGATTTGTGGCTACAATAAGGCGCGAGTCACACCACATTTCCAAATTATTGCTTGCGGCATTATATTTCGTCAGTAATCGGACAAATATTTTTTGCGTTCCAGTGATTTGACGCATTTAATGGTTTACATTAATATCTCTTGAGTACAGGTAAAAGAGCACCGTTCATTGAAGAGTAAACAAACAGGATATTTCCCAAACGGAGAAAATATTTGCGTTGATTTTTTCAGTTGTTCAATTTATCGTGCTTTTTGCATCGACGGCATAGAGAGCAGCCATATGTTACATCCCAAAACGCCGATGGAAGCACCTGATGGATTCTGTTTCAGTTTAATCACATTTTTCAAAAATATTGCAGACGATACTTACAATTTTCAGGAAATATATCGAACGTAAAGATGTTTTAAAATACAGAATAGTTAAAAGTAATGTCCAGCGGTTAGCCTAGTGGTAAACGACTTTTGTAAACAATGGCACTCATCCAGGACACACGGAGATAGGGACATTAAGGGTAGTCGTCTGGCTAATTTAGAAAATGAGCATTATAAAAGATCCCCCAAATCAAAGAGTTGTTGTGTTCTTGCTCAACTAAGTTCAAATACAAATGAGTCATTAAAACTGTGGTTTAAAAGAAAATTCATTTTGCTTTGATCATGTAAATTTGATATTACAATGGCTTATTTTGACGTAACTCTCGCTCTATATAATTATTATAGTTTTTCTATTCTGGATTCATATTCGTTGCCAAAAAACCACAAGTTAGATGTTTAAATGTGGTTGCTAACATTGAAGGTCGTTTACATGACGTTCTGTAAAATTGTTAGTTGAATTTCCTGCAACCAACACTGTGTGAGATCCATATAAATAATGAATAATGCGATTAATAGGCGTATTTTTCCTCCATGTAGTTAAATACGAATCGGATCAACAGCTCAAATAGAATGTGTGGTACAACCCCATTATATTAGCTTGTCATTCGTCCCATAGGGTAGCGGGTTAAATGGAATTTCAGCATACCCTTAGCCAAGGGTAAATTTTGAACAAGTTAAACGCTCTGCTTTAACCACATGAACAAGACTGTACTAGGTAAGCTAATTAATTAAGTATGCGTACTCAATTTTGAAATAATGAGGTTAATCGAAAACTTCATTCAACAATTTCTCCAGCCCACAATGAGTATATATGAAGTTATCGTCTAATATTACGTACAATAAGCTGGATTATTATGATGTGTGTTCCAGCTTGCAATTATTGCTTGTTCCTAACAGAAATATCTCTTGAATATAAAGGTACTTTGGTGAGTTAATCCTGATTATTTTTCTAAAACTTTTTCATGTACAGTGCCAAAATAGCAGAACCTACCGGCATTGAAACAAGAACAAAATGTTAGAGGAGTTCAATAGTACAAGGTTTTCATGTTGAGAAAAGAAATTGAGCGAAACCAACACCATAAAATTTTACTAATCTGAAGATATTATCACCTTCACTTACTGTCATATTACTAAAAGCATCGACCTTTCGCGGATAAATATATGCTACACAAGAACAGCAGTTTTAACGTCTTTGATGGAATTTTAGGCATGCTATACACACTGAGATTAAAAGCGACACGCCTAATTGTCAGCACATTAATGTTAGAAATGGTTGACTTCTATTCACTCTTTTCGACACCTAGGCAAAACATCAGGTCTTATTTGCTAATGGTGACAAGAAAACGTGGGTACGTATTTCTGTGATTAGGTGGCCAATAAATAGGTGCATTTATGCTATCCTTGTGCCTTCAGCTAATGTTAGCACTTAGCTTATCGTTGCTTAGAGTTGCATTATGTGGGCATTTTGCCGTTCGTAAGAATGTAACACTGCGTTTTCCTTTCTACAATCTGAATAAAAATTTTTCAAATACGCTTAGGATACGTTGATCATTCGTATTCATAAATAAACACGCCGTCTTACGAAATGTATTGTATGTAACAGAGAGACTTGGGTATCAAAAAATAGGTTTTCTTGTAGTTAGCTATAAAAGTTCTCGGAAATAGAAGCCAGAACTAAACAGACTGAAACTTAAATTTTAAAAATGAAAGAAATTTGAGGGTATCACAAGGAGTTTCCGATTGGAAAAACGTGTTCAAAACCTGTAATTATGAAATCATTAAACCCATGAGTTAAATTGCAATTATGTATTCCTCCCTTGCCATATGTATGAAGTGGATATAATGTGCGGATCTTATTATATAGAAGACAAAAAGGAAAGATAAACGGGGCATGTATGGGCTGCTTTGGAATATTCATGAGCAGCGGTCCATTTGTAATGTTGCCAGCGCCAAAACAACCCTTTCACTTTGAAGGACTTTGTTGGCTCATTTAATTTACACTGGGTTAGCTTTGGCCAAAATTATCGTAAATGTATGGAGGAGTGCTTGAAACTTTGCAATCCAGACTTTACTCAGTGACAGACACCTATTTACAGAAACTTTAAGCACAATGTGGCATATAACCTTAAATACATTAGTTTGGTTGATTGCGTAATAAAATAAACCTAAGCCTTTTGTAAGCTGGTGCTTATTTGAAACGTTCAGATGAATTCAGGTCAAAGCACAGAAGCCGAATTAACGCCTATCACCGGAAATCATCGCTTGCCTCATTAGGTAGAAAAACGTTTATAATATGAGTTAAATCACTGTAATATTCAGTCACAACAGTTCACATTAACGAGCAGCTTTTAACTTTTATGACAATCAATTTTTAACTTTTATTAGCATATAGGTGTTGTCAAGTTAATTTTTCTTTAAAGCGGGAAAGTGACCAATTCAAGGTATGCTTAAGATACTTTATAAACACCGCAAATCTGGAAATTAATTCTTGCATGTTTCTCAATTTTACTGGGACAGCCAAATGTCATACACCTACTGTTTTAGAGAGTATGGTATTCTGATCATCCGCAGCAATTATCTAAGATAACATATACTAGTTTCTTAGTAATAAAGGTTTTGGCTAAAATACAGACAATAATAATAGTACAAGGGACATGATGCAAGCATGGTTCAATCAGATCGGCGATTGGCATCAAGCAAATAAGCTTAATTTTGCTGTGCACTCCGGATAAATCCGAAACACGCAGCAGATATTCTTATCGTTGATGTGATCAGCTTAGTGTGCTACTGCCAAGCCAATGTTAAAATCGGATATCGAGTACTAGGGTTTACTTGTCATGAGCAAGAAATATCTCTATTGATAAAAGTGCATTAACCGGTCAGAACAACAAAAGTGTTCCTTGGTGGTCTTTATTCATTATTCGGGTGTAATAACTGTAGTACATAGTTCGCGTCATTTTTTATTCTGACGCACAATTTCAGAAGTCTTATGAACACAAACCGTGTTATAGCATGAAAGAGACGCCTAAGTAAATCTCAGTGAGGCTTCATTGGGTTACGCTACCCACTACACGCTACTCAACACCACAACGATGTCACGTAGAATGGTGATGCAACATGCTCTACCAAACGGACAACCCCAGCGAACATTTTTACCATCACATATTTTGACATTTAACTTGTTGACTAATATTTCACTTAACAGGCTTATTGTACTTGGGTATATTTTTACTGACAGACGAACAATGTACGCAATAGAAATTCCACACATGTTTCTATGACGTAAGCATTCGACAGGGCGCATTAATGAGCGAGTTGTGATTAGTAAAACTGATGCACAATTAATGAAGTAAAAAATATTTAACTATGATGTAAAAAGCAAATTTTGTTCAAGGAGTGAGCATTGGAAAGAATCTTTACGGTTTCAGAATTATTGTGAATAGCAGCAACTCATTCTTTGTTGATGTATTGTTGTGAGCTGCGTGATGAAATTAGTAGAAGGAGGTTATCATTTGTTTAGTTTTACCATATGGACATGGCATGTATTAGGCATTTTGTTCGTAATCTCAATGTGTAGGCTACATTCAGCGATATGTCAGTTTGAAGATGTACAGTGAAAATCACTTTATACATTATTTTAACCATCATTTAACATATTATATTTC
Source organism: Dicrocoelium dendriticum (assembly GCA_944474145.2). Lineage (NCBI taxonomy): Eukaryota > Metazoa > Platyhelminthes > Trematoda > Plagiorchiida > Dicrocoeliidae > Dicrocoelium > Dicrocoelium dendriticum. Next base: position 92,375,441 of record OX104068.1, on the reverse strand, counting down.
CTAAAGTTCATCATATGAATGACTCTTAAGTGTTCTTAAATGACTGAAAAATCAAAGCAAATACTCACGTTTTCCATTCCTTCTGTTAAACCCTCATACTCCGCCAGTGGTCGCTGAAAACTCATTGCTTCTACGCCGCCTTTTACCGATTCATCTGATTAATGGAAAACAAACAATTCCGATTAAGAGAGACTTTGTAATGTGTAACTTCAATATAACTGAAGGAGGCTAAGAAATATTATTTCACTTATACATTTAATAAAGGCCATATATTATATAACGATGAGACACAAAAAGATTGAAAGAGGATTGAGCTTATTATTGCTGTATAAATTGTGTCAATGAATGGTTCAACCAAATAAAATGCTAGAAATTGTTCCAGGTTACCTATATATTCTGTAAATATAAAGTGAAAAAGGGACTCCATGTATAAAGTGACAATATACTGTGCCGGCTAACCTAGGTCAATTTTGACCAGGGCACATTTGCTGCATTAGTGTTGCTGAGAATTTAAGTCATTAATTTTCAATAAGGTTTAACTTTGCTAGAATAATTTCATAACAGATTAAATATCGTCAATGCCATTATTTTATGCAGTATTTTAAGCTATCTAATCTATAATGTTCACTGGAATGTTTACCAAGTTTATTGGTCCCTTTACAGATGTCTCGTTATCATCCTGGAAAATTTCAATAGGGATTTTCGGGCATTTCACTTTGCCAAGCCGCATACTGCGGTTAGCACTGCCTTTCCACCTTGCCAATGCTTATATAACATGCAAAGATTGGTTCATCACGTCGGTTATTTATCCGATAACGTATATGGATGAAACAGACTGCTCTATGCTAAACATCAAAACTAGTTGAATGGATTTTATGTATGCTTAATTAAGGAAAAGCTAATGTAATGGGTAAGACTGGTTCCGAAAAGAGAGAAATATATTACAGGTCAACCATATAAAGGATGTCCTATAAGAAGAGCATCTTCCACAGTAAGATATTTCAATGTTTAATGAAACGCTAACATCACTTATCTCGGTTCAACCGCCGTAAAGACCAGCCAAAAGTATCATATTTGGAAGACTTTCAGCTGCGTATTTTCACGTTTCTATTTAGTCACATGCATATGTCAATCATAGACATACTTAAAAAATTTAAAATGTGTCATCTTTTTAATAGTACACAGATAAAAAACTTATTAATTAGTTGTGTGTTAAACAGGAGCAAATTCTGACTGGAATAATATTGGCTCTATTATGCTGAACTCTCACCCTGTCCCAATTTTAGCTATTGTATGTATGCTTACAAGAAGCTCGTTAGATTACTGGTTTGATAGGTTTAAGCTCCTACAGTAATGTATTTAGCGAACGGTAATATTTATTGTTTGCATGGGAATATAAACAAGAACCAATACAGATTGCGTCGCTGTTCATGAATAAATACACTTTGCATAGCAGTGCGTCTATCTTCAAAAAGCTAGTCTCTAACTCACTATATTTCTACTCCTTTTTAAATTTCCAAGGTGTCTCTCAGCTTAAAGCTTCATATATTCAGAATATATTATTTTTGATAAATGGTCTAGCGCGGCCAACAGGAATATACTATGGATGTCAGTTATTGATGATCAGGGAATAATAGAAAGCACTTCACTAAAATCCGTTACTTTTGAACAGTTAATAGGCCAATTTAAAATTTTTTTCCTTGTATCTCATAACAGCACTTAGAAAATGAATGGGCTCTGTATAATCGATAGATATTAATTATGTCAGATTGGTGTCAAAACAACCAACTTACACCGTCACACAAAAAATGTTGCAATGTAAGCAGCTTTTGAATATTTTTGAATGCTGAATGAGAAAACCTGCAGTACGATGTCGCTGGACTGCATTTGCACACATTATCAACACCACCTCTGTTAACATAGCTACACATCTGTTTCACTTAATCAGTTGTTCTTTCGTTAAATCATGAGATTTATCTCACATTTGACGGGTTCACATGGAATATAGGAGATCCTCCTACCTTTGAGCATCAAAATATCTACACACGGTTGGCACATTGAAGTCGTACCGCGATCGACTGACATGTTCGATTGCTGTAAAAGCTCTCATCATAGTGGGATTATGAGTGAACTTTGAAAATCCAGTGTTTGTGTAAAAACGATAGTTAATTAAAAGATTCGTAGCGGGCGCGTGCTTACATTGTTGCTGTAATGTCAACAGTACTAATTTTACACTAGATTCTATTCTACAGTGATTACCTTATTTGTGCTTCATTGATGCACTTTGTACTTTGTTTACCCAGTAACAGTATAAAAAAGGTATTTTTACATCTTTGTTGGATGTGTAGCATATGGTGATAGAGACGACGCTAGTTTCTAATCGTGTCACTAAAACGTTACAAGCAATTTGAAAGGCACAATTATATTCCGTGGAACAAAGACATATTGTCCGTAATTAATAATAAATCAGCACAAACCTAACAGAGTTAGCAGTGTGCTTCGTAGGACACTTAATGAAGACAACTCGCATTTATGACTCGAGACCACAAATCACGAGAATAGTATTCTGCTTATTTCATGCAAAACTAGATTGTTGTCCGCTAATTCAATGAAATCTGTTGATTTCTGAATTATGATGGCTTCTGACAATCCAAGGTGGTTTGGTAATCCATAATATGCCTTACTTGGCTTTGTCAAAGGCTAATCTGTTCTTGATGCACCATCTCCTGATGGCCCAGTAGTGAATATGAAACCACCTTAGGTTGAATGATTGTACCGTCTAACAATATGCAATGATCGAATATAAAACACCTTTAATCTGCTTTGAGTAAAGGGAAAGAGTCTTACAGTAATTTGCAACTTTACCTATACCGGCATTGGATATATCAAACGACGAGCACTGCACACCGCACCAATATTTCGCAGCTTCTTTCAGCATCCGCTCTGTTGATTCATCCAGCAAGTTAACCAGAGCATCCGTTGTCTGAGTCACTTCGATCCCTTGACCTGACAGAGGACATCCAACAGCAAACCAGGTGGTGGGTAGAGAAGAATACTCCGTCTGTTCTGTCGGCTCTTGTATCTTTGTACTGGTCCCTGAAGCATTGGTTTCTGTTTGCTGTGACAATTGACTGCTCAATGCAAGCTGAATAAAAATATGATTCGAAAACTTATGTTAATATTTTATGCACCTTTAGCTACAATTTTCTAGTTTGGGCAAATATATGTCAGAAATATACCAGCATTTAAGTACATGTTTTGGGATACTTGGAGCAATTTAATGAGATAAATTTGTTAAACTTATATGGATTTCTATCATTGTTGTAGGCACCAACATAACATTTTACGCGAAACAACAACTGGGAGGGTAAAAGCGTTTAAACTTCGGAAGCTCTTGACGACTTCAATACTTTTGCTCAAGGATGTAATGACGTCTTCAGAAATGTGTGCTTATTTTCACTTAAGCGACACTAAAACCTGGGTCATCATACACTTTTATCTAACGAAGTAATGTAGGTATAGATTAACTTCCTCTATTTAAGCTCATATGCACAGTCTCATTCACTTTCAGGCCATTTCAGGGAAAATTACGTTTAGTGGTCTTTCGTGCTACGATTTGAAGTCCGTTGACAACACGAACAGGCTATATCGTAAGAGACCGCGCATGCTTTGTGTGCTCAAATGTATCTTCGGCAATTGGTCTGAAGGAAATGCCACTCACCTCTTGTCTTCCATCAATAGACTAACGCCATATTACGGATCGCCCGCCTACTTTTCGATTCTCTAGGCTAGGCGCATAAGATCGAACAAGTCGAACATGTCGCGACCAGGTTTATCTCGAGTTTACGTGGCTTGGGTTATAAATAACGTTGTGAGAAACTAGTGCTCTACACCTTGTCTTACCATAGGGTGCGAGCCGACCTCAGTATGACCTATCGTATTCTACATCTCGGTGACTTTCCCATGCTGAGGCTAATGCTGCAGTTACGAGGGCCATGCAACGTACGCGGACACAAGTAAAAACTTGTGGTGCCGGATGGGCTTCGAACGGAGAGTATTAAATAGTTGGAACAGTTAGCCTGAACATGTAATGGAGGCAATATCTGTGCAGTAGTTCAAAATTTCTTAGCTCTATATTTTACTACTATTTGATCCAGAAAACGATTTCACACTCAAGATGACATATCACATTTGTGAGTCCTACAATGCTGATATTTTACAAATTATATGAGAACGATAACGATATTCACGGATAACAATTTTTTATTTTTATTCACCAATTTTCGTAAAAGCTTTACAGAATTCATTTCAACTTGCTCTATAATACAGTATGCAGTAAGAGGTCTTCTAATATCTAGCCGATACAACATAGAATAAGTTTTGTAAAGGCAAAGTTAAGATCGCTAGCCCATGAAAAGTGGCGATTTGTAGTCTATTTCCTCTATGTTGCTTAACACGTAAGGCTATCTCGAATCGTTTCTTTCATGGATGAATTATCCTGTAGAATTTGGGATGCTTTGAAATTGGTTAGTGTTTTGAAAGCAGAAACTAATAAAGAGTACAGTTTTCCTTTTACGGAATTTAATATTATAATATATAGACAATGCATGATCAATAGATATATAGAAAGTAAAATCAGTTGAATCAAAAGCTTGGCAAAATCCTGAGCAAATATATAGTAGCATTTTAGGTAGAAGGGTATATAAAATAATAAACGAGTTTTAATGTTTAACATGGACAAGCCAGTTTTTGATTATAAATTTTGCATCGTAATGTTATCTGGAATAAAAGTAAAGTTGTATATGTTAGTTCATTTCTATATAAGAACTATCGGCGCAACGCATACCGACTGAGATTTAAGGCTTTTTGGTTCACCCTGTTCGCGATATCAAACCAGCCTCATTTGTTTTAAAATGATGATGTAACAGTTATAACTTTTAACGTATTTTAGTTTATTTTACAAAAGTTGCTTCAAAAAGCACACTTTAAAGGGCGAAATTTATCACAACTTTATTTGTCGGAAAGTACGGTTCTAAGGTAAGACAAAAAAGTAATATAATTGGCTAGTAATGTGCCTCTAAAGCTTACAGCAAATGACTACGATACGACGGAGTAGATTTTCCGTGCGCTTTAACAATTATCTTATTATCCAATCAACATATATGAATACCCAGAAATCCACTTTATCTTGCATTTAGCGAAATGTAGCAAATGACTTTTTGTGCAGTAACCGAATTGATTCAACCTTGGATCCTATGTTCCTCAGAAACGCAAACAGAGGAAAATATTTTGTGCACCTATTTCATATGTTTGGTAAAACATTGCATGGTCATACCAACATTTTTAATACGTAGACACACCTATTCGCGCAGGCATTTGCTGTCTAAGCTTGATAGCATAACATTGGCTGATTGGTGAATTTGTTCTCGGAATTGACAATATTTAAAACCCGTGTAAGGAGGCCAATTTCTAGCGCCAGCTTAGAGTTTGACGACACAAAAGCAGCTATTTTAGGAAAACCAGCGTCTGCACTACTGCCTTAAAAATAAATTGGGAAGAATTTTCATCATGAGTAAGGCGTTAGCTGTTGCATACATCATGCAGAAACTCATTGACCGTAGTCACTTTTAGAGGTCCAAGTTATAAAATACTACAAATGCACGCCAACCATCCAGACAAATGCTGTGCGCATGTCAAACATAGAATTTGTCGATAAATCAGCCTGGTTCTGTAAGCAATATTTTAATAATTAGAATCGAGATATGAACAAATATAACGCCCGCATCCAAAATTGCATGTGTTTTGGAATCATCTAACCTGTAAAACTGATTTTTTTTCTATCTAACCCCATTTGGACGTTTACTTAAAAAATAGAAATGCATTTTTGAAAGGACGCATTCACTTGAAAAAGAATGAGTGCAGATTTCATCCATCGCACCCATGCAGCGTTATCCGGCTGACTGCGCATGAAAGATAGGGAGCAGTAGCTGACAATAAAAGCAGAGAGGACTTTCATTGCCAAAACAAAGCAGAAACTTTCCGTTATTTAGATGATAATATCCCATTTCACAACCTCCTAAAGTAATGAATGTCTACTCATTCTCTGATTTTGTTGTGTAATTTCTGCGGAAATGCCGCCTGAAACGAAGTATGCGCAGTTGTCTGCTGGATGCACCGGAACAGTGTAGTGTTGGAGACATATCAGTTCTTTAATTAATAATGAAAACATACGGATTGTTTTTTCGAAATTCTTGCTTTACTTCAGTGATAGATTGTTCAACAGGTGAGCAGGAGATCTTAACACCATGTAGGCGTTCAAGTAGGTGTTTGCAACTGACCGTCAATAAAAGTAGATGGTATATCATTTGCTCATAAACGGCATCGAAATGCTTATATTTTAGGTTTGATTTACAAGAGCTAAATGCGCAGATTCAGCAAGATCTAATGCATTCGGAAACGATTATTTGCTTTGTGAAAGGAGATAAAAAGTATAGTACCAAAAGCGGCACTGCTGGATGTGACTGTTCCGACTCTCCTTAGATGTACAATTCGTGCTTCCGCTCTAAAGATAAATATTTTACTAAATACGCTTGGCGTCTCGGCGGCATTAATGTATCGTGCGAAAGAACATCAATCCTGGGGATGAGATAGTCAGAGGTCCACCGTAATTTTACTAACAGCACGAACAGGAAAAGTAAAATATTTAAGTTGCTACAAGCAGTAGTCTCATGGCAGCCTTGTATTGGTTTGATAGTGCACGTAGGACTCTAAATGTCCTATATGTCGCAGCTCGCTAGATATCGGCTCTTACGTCGGACTTCGAGATAAGTACTTAAAATCGTCTAGTGATACATCAGTAGATGGCATAGTCAAATAAATCAATACTTTAAGGGTGCCACCCGTGGTGCGCTTTTCAGAAGTTGGTTGTTTATTATCGGATAGTATACAACAAACGACTGCATGGTGTTTTGACTAATGAACTTTTAAAACTGACTGTGACACTTTAACAATTCTTGTTATCACAGCTTGCTAAGTGGGGATATGCGACACGCATATACGAAACATAGTGCAGAGAAAAGCGATTCAAATTTCCTTGTATGTAAATTTTAATTATAAATATCCTAATCAGTCGGATACGGATTCCGCCTTCCTATCGTTGTTTATCATTGGTGAATTCCCCGAGTTGTTCTGGGCAAGTATACAGTTTGCAATTTATTTGAGAGGCAATTCAATTTGTTATAATAAGGGTCTTAAAGTTTGGGTTCTAACTATGGGAATCATACGAGTCTAGTTAAAGACTGACGCGATCGCGCCTGCTAGGTAAGAGCCTAATCATTACTGAGAGGGATTTACAATATTTCAGACTGAAAAGCAGACCATAAACACCTCTAGGCTAACTGTTTAATTCTATTCGCGTTGTTCATTTTTTGTGCCACGTGAAATGCTATAAAACACAATATTTAGGACAAATACATTTTTTATTACAACGTGTCTTGAAGAAGTGAGTTCATATTTATTAATGTTACTTAGATTTTATGACAATAAACTGTTAAATTACGTCTAATTATCTTAAGGAACAATCGTTTTCTTAGTTATACAAATTAGAAAGGCGAATAAATAAGCAGCATTGAGCATTTGGCATTAATCTGAGTTCGGCTTTTGAATTTTAGTAAGGGTTGTTTTCCGGTGGCTGGCATTTATTGTCAGTTTTCACCATTCCGTAAATGAGACTGCTGCTAGTTAATGGGCATGACCGATTTCTCAGTAATTGCTTTACTGAACTCATTGTTTAATAAAACGTTAAGCTCTTTGTCACTTGCTCCCACTTTTGCTGATTTGGTGCAATATACGCAGATCTTCGCAAATATTTTTAAGTCATTCCTGCTTATCATTGCTTTAACCGACATCAGGCACCATTTTATGATGCTAACTACGCGTTTACACAGTCATTTGAAATTTGTGTGAAAAAATAAGGTGGACACGACGGCGTTAATGGAGATTCATCCGGACTCTCGGTTCAGCTTCGATGCATTAGCTGCAAAAAATGGTACCGGAGGTCGACCTGTGTGATTACTACTTTGTATGCAGATTGGTATGCGTAACCATAAATGTTGGACATTCCAATTAGTTTGCAATGTACTAGTGTATTCCGAAAATCGATCACTTTCGAACATACAACCAGAAACATGTGGCGCCGAAGATGGGACGAGAACAACTGTCATAGAACCATTAGGCCATTTACACATGCGTATGGTCAACAAAGCACCACATGGGAGTTTCACGATTTTATCGATCAAAAATCTGACATTTAACTATTTTGGTAAAAAGCATTGCTGCTTATGGTTGCTGCATTCTACGCAGAGTAAGACAGCCGGATCTGACGCAAAGGTTTTAAGCGTTACAAATTCACAAGGACCTGAATAATCTAAAGGAATGTGCCTTGAAATGTCACTAGAAATTCCTCGATAACAGGATGGCATTCATCGAGTTTCAAGAAAGTTCATGATTACATATATGCAACTAATTTCCTTTTAATTATACCTAATGAAAATAGGTCACAAATGCAGGTGAACAAATAATGGCATCATATAAACTGAACGCGTCAGTTACATGATGGAGGGAGCACAAATATCTTTTACCCCAATCATTATGTTTTGGCAATTTAATATAAACATTTCGTACACCGTTGTATTAGAAAATATTCAACGGCTATTGAATGTGCAATCGCAGCAAGCGGATGCAAGTCGAGGAACTTATATGTGTTTTTTCTGTATTTTGTTACGTAAAGTAGAATAGCCACAGTGCTCTTAGACATCAAGCATTCATTGTATTTTAAATGTTTCACGATTTTCGTTAATCAGCAAAAGGCCTAGTCTTTCGATGACATACAGAACGTATTGTGCCAGCCTAGAAATTAGGTAATTGAGAAAATTATCAATATCCCGTTAGGAAGCAATACTTTTGCTGGGTTCATTCTGGAATAACTATGCGCTAGAATTTCTTCCTGGTCAGATACGGATACCTGTGGAATAAACTCTTAATCCCACTCAGGGCTAGGATGATGTTGCAAATCTAATACCAAGCATTAAAGTTATCTTGAACGGAATAATGAGTAAAAGCCAAAAGTCTTGTAGTGAACTTTTCAGGAGGGCCCTACAATTGGATATACATTTTTACAAGCACTGGCTCTCGCCTTTTCCAGCAAGTAATATCCTTTCGTATGAATCACTTGCAGCAAGATTTCACATATGCGCATCGCTATACAGGAGTTTGGTTATTTTGTACATTTTGTTCTGCGTAACTACAGACAGGGAAGAAAAATATATAATTATTATTTTCCATTTTTATTCTTCCGGACTGTGGCATAATTCTGTGACAGGCATTAGGCTAACTCTAGACGTATTCGGTAATGTTTACCAACGACGCTGAACTCCATAACTAGTCTCGTCTAATATTGACTTATCAGATAGAGGGAGACAAACATTGAAGTAGAAATCAAGACCTAATTGCTAACGGTTGAGGTACTTTGACAAACATTACCCATTGTTAACGCGCAGCTTAAAGTTTAATAATTCAAAGTTGGATTCCAGAGCACACACATTATAAATGCAAGCTAAGGTTTATATTAAAATAAAAGATGAACAATAGCGGGATATCATGATAGATAATTGGAGCCGATCTAGTAGTTAACCCAAGCCCACCATACACGCGCTTACCTACCATGTGCACCATGCTCGAACGCAAAGATTCAGACGATCACACAACGGACAGCGATCATTCCCCAATATTTAATACATTTTCAGTGATTCTGATTAATGCCAGATCCATAATCAATAAACTTCATTTTATAAACACCGTACACAGTTCAATGACCCACAAGCGATCCTCCTTACTGAAACATTGTGTTCTTCAGATACATTTGAATCTACTCTGATGATTGCAAACTACCACCTATTTCGAAAAGATCGCTGCGACCTGAAAGGTGGAGGGTTTATTATATACCTACGAAAAACATTTACAGATAAACCTACAGACCACTCAAAATTGGAAAATATCCCTAAAGCTATTCGGCTGTCAGTCGCAGGTGTCTCATCTTGCACACTACTCGCATGTATCTACAACCCACCGAATACGTCTAAAGTAAATATCACCAGCACCACTTCTAAATTTGACTGCGTGTCAGAGGTGCGACACAGCCAGAAGATTAAAACTGCCTACCGAAAAAACGCTGGTCAACCCACCCAACGTCTACCTTTTACGCCTCTTTTCTTTCTTCCATCATAGCTGGGGTCTGGACAAAATTGATTACCAGTCCAACCAGGTCCTCCAATGTACTGGACTAAATATTCACATTGGGGATACCTAATACATAGACCGAGATCTTAAACCACCTCCATGATAGCGATCATAACATGATTCGACCCAGATTCTAAATTAAAATGGTCACTAAAATCGTCTCTACAGTGCCCGTTGCAACCCATAAGTTAAACTGGGAATGCTTTCAGCAGTTCCTTCGTTTCACCGACTGGGATGTATTTTTCCTCTCTACCAGTGTGTACACCGCTGTGGAAAAGTTCTATAAACAAATCCATCACGCTATAGCCCTCCTTGCCCCACAATGGATTCATATCCCTCATGTATCCAAAGGTTCTGTCGAACACTTAATCAGCAAGAAAACCAAAAGTTACCTGAAAAATACAGATAAACCCATGACTTTTCACTTGTCTTACAAATGCATGAATTTACCACCAGAGGCAAACATGCGCAATCAATACGAAGAAAAAATGAAGAAGCTAAAGCCCTACGGACAAGATGCAAAGTTAGGGAGCTTGTCAAGATACTGCATCATAGAACCAGTGACCGATCTCCTATGACTACCGAAATTGTTGGTAGTGAGGGTCACTTACTCCATGACCACGTTGAAATCTGCGAAACATTCAGTGACTTTCTTTGCCACTACCATGGGTCGCGAAGCTGCCCAGGTGCCGCTCTACACCAAGCTCATATTAACAAACCTCTTAAGCAGAGTCGATATCTCGCTCAACGTTATCTAGCAAGTTATCAAATTAATCAGGCAATTTTCCAAGCTGGGATCTGATGGCATCTCACTAAGCACCATTACAACTGGAGGACCTGATACACCTTTGCTACTGATGAGTATTATCATCTATCGCTGGAATCTGGCCAATTTCCAGACCAACGGAAAACGTCATTTATTATGCATCGGCATAAAGAAGGTCCCAAACAAACGATTGATAAATACTGACTAATCCACCACACTCCGATAACCGCTCGGCTATTTGAAAAGCTGTTCAGAATGGAGCTCATGAACTTTGTTGATTATATTGGCCTGATCAACAATTTGCAGCACAGCTTTCTCAATGAGCGGTGGTGCACCACCTGTTAACTGCGTTACCTTAATCACATTACAAAATCAATCGATCCCGGCTAGCAGTAATAATCTTGTTTCTTGACGTACACCAAGCATTCGGCGGAGTACCGCACAAGCGAATGTTAAAATAGTTGGAGAACCTTGGGATCCGGGACCCATTACTAGGTTGGCTATTGTCATACTTGAGTGATCGTCATCAGATAGTCACTTTAGGTGATAAGCGCACTTCCCCACGCTCAATTACCAGTGGAGTCATTCAAGGGAGCGTGCTCGGCCCCTTACGCTTTTTGCTCTACAACAGTGATAACACCACATCTGTAAAACATGGTACATCATTCTTATTTGCTGACGATATCAAACTAGTTTATAAGTTTTTGCGTGACGAGATTCAAGGGACATTACTGCTTATTCAAGATGATTTACATTCCCTTGAGTCATTGTGCTGCACGTGAGTGATGAACCACTCGGCTAAGAAATCACGCATCATGTCTTACGGCTGCTGCATCCCCGAAGGATCTATCACCCTACAAAATGAACGCTTCCCTACACAGTTGTCCACGCGAGACCTTGGAATTAGGTACTTGTCTACCTTCAGTTTCTCTGAACAAGGCCAATACCAAGTAGCACGTGCCAGACAGCCCATGATGTTCAATATATCAAACAAAATGCACACAACTCGTGCTAGAGTTGAACTTTTCAAGCTACTGACCCGCCCCATCCTCGAATACTGCAGCGTAATATTTGGTAATATGAGAAAGTGTTGGGATTACTGTGTAGCACCTACATAGGTCATTTACTAAACATCTGATTAGTAAACACTCTGATATGAGTTATCTAGAACGTTGCAATGAACTTCATCTCGAACCACTTTGAATTCGACGATTGAAGCACAACTTGTTGCTGCTTTTTATCATGTTGCACAAAAAGACCTATTCCAACCTGCCTCAAGTCAGTTTACAACATTGTTCAACTCGAGCGCTTCACAATAATTATCTTACATCGAATATACCAAAGACTAGAACGAACTCCTGCTCCAATTTCTTCCTGGTCAGATATAGCTCTCTGTGGAATAAACTACTAATAACACTCAGGTTATGTGACAATGTGGCAACATTCAGTAGCAGATGCGCCAGTTACCTTGATCTAACTACCCTAAGCTCTATATTCACATGGGAAATATCCTTCGGTGGGATATTCCAAGAGGGACCCAAAAACATACAAGCAACGTTTTCATAACTAGGCTTTGGCCTCAACCGTCCGCCAGAATGTTAGTACATGAAACGCATATACCAATACTCCACATTTGCATATCACCCATGGAAGAGCATGGATTCTTCTGTACAAAGTGATCTGTGTCGCTATAGACACAGTTTTTCTCATCAAAAGAAATATACCTATTATTATTATTATTATTATAGTCATGAGTTCAGAGAGGCTTGAAAAAATCGGTTGGTATGGTAGTAGATCAGATTAGAAAGTGCAAACCAACTCCCATTGTCAACACTATGGGCTTATCCATCAATGTCATGACGCACAAAAGAACACCTGGACTATTCCCACTGTGATTGAACTACCTGAGGTGACGTCACAAGCTGTTGCTGTAATGTCTCCATGGCTCATGTCTCGGGTAACGCGGTTATCGTCCCTGTTCGCTATAAAATCCCACTCCAGTTGCATACTGAATCACCTGGTCTGACGAAGCCTTTGTGTCAGAGGATCGAAAGCTACCAAACTACTATACCAACCGATTGTTTCCAAAACTCTCTGAACTCAGAACTCGATAGTTGTTAAGTAACACTGCTACACGAACCTCGCTCGGTGTACGGGCTAAATAACACAAGAACGCTAATAAAATATAGTGAATGCACCCCCACACATAGTACAGGCAGTATACAAAGAAGGACTTATCGTGTGGTAAGTTTTGTTCATACACTCAGTGTGGTTTCATTGCACCAACAAGTGCCGCCTAATAAATCCAAGTGAAATCTCAGGAGTAGAATGGAGGTAGTGTTAAGTAAAATACGTCGGCGGCTCAGTGTCATCCAACAGTCGGTTCAAAATGGATAATGTCTGTGCGAAAACGACTGGTACTGGGAGAGCATTTCACTGGTGACAGGCCAATAGAAAAGACACCCCTGCGGCACTTCATGAGAGCTGTACTGATTCGCTAGCTTCCACGATTAAACTGTTGGTTGGTATTACTGCTGAATTGAAATAAGGGGCGGCACCTTTGATGTGGATCGTGCCAAATCAATTAGAACATGTACGCTTCGACACCATCTGATGAATGCTCCTAAAATTTTCAACCTATCATTTTATGGTCCTTTGCGCATTCCAAAGACATACTTGAATGTCCAACCTTGAGGCCGCTAGAATGCAATTAGTTTGTTTTTCAGACATGGTTGCCAGGCATGATTTGCGTATTCGACGTGGTGTCAAACACATGTACTGAGTATCAATCAGTAACTAGAGATGTCTGTTTGTGCGAATGCCAGTCGCGACAAACCAACGTGTTAGTTACCAGCTTGCAGTAATTCTTCTGATTTCCTGGAGCAAACGAAGTCAATCTGAAGAAGCACGCTCGGACCACATTTGACGGAAGCTCAGTTCATTATTTGTGTTCCAAATTTATATGAATAGATGCTGTGATATCGTATGGGAAATAGTTTCATTTGCTCACGTTTAGCTGCAGCAAATATTGGACTGTCTGATGATGTGCCTTGTCTATATCACATTAAAACATGTGCTTTAGATATACACCAAATTCCTACAACGTATCATGAGGTCGACGGCAAAGAGCTGGAAATTTGAAACGAATACACACTAGATGTCTTCAATAAATAGCAACAAGGGAAATCGGGGCCACATACCAAGCCTAACGTAACCAAATATTTGAAGGCTATGTGGTCAGAGAAGGTAATGCGGACTCCCACCATTAACTGCCATTATAATAGAAATTTGGCAATTATTTCTAACGGATATTCGTCGATTTCTTAATCCGCAGCTTGGGAAGGAATATCTGGTGATCTAGACGATGAAATGCCTTCGAAAATTACAGGTAGATGGTGTCACCTTCCAATCCCGCGTCTACTGATTCAACCCAATTACTCCGCACAGTTAGCAAATTCGTCATGCACGATGATTGCCGACGGCAGTCGTGTTGCTCGGAGGTTATAATGTTTCAGAATTGTAGGTCATACAACGTCCTACCGACAGTAACGGATTCCATAAATTTGAGTATTAATGAAACAAATGAGATTGAGCGGTAGTACAAAGGAGCCATTCTGCTGCCGACGTAATGATTCGGCGTTAGTATTTCCATTTTCCACACCAGAGGTAACTGGTTCTGTTCCGAGCAACGATTGAAGAACTGAACTACAATTTTTCTAGTTTTCCTGCTGCTACTCCTAGTGCTTCTGGCAGAATATTACCAACACCAGAGGAGCTGTGGTTGCTCATAGACGTCAGCCTGAGAAGCGCAGTTTCAGCAGAAATAGTGATGTAGTTGAGTACTGACAGCGAAGCAACATATGCTGAAGATCGTCTGATGCAAATGCCTTCCGATATGGAAGCGCATATTGCGTCCGAAACACGTTTGCTAATTCGGTATCTGATCTTATTAGGCCATCAACTTTCCAGACCGAGGCAAATCTCTGCATTACCTTTTTTAGTTGATGGACGTGTTTGTACTCCAATTTGTGTTTGGCGCTGTTGGCTTTTGCCATGGTCTGCTAATTTGCGGTTTTGTCTTCAAGCCGTTACTTATAGTGTTTACGTCGGCCTACGTAGTTATAGCAAGTGTCTTGCGTCCCATCTAATCTATATACTCGCCATAATGCGCGCCGGACAGCCATCCAATACCAACCTCTTATACTTTAGAAAGAAACCGTTTTAGTCCGCTTACAAAACTCATATTTCTAAAGCTTCTGGAAACATTCTATTGAATTCCTCGAAGCATTACAGCCAGGCGACTTCCGGGGTTCTTTGGCGATGATCGACCACATGTTGGCACCGACGTACTGGGCCAAGCGGATGCGGCGTTTGATGGTGTACAATAGATCATGGTTTATATTTCGATATTCTGCATAAAAATATGAAGCTGAAACGAATGCTTGTATGATAGCTGCGACACAAAAGACAGCTACAATAAACATATCATTCATATGCTACTCATTGGTGAACGCTTGATTCAGTAGAGGTAATTAGAAAGTGGTCCACTGGTACCGCCCTCTTGTATACAGACCTTGAATTGTTCTCTGATATGGTTATGTGGTTCTAAGCCATGTATGATGAAATCATCCATGATCAAACGGGAGTGTATTATCTCTTCAAAGTGCATCTTACACTAGTCGCTTGTTGGGGTTGGAATGAGGTTGGCACCTTATTCCTTAAAACGGGCTCCTTGTAGCCCAACGCCAAACCCGCTGCCTTGCGGTCAGGCTTTTGAACCAAAGGCTTTGGTTGAGAACCCCACTAGTTCTCCTGTCTAGGCCAGGACATCCTGACAGTATCCTGCCCACGCAATACAATGAATCTTTTCTCAAAAATTCTTGATGCTCTGGTCACCGCAGAGGATAATTAACGGTGCCCTATCTGCTGCATCGAGCAGGGTGGATAAGGGTTTGGATGCTACTGCCCAGGACTTCCCGTCCTCTTATTCCCCATCTTACGCTTTTTCACTATTACCGTCCCGTTCCAACTGCACTTTTATCCCCCCAGTTTTCAACCCCCCGATTCTTGGCCCTCCCCCAACATGCTCTGCTAGGCATTTATCTTCTAGTTTCAACTCACATGTGAACGCGGAGCGTAACTCCTCTCCTGTCGACAAGCCCATGTCCAACCAAGCGGCCCATTCCAGTTCATCGGCTTCCATTTGGAGCCCTCGATCCTCCTTCAGATTGGCATGCCTCAATGTATGCACGTTGCTACAGAACCATCAGCAGGCAGCACTTGCCCGAACATTAGAAACCCTCTCGATCGATATCTGCTGCTTATCAGAGACCCGCCTGCAAGACTCGAACTCTGTGCTCACTTTGCGATCCCCTTCAGGTTACACAAGCAGCACTTTCTCATTGCGCCTATCCGGTGACGATGCAGCTTCGAGCACCGGCCAAGCTGGTGTTGGCATTGCCCTGAGTCCCCGGGCTGAAGCTGCTCTGATTGATTGGATTCCAATCAGTAGCCGGATGTGTGCGATCTGATTGGCTGGCTCGTTCAAAGCTTCGAAGTCGTGCAGGACTAATAGGTGTCTATTCATCATCGCTGCCTACGCACCCACAAACTGTAGCGATGATTCGGTAAAGAAAGACTTTTACCGCCAACTGACTCAGCTTCTTCGTCACAGAATAAGCACGGACACTGTTGTGTTTGCTGGGGATCTGAACGCGCAAGTTAGAAATTTGTCCACTGATGAAAGGCATTTGGACGGTCAGCACGGTGTAGGCTCCCGTAATGATAATGGTGAGCGGTTACTTCATTTGTGTGAAGATGCTCGCTTATTTCTTGCGAGAACTAACTTACGACACAGCACCCGCCGGAGGGTGACTTGGCGCCCACCAGCCTCGAACCAGCCTTGGACGCAGATCGATCACATTGCGATAAGTTACCGATGGAGAGGCTGCGTCCAGAACTGTCGCTCGATTTGGAGCAGATGTGTTAACACTGATCATGCATTTGTATGTGCTGACGTACGGATGCGTTTTGGCGGACGCCCACGACGACCCTGTGAGCGCATTGACACCAGCCAACTGACAAAGCCAGCTGTTCTGAATGCGTATCGAAGTACGCTGACATGCGAGTTGAGTAAGCGCTCACTGGAGACAATTTGTGGTCACTGGTCACATGTTCACCAGACCTCACTAGCAGCAAGCAAATCCCCATGTGGTATGTCTAATAGCCAACATGGTTATTCGGTCTCTTCGCAGTCTCTGGAACTTATCGATGTTCGCCGGCATATCCCGGCTGGAAGCGAACACAATGAAACTCGCAAAGAGCTTCGGGCAAGACTCCCTGCTAGCCTGAAGAGAGACCGCGAATCTTGGTGGTCTCACCGTGCGTCAGAGATGGAAGTGGCCGCTGCCATTGGCAACCATCGCAGGTTATTCTGTCTGATACGGGAAACGGGCAACAGGAGAACTGGTGTTACTGAAGCTATACGTGACGAGAGTGGACAGCCTATACACAGTTTGTCAAAACGTTTGGAGCGTTGGGCTGAGCATTTTGAAAGGCAATTTATTCGGCTAGGATTGTTCGATTCTTCGCCGGCCAGTGATCGCCCTGCTCCGTGGGCTGTCCCTTTGGATCTGCCCTCTCGCTCAGAAGTCGAACGTGAGATCGGACTGTTGAAGTTGAACAAAGCCGAGGGACCAGATGATCTTCCTCCAGCTCCCTTCAAATTCGGAGGTTCGGCTTTTGTGGATGCTTTACATGAATTACTAGTGAAACTGTGGGAGCAGGGGACTGTCCCAACCGACTGGAGCCTCTCCGTTATTGTTTCCATCTTCAAAGGAGGTTCGCGTTCCGAATGCGGCAACCATAGAGGAATCAGTCTGATCTCCATCGCCTCCAAATTACTCGCCTACATAATCTTTCACAGACTGACGCGCTCGTGAAAGCCAGATTCGTGAGGAGCAAGCTGGGTTTCGTCGGGGCCGTGGCTGCATCGACCACATCTTCAACTTGCGTCAGTTGTTGGAGCACCAACACACATATTGGCGGCCCACCGTTGTCGTGTTCCTCGACATCAAAGGTGCGTTCGATTCGTTTTATCGATGTACCCTTTGGAATTGTCTACTCAAGAAAGGTTTGCCCGAGAAATATGCAAATATTATTCAAGCATTATACGCGCATAGCACGGGCAGAGTAAGGGCTTACGGCAAGCTGTCGCCACCCTTCAATATCTCCAGCGGGGTGAGACAAGGATGCCCGCTGTCACCTTTCATTTTCAACTTTGCTATGGACGAAGTCATGGAGATCGCATTTACAGAACATGACTTTGAAGGTGTGTAGCTACTCCCAGGAGAACGAATTCTTGACTTGGAGTATGTAGACGGCATTGCCCTCATCTGTGACAGCTCCCAGACGTGCCAAGCCGCGCAGGACAGATTAGCACTGGCTCTCAGCCGCTTCTGGCTTTGCTTTGCACCATGGAAATGCAAAGCGTTCCTCCACGATTGGCAGGGATCGTCTCCTGCGCTGACCCTTGGTGGGGATCAGCTAGAAGTCGTTCGGAAATTCAACTACCTGGGAAGTTGTATCAGCGCCCTTGGGATCGAAGACGAGATCACGAACCGTATAGCAAAAGCTCGAAGTGCTTTTGCTAACCTTTGCCACCTATGGCGGCGGCACGACATTACTCTCGCCCTGAAGGGTAGAGTGTACAATGCAGCGGTACGTTCGACCTTACTGTACGGTTGCGAAACCTGGCCCTCCTAAGGTCGGCGGACATGAATAGGCTAGTTACGTTCGACCATCTGTGTCTTCGCAGTCTAGCTCACATGTGGTGGGAACACCGCGTGAGTAACGAGCGTGTTTAACGCCTTGTTTACGGCACAGGAAGAGGAACTGAACCGTTCAGCACCGTCATTTCACGCACTAGTCTCCGATGGCTGGGCCACGTGTTGCGCATGCCAGCCCATCGACTTCCATGACGTGCGTTGTTTGCTCACCGGGGATGTGGATGGAAGAAGAGGAGGGGTGGCCAAGCGATGAATTTGTCCAGAGGAATGAAGGACCTCACTTGGGAGGTAGCCTCGGTCGGAGCGTCACGGTTCCCTTATTGGGGTCCAAAATACGGTGAACACGTTTGGCTGGATACACTTGCTGACATAGCAAGGAGCCGACCTCAGTGGCGTTCCTGCTGTGAGTTTCTTTGTTCTTCCCCATCCCTTTTATCCTCCCCCACCACCTACCATCTCATTTCATAGTGTGAAACATAATAATTTTTCCTAATGCCTAGTAGCCGGCTGGTAGCTTACCGGAACGATGCCTATCCGTTGCTGGTAGCTCAGCTGGTATGCAGCTGTTTTATTTATTTTATTTTTCATTTATATATTACGGCACAGTAGCTGAGGTGTTTCCCACCTCTAGCTGCCGTGTGTAATGATGATAATGATAATGACTCTAGTTTGCAGTCCATTACGGTCGTAGAGTTTGGGGGCGGTACACCAAGGCTTTGTGGTAGGTGTCGCTGCCTTTTAACTGCAGACGACAGCAAACATTATCACGGAACTGCTAGTCTGAATGCTACAGTTCCTTGCAATCTAAGTTACTTCAGTAATAGAACATTACCCCTCCCCCTAATTGAATTTGTCGTTTCAGTTGCGCGACATGGTCAGTAACGAATAATCAGTGTCCATATTTCCAGCCTGTAGCAATGTGTCCGTAATACCGATGATATCGTATGGCTAGGAAGCTTGACCGTTTTTCACTTCTGCCAGTTTACTGTAAAAGGCGTTGAGCATTGCTATGCAAGCAGGCTACTTTCGCAGTAGCTGGAAAATCACCGGAGGTTAACGGAGTCAGGTGTGGGAGAATGCTAACCGATGTGAGGTCGGTCGTTATTCAATCGTTTAATGAATACTTATACATCGTGTGCAGCAAGAGTTGACCAAGGTGCATCCCATTACTCGTTTAGAACTTTATCAGCATGGAGTAAAAGAGCGGTAAATTTGGGTAGCTGTTTCATTGACAGAATATTTACTTGTTCTCATAATTTCCTGGCTGACCAGCAAACAGCTTCTTTGGCTTTTCGTGGAGAATTTGACAAATAGCTTTTCCAATTTGTACTCCAACATTTTAACGCTCCCCTGGTTGTTTGCTTTGACTGAACCACCACTTTTATGAATCTTTAGCCGAATCCTCTATAAATTGGTGGGAGATGTAGCCTTTAAACGGTCGCGCGTCAGTGCTATCCAATCATACGCTTACACGCATGAAGTGCCACTCTCACAATTTATGTTATCCGTCATCTTGAATTTGACAGTAAAAAATGGTTGGCATGTAGTTTATGAATATAGTGCCCTTTTGCGTCGGCCGCAGAATTACCTATCATCATACACTGTCTCCGCTCACCATTGTGTGAAGCGTTTGGGTGGCGAGTAATTCGACTAGGCTTATGGGTTTGCCTTTGAAATTACTCAAAAAATGTGATGAGTTCCATTGCTCTAGGTAGACAGAAATATACCTCGTAAGTATATGGCGGTAAATACGGGGATATTTGTGCGTACAACAGTAAGGATGCTATTTTTTCATCTGAGCGGTCGGGTATTAGTTGGTCCTGACTCTTTGCCAACAGCTGATAGACAACATTTTGTCTTTTATTTCCTTTACAATGTTTGTAACAGCTGAGACCGCAAGCGTGGCATCCTGAACGATCTTAGCAGCAATCTTTGTATATGAGACTAATATCCCTGAAGTGGGGTATCTAAGAAACGGTTAAGTTGATGATGCAGGATGCTAGTGTTCAACCACCCAATTCTTGTTCATAATATGCGTTCCTGAAACCGGAATGCTTCGATCAAGCACTGGTTTTGGGTGATGGCTGGTTTTAGTTTCCACTTGCTCAACCGATGCAAGATCTACTTTCGCCTGACTTTCTGAAGGTGACAACAGTGATGGTGGCCATTGCCGATCATGGTACAGAGGAGGCAAATTTTGCACTGTTTCCTTGCTTAAAGCCCATCACAATTACCTGTAAGAGACTTGCTAACAATAAACTAATCCTATCGTTCAGCTTCTGTCCAACTTCTGCTTCTGATCAGTCGCACAACTGAACAGAGGTGGAATCTATATGACAAATGTGGAAGTAAAACACGTAGTATAAGTACAAAATACATCTGTGGAATTGTTCCGCTCTCGTATCGGTCATTGGGATACAGTAGCACAATTTTAGATTATGCCACTTAGAACCGTGGGTAAAGGTTAAGCTTAATTTAGTAATCAGTCCCCTTCTATTGACCCGCAGAATGCATTCGCCTGGAGCCGCTTTGGAATCTCATCTATCTGCTCTCTGATACGATTCCACTGACACGATTCCGCTACATGACTAATTTGCTAGTTGATGCTCTATACTATTCCGACCGTTGTAGTAATAAACGTCAAGTAAGCCTATGATGTTGTGTGATCGATCTATCCAGCAGGAATTCTGGAGGAGCTTCAACTTACCCCAAAGTGCAAGATAGCATATGCAGACGGTACTGAGGGAGTACGATTTCAGTTAATTAGATTGCGGCAAGGGAGTTCTTCCGAAGGGGTGTAAGTGGCGTAAGATTTATTTAAAACTAGAGGTTGTGTATGTGCATGATCCATTCACAAGTCCGTAAGGAACACGGGCGTGAATTATACGTTAAGTTAATAATAAGAATACAAAGGTTAACGATTTGCCACGAAAAACCGATAAATCGTATTCAGAAGAATGATAGCCCACTTGTATTTGTATCAAAATAGTGACGGATGATCCATCACGACCTGTTATGTCTTCTTTGTGGACCAACTTTCAGGAGCACCTACCACAAATTCTGCAGACCGACTAACTGGTTCATCCGAAACTAGCAGACGCATAGTTCCCAAAATTCCCCTGCAACGTGTACAGAGCACTGGATAGGAGCCGTTAGAGGAGCTCGCAGATAGTATATTATAATCAGGTCTTATTGAAGACCACCCTTCAAAGTCTAAAGCTAGACAGCCGCATGTGATGTGATATCACAAGGAAATGCTGACCTTGATAATAATCCACAGCTGTGCTGCGTACAAGAAGGGAAACTGTTTAGAACCCAAAAACAGGGTACAGCACTTGAATGAAACAAACCTGCATTACAGCAACAACGTTCAAATCATCTTTATTTACAAATGTCAATCATTTCTAAGGTATTATGCCTCTACATATGATTGGCGGCATCCGGTTGCGGATTTGCCTGTCACTGTGATCAGTCACAGGACGCCTGCGCCTACAGAGAGACAATGGATGGTTTACGCTGCACCACCCACAGCTCCATCCACACACCTCATATGCAGTGTAAACCCGAAAGATTAAGACCGGGAGGCATGTGGATGGGAGCCAGGTTTCAGCAACGAAGAAGGCACACACTCCTTTACAGGCAAACACAAGCACGCTGTATTTGGAAATCAGTCACGTAAAAGGCGTTGACTAGACCGTAGTCCGCTCCACGCTGAGTGCATGGAACCACTCTTCGAGCCTAACACGGTCAGAAGGACCGTTCAACCCGTCCCCTCCAGCAACGACCAAATGTCTCCTGGAGCCAGTATGGACGAGGTAGTGAGTAATAGACAGGTAGGCACTTGTCAATATGCACATCAAGCGCAGCCACACCGGCATGCCAAACAACAACCATCACTTGAAATGACATTATCAAATAAAAGATATCAGTTAAAGCATAAGGCTATGCAGACATAACACTTCCCTAAATTAGCATATGAAGTAAGTTGGCAAGCAACGAATCCAGGATAAGTTAAAAAATGTAGAAAAGTAATTCAAATGTGCTACAAACGTAATAAGGTTAACGAAGATAACCACAAATAGCGTAAGGGACATTTGCAATTTATTAGACGAATATTCAGGTTGTCAGAACAAAAATAATAAAGTGGAATGAAATTTATCCATCTTAAAGACCTAGTTTAAGTGTAACTTGTTTTGCCCAACAGCCGTGAAGAAACGTAATGAATGCAACATCAGCCTCAGCATGTGGAACGCTTCTACATATATATATATATATATATATATATATATATATACCCATTTCTACGGATGTCAAACGTCGTAGTTCATCTGCTAAACCATAGTATTTCACAGATATGTTTCGAATTAGTATCTTTGTCAAACGTTAGCATTGAACATATTACAATGAAATTAAATTTTACTATCAGCAGATTCAAAGTTTCCATCAAGGCACATACTAGAGCGTAGTTTGTAGGCGTCGATTTATGTTAGTGGTAAATATTTCTAGTTGCATACACAAAACTAACATTCCCTAACATGTGACATGAAAACACGTGGCGAAAAAACTCACTGAACAACCTATCTTTATTAAGTGTGGCCACTGCCGTTTACTAGAGAACGGAGTAATGCACAATTTGGTAAGCTATACGATCCAGCCATATACTAGGTGTCGTTATAATGTTCTTATTCATTTTCAAGAAAGAAATTCATTTGGCAAGCATTTTTCTGCAGGCTCAGGATATATATACTTTAAAATTGTTTGTAATACTTGTCCCATACACGCATCTTTTCCAGTTAGTCGATCCTGTTTTTCAAAACCACAAGCGTTTCAAAGCATTTATGTTTAAAATAGTTGTACGTGTTATGTCACGTTTTCGCATAGCCAACGGTCTTCGGCATATTGACCGCTTGTTCAACGTTAATGTCCGGTACATAACCGGCGACTTGTTTATCCTTAAATGCAATACAAATCTGGAATGCCTACGTGCTAGCCAGCTAAAAGCAGGGTAGTTAAACATGTACTCAAAAACCAAACATCTGCTCCAAATGACGATGTTAATATCAACGCAGCACAAAGTCTATCAAATATCCTCGTTTCTCACACAACATCTACAGATAGATATATATCGAAACCAACCTGTAAATTTGGAACTTTCATCGGTATATTTTATGTATCATTTCTGCAATCACGGAAATGCATCAAAGTCGTTTCCATTCTGTGATTGATGTGCTGCACTTATTTGACTAAAATGCTTTCATTTGAATTAAACTCCTCAGCATGAAGCGAGCATGAGGAAACGCATCAGTAAACTCCTGCATTCATGTGTAGACGCACTCCCATCAAATGCCAAAAGCTTACCTAGTAAATATAAACAACTAAGCCAACTAATTGTCGTAGCCACTGTGGGTAAGGATAACTATTGTGGAGGGGCTGGGCGATTTTTTAGGCATTAACAAGTCAGCGCAATTAATGTTCCCTCATCTTCTGAAAAACAACTTGTCGTACGACGGAAGTAACATTCGGCACAGGAGAAATGTACAAATATTTAGTCAGCAGTAATCGACATTAATTTGGCTACCATGTCAATGTAAAAGAGGCTTTATTCACGGATATGGGTGCATATTTAACCTTTTTAGGTGCGTCACATATTCGAAACCGAATATTCAGTTCGACTTAGAGAGCGTGTTAGCACAAGTTTGCTATCTGGTGCTAGCGAATCTCTGTTCATTTTAGCCTGGAAGTTTTGAACTATGAACTAGTTTTTGCAGGTCCAAATGGACGGTTAGAGAACCAAAATAAACATAGTCGTACTGCTTTAGATGTTCACACATTTACACACAAAGAAAAATGATCGGATTGTGCTCAAGTCGCTTTGGGGTTAGGCCAGTGCAACCCGCGATATGTAAGTCGAGGGTGCGAGCGAAAGATTCACTCGGACTGCGTTCGCGAGTTGGTATGAAAGTGAGTATTATTCACATCGAGCAAGGTAGGTAGTCCGGATTTCCCCAGTTGCATAATAAGCTTTAGTAGCTTTTACGTGTTAGTGCAAACGAAGACAGATGCAGGAGTGTATCCATTGAAATTTCACCAATATTTTGGTTGGAGTCAAATGGTACAAACTGACTGTCCAAGTACACTGGTCTTTTTACTATGTTAATGAGGGACAAAGGGTCACAACTTCGGGTTTGAGGTAAGGCGCACTAAATTGCCAACTGTCCAATAGTAGCTGTTCGTCTATCTCAAAATGTTTCACTCGGTCACATGGGTGTAGAACGACCGTATGTATGCACTGAGTACATGTTTACTGGCCAGCCTCGTCCATCGTGAAAACATTGGATGGCGCAGATGGTTGGTTTGGAGTTACAATACGGCACGCCACAAAGCAAGTTCACCAATGGATATATACAGCGTGTCAGGCTGGTTGGAACGGGACGGTGTGCGACATCAAGAGCAGGGCCTCACGACCCAGCTACTGCGGTAAAATTGTGGTTGCGCTTGTACAAGCGTAACTGGCCGGAGCAAATAATGCGCAATAGGTGCTTAGTGTTGTTTTAGCTAATGACGAAAGGGTTATTATCAACGCTCTTGTATACTGAGTTACCTTCCAACAACCTACCTTAGAAAAATGAGCAGATATGAAATTTAACGTTTTGAAAAATGAGTGCTGAAGAGCTATGCCGCCTAAATGCTACTCGCTGCCGCACAGCCTAGTCTCCCGACGCAGTATTGATCGCTGTTGCAGGAATCAAGAGCGGTTGCGCTGTCCAATTTGTTTCATGCGGGTCCATGAGCGTTCATTCCAAAATATTCACTATTGAGGTAAAATTCCATTGGCACGAAACTGAGAAGCTGCATTTCTAGGCAATATCTAATCCTCGCGGATGCTGAGAATCATGTATTACACAAAGCACGAAGCTCATTGGCTCGAAAAAATGAATGACATTCGTGGGACCACAGCACACGCATGTGGGTTCTCACGCATACTGTGAACCACAGGCCCGTTATCCCTGTGATAAATTGTCTGACCCATTGTGCTGCAAAAATCCGAATAGAAAATTTAAAACGATCGATAAGGCACACATTTACAATCTGTGATCTTATTGAAAAGTTGTTGGACCATCTTTCTTTCCCCTTTGTGTGACCGATATAGTATTGTTTAGAAGCACTCATCCCACGCCACAGTCTGCACGCCGATGAACAAGATACAAATACGAAACCGCGTAGCATATTCTCACATAACCATGTCATTCGCGTCCTCCCCCTATTCCCTAGGCATAATCATTAAAAAGCAAGTATTACCATTATGAAATAAGTTGCAAAGAAGTGGTCGGTCTAAACGCTGTCGAGTCAGC
Organism: Dicrocoelium dendriticum; assembly: GCA_944474145.2. Lineage (NCBI taxonomy): Eukaryota > Metazoa > Platyhelminthes > Trematoda > Plagiorchiida > Dicrocoeliidae > Dicrocoelium > Dicrocoelium dendriticum. The sequence goes on along the minus strand of OX104068.1, from coordinate 92,349,240 downwards.
TTTGCTGGTGGAGTATATTCCGGCACGATGCACCATTGGCAACATTCGCGCGTGCAAAAATGTTGTCCAGAAATCAGAGATAACAGTGAATAGTATAGGAATATAAACAGCACAAACCGGTGATATGTCCGTCAACGATGAGGATGCTCAAGTTGCCCGCCGGCGTTCTGCCAGTACTGCGGAAATCGCCTGAGGCAATGCCATATAATTTTTTGCAAAGTCTTCCTGTTGATGGCGCAACATTCGTGAACAGTACTATCTTTCTCTTGTTCTAGTAAAATAGGAGTTTTTTGTAAGCATTTCTTTTCAAATAACCCCATAGGAAGAAATGTAAGTGGTTCAAATCTGATGAGAGAGAAGGCCAATCCTTTCGACCTCTGCCACCGATACACAGGTGACCGAACACCTTCTTAAGATACTGCCGTACCGCTTGTGCATAATATGCATGTGAGCCATATAGAACCTATAACGGCTGAAGCGAAGTACCGAATTAGTGAAGGATAACCGGTGGTGAAAACATCTCCATTTTATAGCTCCTACGTAATCTGCCAAAGACAGTTCTTTTACCATTGGAGAACCGTGACAGACAAGGGAATGGCGGTAATTATAATTGAGTTACTTGGCAAACACATGGTTTACGTCATATGGGCAATAAAAGTGCGCGACTCTGCATGACAGAAAGTGCATAACGCATCCCACTGAACTTAAACGGTTTCGTCCACCGCCATCATATTTAGAGTAAACATCAAGAGCGACGCCTGCACCTTCTCAGGCATCAAGCGATCGCGCTTTTCGCATGTACCTATCTTGTTTTATTTTCTCCCTGCATTCATTCAACCCCCACTAAGTATTGGCACCATTATCCGTCGCAAAAACACGCTAGTGAAATCAATCGTTATGCTCTATACAAATAATTACATGAGCTAGGTTTCAAGAGCAACAACATCAGCGAAGTATATGTTCAAACTATAACCGTCGTTTCGCGTGAAGTACAGTATTCGCCGGATGCTACTGATTAGCACTTTCTGCAATGTGTCCAATAACATCCCGCATTCGTTTACGATGTTCCTTTTCAGTTCCTCCAGACAGGTTGGTCTGGTTTTATACACTCGGCGTTTCAAGTACTCCCATAGGAAAAATCCACGGGGGTCAAATCAGGAGACCCTGCAGGCCAATCATTGGGATCTCCACGACAGATCCAGCGATTACCGAATGTTTCGTTAAGGTGGTCACGTGTGTCATTCCGCAGCTGCAGGCCGAAGGAAGTGAAATTAAGCATCGAGCAAATACTCTACTTCATGCGAAACGACGGATCAGAATCTATAAAGAAGCTTGCATGCTATTGCATTTGCACTATTTAAGCCGTTCTTAAATGGAAAGTGGTACGAAATGTATTGTAAATCCTTATTAAGTCTATACATATTTTGCCTAATAAACTGGTTATCACCGTTTATTGTTTTCAAAAGAAAACGTGTTGCATTGTTGTCCATATAAAATGCAACATTATGCTTAATATTACTTGAAAATCATCGTTGGATAAACAACATTATTAATGCTAGCCTCTCGCACATCGAACTTTTCAGGTTCCATACACATCCGAGCAACATCCGTAACCTTATCAAATATTGAATTCTTTTGACCTGGAGCAAACGATCTATATAAGAAGCAGTGGACAGCAATACATTTTAACCTGATTCGGCCCATAAGATAAACTTAGTTGGGAGTATTTTTGAATGTTCTGTTCATGAGCTTCTTACAGTTTCTAAGATGTGCACCTTTTAGCAGAAGGGCACGTCAGCAATCGATACCACTTGCACACAAGCACTGGGACATACAGCCAGCGATATGTGGCATATGCGCGGTGATTTCTCCGTTATTGATGGGTAGACTTATTTTTGATGATCTTTCTCCAATTTTTCACACAACTCACACTCTAAACCATGTTAACACTAAGCCAAAAAGCACAATACATTCATTTCACCAACATAAGATCATCGGTAGCAAACTACATTTCACTTCATGTGGATCCGAACTCTTGAGCACCAAGATACTGTACCACCAGCAAGCAGCTTAACCCAAATATACATAAGTCAAAAATTCTGTATACAATGCAAACATCTGGCATGGATCATAAAGGTTTCTCAAGATTATGCACGTTGAAAAAGTCTGCAATAAAATCGAATAGTACAGGGAAAAAATAAAAATCCAAAATTTAACTGCTAGACGGCATTACAGAAGGAAGTTTGTGTGCGTTTTAGCGAATTCACAGTGCACGGTTCTCTTTGACGGAAGACTTGCATCAAGGACGAATTAATTTCATCATTTTTCAACTAGGCCAGGACTGAGTAGGTATTAAGTATGCCATAATTTTGTTCGCGTTTGAGAGAAGAACGGTATTTTGAAATTGTATTCCTGTTTATACCACATTGGACAGGAAGCAATTTCACATGCCTCCATCCGGTGCGAACCAAGGAGGCGCTGAAGGAATTGAGCGGAAAATTGAACTATTTCTATTACAGCTACTATTATAGCCCTTAGACGAATACGATCCACTACATTACAGTTGTGTTTGCGCAGAAATATAAGACTCCTCATAATGGCGGTAGCGGTAAAAGGATTGAAGTGGATTGAGACAGGCATGATGATCACCTGATATCAAGTCGCATTAAAATGACAGGTTACATAGCATCCCAAAATCATTTGCAATTTCTTTGGATCGTTCTTTTGAAACACGTTGTACAGAGTGAAAACAGTTCCTTCTTAAATGAGTGAATCCATTGATGTGCTTATTCATCAGATAAAGGTTAGTCATGCAGGAGTCTTACATGCTGGATGTTACTAAAAGACATGGAACAATGATTTAATTAGGTGACACGGTATTTGTGCACAGTTTTGAAGCGTAAGGCGGTACTGCCAATCTTTAATTATTAGCTAGCTAACACCAGCGTTGCTAAACAATGAAAACAAATAATCCTAATATTCTATAACAAATTCAAATACTATATTTGCATTCAAATCTCAGTATGGTGTGATAGTATTGGGTTTTATTATAGATCGTATATCATCATCATCATCATCATCAGTAATACATCAGCCATTTGAACTGATGCTTCGCTGCTATACAAACATGAGGACCTATGAAATAAAGAATAAGAAGAGGGAGAGAAAGGGGGAATTACCTGAAAACCTTAAAGCCCTAAGCAAACATTCCGAGTCAAGGCGCCTACACTTTTTGTAGACAACATACCGTCACAAACAGCTGGCTATCGTGCAAAGATAAGGCGGCATCGGCGAGACAGCTTCCTTACGGCTTTCACTGCCACGCGTCATAATCAGCCATTACCCCGCAGATAACTCAGCACCAAACACACTTTAAACAGGCAATCCGATTAGGAGACGGCAGCAGACGCACCACTGGCGTCGTTTGCAATCCATGTCCTGTAACGTCTCGAGCCAAGCACAAGGCGAGTCACGTGGACTCCAGCCCGGAAGGCGAGACGGACCAACGGTACTCAGTTTGGTCGTCAGTGTCTTCATTTCCCGTTGCCAAGTCAACTTCTGTCCACCGCGAGCCTTGCGCCACCCTACACCTGGCAGACTAAACAAGGCCCTCCTAGGTCAGCGGTGACCAGGCATACGTAGCACGTGCCCGAGCCAACGCAACTTATTCAGTGCTATCTGTTGTTCTAGGGAGCTAGCATGATAATCATCACATAGTACTCGACTACGCACATAATCGTTGCGGACACGCTGGTGCCATCCGACACCAGCAATACTTCGCAAACAACGAAGATCAAAGACTTGAAGGCGCCTCAGATCTTCAGACTGACGGAGCCAATTCTAGTACCATAGAGCACAATGGCCCTCAGTTTGGCCTTGTATACACAGCCTTTCAGACGAAGGGAAACTCCCTTCTGTCGGCAAAGATGACGCAGGTTCAAGAAGGCAGCTCTGGCTTTTGCAATGCGTGAGCTGACACCAGTTTCTATGCGGCCATCGTTACTGATGCAGCTGCCAAGATAAGTGAAATGATCAACCAATTCGAGTTCCTCGTTAGCAAGCGTCGAGGGGTCATCAAGTGGCCGGTGGTCCTGCATCAACACTTTACACTTTGAAGGTGCGAAGTGCAAACCAAATAATGGGATCACTCTGGACAGGCTATTCAGGGTAGATTGGGCCGCCCCAACATTGTCGAAAAGCAAGACTATGTAGTCCGCATAATATAGATCAACTAAACTTTCGCCAGGCAACAACTCTACGTCTACATCTGGAGATTCCGCACGGGAATACTCCATGATAGAACCCACGACGAAATTGAACAAAAGTTAGGAAATCAGACAACTCTGACGAACGCCACGTGTGGTCGGAAAGCTATCCGATATGACACCGTAGACCCTGACGCGGCCAGTAGTGTTCGAGTATAGAGCACGAAGGATGTTCACATATTTCGTGGGAACACCTTTCCGTAAAAGTAATTCGAACCGAATCGGTCGATCGACTGAATCGATCGTTCTCTTGAACTCAAGGTACACAGCTATTGTCGGTCTGCGGTATGCGTGGCGCTGCTCTAGCACCTGCAACAAAGTGAATATATGGTCTATACAGCCACGCCCTGGGAGGAAACCGGCCTACTCTTCCTTAATCCAAGATTCCCGTTCTGTAGTGAGGCGACGAACGAGACTCGAGGCCAATACTTTTGTCACAACTAGCCTTAGGCTAATAGCCCTATGGTTAGAACAGTCTGTGTGACTGCCCATCTTGTATATCGCCACTATAATCGATTCGCTCAAATCAGCCGGGACACTCTCTTCATTCCAGATACTTTCGAATAGGGAAGTCAGTGCTTTGCAGAGGACCTCACCTCCATCCTTAAATAGTGCAGGTGGGAGGGAATCCGGGCCAGCGGCACGAAAAATATTGAGAGCTGTGATCGCGTTCCGGTTCTCTGCCTCCGACGGAGGCACTAAACGAACCGTCCATGGCTCGTCCTGCATCACTTGAGTAGGAAGAGGTCCGGGAGCAGGGGGCCAACTGAACTGATCTTGAAAGATTTTCGCCTGACGAAACATACGGCGCTCCTTATGGTGTATCAGTGCACCCGCGCTGTCTCTGATTGTCTCACTGACGCCTGGCCTTCGGGGACCAGTGGTGCGGATTAGCTGGAAGAGCTTGCGGTAATTGCCTACTGCCCCTGCCTCCTCCATTTCTTGAGCCCTACCGGTCCACCAGGCTTCCTTGTCAGCACGTAGGCTCTGCTTTAGTTCACGCCTAATAGCCCGTCTGGTCACCTTGTGTTCAGAACCAGCCGGGAAGTGTCTTCTAGATTCCAACAGGTTCTCCTACTTCTCGGATATCCTATGACTGGTGCGGTGACCAATGATAGTGCCACAAGCAGTTGCTCCTGCGTCATGCTGGCGGCCGAGATCCTATTCCACTGCAGCTCAGTGTCATTGGAACAACGTAGCAGATATTTGGTATGCATAGCTTGTTGATAGGCTTGTCTAACCGAGGAGTGAGACAATGTATTCGTTGTCACTCGTAGGAGACGCTTGATGCGCCTCCCGGTAAAGTTCATGGAAAAACGACAGCGCACCAAGGCATGATCAGAGTCGACACATGTACTTCAGTACGAGCGGCAATCCAGGATGGAACCACGTCATCTGTAACTAATGGCTATGTGGTCAATTTGGGTCCATCGCTGGCCAGGTACAGGAGGACTCCAAGTGGCACTTCGGTGCCCACTGAGTCTAAAAGCAATGCTACTAAGAAACAACTGGTGCTCCGCACACAGTTGCAGCAGCCGCTCACCGTTGTCAGTCCGTTCGGGGTTAAGCCCACAATTGCCACCTAGTTAAGCTTCTGAAGACCTCAGGCGCCCTACTTGTGAATTCATATCCTCAGCAAGTACTATAATGTCTGAACTAGTAGCACTGCGTAGTAGCCCATTCAGTTCGTGATAGAAAGTGTCCTTGACTGCATTAGAACTGCAGTCGGTGGAGGTCTATGCGGAAATCACAAACAAAAATTGTTTTGTATTACTTTGTGTATTAACCTTGGCTGATATCGTCAAACGGGTTGCACATAATCGGCTGTTCACTGGAAGCCAATCAACCAACGATGGCTCAGCCTTGGAGCTTAGAATGATACCTACACCAGCTTGACCCGTGAGTGCTGCATCGGCGTCTCCGGATGCGTGCAATCAATAACGAGAGGATAAGCCGGGGGCAGTTAATTTAATAACCCCGTTAGGGTCGTTGATCCTAATTTCGGACACACAACACACATCAATACCCA
>OX104068.1:92319984-92342787 GCA_944474145.2 Dicrocoelium dendriticum | reverse complement strand
CATGTGCTATCCTGATGACACGCGTGATCAGTTCTACACTGAGCTATCCTCCGTGATACGGTCTGTGCCGAGGAGCGACCGACTATTTCTGCTGGGTGATTTCAACGCGCGCGTTGGGCGTGATGCATCAGCGTGGACAGATGTTATCGGTGCGCATGGCATTGGTTCAGCGAATGCGAACGGTGACAGGCTGCTCTCACTGTGTGCCACTCAAGGCCTGGCGATCATGAACACTCGGTTTGCACTGAGTGCGAGTGATATAGCAACTTGGACGCACCCACGGAGCGGTCACGCACACCTGCTCGACTATGTCATCGTACGTCCGCGTGATATGCGTGAAGTGCGCATGACACGTGTACTGCATGGAGCTGAGTGTGGCACTGATCACAAGTTGGTGCGGACCAAACCGTATATATATTTTCGTAAATCGATGTATTGCACTCCCGCCGTGAATCAGCGTAAATTTAACATTCTCTCCCTCGGTACTGTGGCGAAACGTACTGAGCTGGAGAAGGCGATGGCTGCACGCCTGTGTGGTGATGTGGACTGCATAGTCACAGTGGCCGACCTGTGGCACCACATTCGCGACCAGGTGACAGCTGCTGCCGAGCAGACCATCGGGCGCGCAAACTGTAAGCGCACTGATTAGTTTGATGACAACAATGTGACGATTGGCGCAATAGTGTCAGAGAAGAATGCAGCATTTGCTGCACATGTGGCAGATCCCAGTGACTTGGGGAAGAGTAGTCAGTTTCGCAAACTTCGACGGCGACTGACCCGAGAGCTCCGTCGCATTAAAAATGCATGGTGGACGGAGAAGGCAAGCAGATGGAATGCTACGCCGAAAGCCGTCAACACAAGAGTTCTTTGACTCCTTGAAGGCGCTGTATGGACCGAGATTAGAGCCGCTGAGGACACTGATCGATGGTAGTTCAGGCGCTACCTGCACACAGACTGCAGACATAATGCAGGTCTGGCGGAAACACTTTGACTGTCTCTTGAACAACCGTTCAGAGATCGACTGGCCTACATTGAATGGCCTGAAGCAGCACGATGTGAAGGCGGATCTGGCGGGTACGCCGAGACTGGATGAGACGCAGAGAGCACTTGCTCAGCTGCGAAACGGCAAATGTGCCGGAGGTGACGGGATCCCACCTGAAGTATTGAAACACGGTGGACCCGCGTTGTTGACTGCGCTGCACCAATTGGTGCAACGCGTGTGGATTGAGGATGAGGTGTCTCCTGAGCTGAATTATGCGCTTGTGCTACCACTGTACAAGGGCAAAGGGAGCAAGCAATGTTGCACGAATTATCGTGCATCAACTTGCTGAGTTGTGTGGGTAAGGTGATTGTTCGAATCCTGCTCAATCGCCTCGTGAGTCAGATTGTGGAACCTAACGTGGCGGAAGAGCAGTGTGGATTCCGTTCGGGTCGCAGCACTATAGATATGGTGTTTGCGGCTCGTCAGTTGCAAGAGAAGTGCAGAGAACGACACCAGCCATTGTACTCGCTTTTTGTTGGTTTCACCAAGGCATTTGATACGGTGAACTGCGATGCACTGTGGCAGGTGTTGGTTAAGTTTGGTTGCCCGCGTATGTTTGTAAGTTTAATTGAATGTCTGCACAGTGGTATGCGAGCGAGGGTGCAGCTGAGTGGAGAGACCTCGGATGACTTTGCAGTTGTCTCTGGTGTGAAGCAAGGCTGTGTGTTAGCTCCTGCCCTGTTTAATAAATATCTTCATGCAATGTTGTCTTGTGCTTTTGATGCGGCTTGTGCTTACGGTGTTCGTGTGGAGCACCGTATTGATGGTGGGTTGCTGAGCATCCGTCGTTTCGGTGCGATAACTCTAGTCTGTGAGACAACTATCCGTATGTTGCTGTTTGCTGACGACTGTGCGTTGTTTTCACACAGCGCGGATGAGTTGCAGCACATGACTAGTGCTCTGGCTTCGACAGCGGCCAAATTCGGGCTCACCATCAACACAAGCAAAACTGTCTGTCTCTTTCAGCCTTCACCGGAAGTGCGATCTTCAATATTGCCGCAAATCAGCATTGGTGCTGAAGTATTGGAAACCACCTCCCGCTTCTGCTACCTTGGGAGTGTGATGTCGACTGATCAGCAGCTACACGTTGAGTTGCGTAATCGCGTGTCGAAGGCGGCAGCGGCATTCGGGTAGCTTGAGTACCGAGTGTGGAACAGCCATAAGCTTACCACTGGCACGAAGCTGATGGTGTACAAATCCATGGTGCTGTCCGTTCTTCTATACGGCAGTGAAGCGTGGACGATGTACCGTTGGGATGTGTGATATCTCGAGCGGTTCCATCAGCAGTGTCTGCGACGAATTTTGCGCATCGGCTTGGGCGACAGAGTTGCAGACACGGAAGTGTTGCGACGAAGTGGGATGTATGCAGTGGACGGCATACTTTTACTGCGACACCTGAGATGGCTCGGTCATGTGAGCCGTATGGATTCGACGCGAATACCGAAACAACTTTTATACGGTCAGCTGAGTATAGGGAAGCGGCATGCTGGAAACCAAAGTTACGTTACCAGGACATGATTAAAGTGAGCCTCACACGTTCTAATCTTGATTGCAGATCATGGGAATCGAAGGCGGTTGATCGGCGTGCATGGCGCGATCTAATCACGAAGGCAGTTTCTGAAGTGCGGGAGAAAGCCCTCACGCATGCAGAGAAGAAGCAGCAAGTGCGGAAGCGGCAAACACCAATGAATTGTACTCCATCGACATCGAGCGCATTGTGCTGTAGAACATGCGGTCGCGAGTGCCTTAGTCAGGCAGGCCTAGTGAGCCATGAGAGAGGTCACTCGGGACCACTGCCGAAGCGACGACGGGTCCCGCAGTGAACGTAGGCAGCACCGGCGCAGCGTTTGTAGGCACGCTGAATTCGATTTACTAACCGCGTGCTTGCATGCTAAGTCTCTTTATTTCAGGTGGTGGGTTTACAGTTTTTACCTTAATGCTTTTCTTTCTCATATAAATATCTCCCTGTACTCTATTCCATTAACTTGCACACATCGCTTCAGCCAATTGTATTCGATTTCCATAACATTTTTTGGTTCGTGGCATTCCGTGAACTATACTTCCTGACCTCGTGCACTTAGTAGGATCTGTTTGTAAACAGCTTATTACATATGCTATTTACTTAAGGTTTTTGTGTCACCGTTTCCTTATACATTAATCGAGTTTTTCTCTTTTTCATTCTCTCTCTCTCAAGTGTTTGGCTGTTGTTTGATATCCCAGGTGTGGCTGCGCTTGATGTGCATGTTGCAAGGTGCCTACCTGTCTATTACCCACTACCTCGTTCATACTGGCTCCAGGAGACAGTTGGTCGTTGCACGGTCCTTGTGGCCGTGTTAGGATCAAAGAGTGGTTCCATGCAGTCAGTGTGGAGCGGACTACGGTCCAGCCACCGCCTTGTGTGCGGTTGATTCCCAAATACAGTGTGCTTGTGTTTGCCTGTGAAGGAGTGTGGGCCGGCTCCGTTGATGAAACGTGGTTCCCATCCACATGCCTCCCGGTCTTATTCCTTCGGGTTTACACTGGATATGGGGTGTGTGGTTGGAGCTGTGGGTGGTGCAGCGCAAGCCATCCATGGTCCCTCTGTAGGCGCAGGCGTCCTGTGGCTTGCCACAGTGACAGGCAAATCCGAAACCGGATGCCGCCAACCAGTTGGCTCTCTTATGACGGTTTGTTGAACCATCCGGCATTTTCTGCCGTGTTTGTGAAGAACTGGAGGGTCCAACGCTACTAATTATGCACTGCTAGTCGCTCCACCGCGAGAAGAAAGCGCTTTACAAAGAATATGCGATTGATTGTACGAGCTAGATGGATTGAGTACCTACCTCACACATAAAACAGTCCTAAGGATGAGTTAACTAGGTGATCGCTTACCTGCTTTAAAGGACATTCGGACACACGGCCAGATAGGAAAAGAAAATGCGAGTGAAATCTATCAAGGGAATGTCCCGCGTGGACACAGGTCCCCAGAAACCGTACCCTGGATTGTCGTATGGCTTCATTACTATCAGTCTGACAATAATACAATCTTTCCGAACGTTTTGCATGCTCAATTAACCCGGCCCCCAGTGATTTTTTAAGAACTGCGTTAAAAAACCCGAAATAATCTGTTCAGTGTGAATCCGCTGTACACAACGATAATACCATGCAGTTGGACGGCGTCTCGCGATGTCTAGTAATATAGCAATGGTGCATTTTTACTCGCCACAACTTCAAATCGCCTATGCAATGTCATGCTATTACCTGTATATACATGACCTGTGTTAAATATAAACGTGGCGTCTCACTTAGTGAGAAAACGTATCTATTATTACTGTAATATTATGTAAGCATTTCGCAATAACTCTTCCGTACAGCTGATAATAATGCTATGAAATTATATAGATAAATGTGACACGCCAATAATGGATGCTGAATTGAGAAGGAAACTGCAACCCACATGGACAATGGTTTATTACGGGTAAAAAAGCATCGCTTAACAAGTCCCGTGGGATGGAAATTATTGTGAAAATCAATTGCATAATAAAGTGAAAAGCGTTGTGGTGGACTCACCATAGACTTATGTGAAATAGCGGAGATGTTCGCATATTAAACGTATAAATCCATAAATCCAATGGTTGGGCGTTTGGCAAGAAACCTTTTGATTGCGTTTTGTAGCCCCTGGCTAACAAGTCATAAAATGAAATGTAAGTGAGACAATGCATCGTGAACACGTTTTCTAAATATCGCCAGATTGGGAGCAGAGACGACATAATTAAGGAGGGCGTTCCAAAGCTGGCACACGTGGTGAAAAAAGAAATTTCTACGGCATTCAAGCCGGCTGTACTGAATTGTCAGTTTCAGAGGGTGACCTCTTAGTTTAGTGTTGTGGTTCAATTCCAGCAGTGGACGACAAATGTGGTTTGGGTTCTTCAGAATCTGGTAAACCATTATGAGGTCCCCCCGCAAAAGTCGATATCGACTGCTGTCCATTCTTAGAGATTTCAGCCTTAGCTGATAGGGGAGATGAAAGAGGCCCCTGACATTCTTGGTTGCCCGTTGTTGAGGAGTCTCGAGAGCAACGAGATCCTGTTTCTGCCAAGGCTGCCACGCCTGAATAGCATATTCCACGTGAGATCGCACGTAGGCGTTAAGCATTTGGGGAAACATTGAGGGTTCAAACCGACCGAAGGCTCTGCGAAGAAGGCCGAAGTGTCCGTAGCGGCTTAACTTTGAAAACAATTGCTGGTTTCATCGTACTGAGATCGCTTCAGTAAAGCGAAGGAAGCTTCATAAATTAGACAGCCTGATGTATATGCTTGTATGTGTGCAGGTATGTATAAATATTGCTCCATGCTGAGGCTGATGTTACATGCACCATAGTTTCTCACCGCAGTAGGGCTACACCGCACTATGACCTCACAATTAACCTAATTATGTCAATTCCGTTTACTCTGAATTACTCAATCTCTCCGCCGCATATGCTACTGCGCTCTCGGTCATTTGCCTGTCGTGACATACTCGGTCCAGCGCAGTGTCATGCCTGAGAATGGTGCAGAATTACTACGACGCTCAAACTCAGTGCTCCGTGCATCCTGACGGATAGGTGGTGCGAATCAAATTTATGCCAACTTGCGTGGACCCAAAAGAATGCCAGTAGTGAGTCAGCCAGAACGGATGTAACGTTTGAGATTGCCGGTAAATCGTCGTCATGCAAATGCTCGTAACATGGAAAACTTGGCGGTTATTCTTACCTACAAATGGAAGTGTTACACATTCATCTTATTACCGTTCAATAGGATAAATGTTCTTCCCTTGGGATCGTAGTGTTTAATGCACAACTGTGAGCCCATCTGATTCCAGTGCATTGGTGCGAACATTTTGCACTTGTTAGGCTCAGATTAACTACAGCCTCAATAACCAGACGCATGAATACAGGTTACCAAGCACTCCCTTGATGTCAGTATCTACACAGTGAACGGAGATCAAATGATGGGAACACGTTCGTTCTTCTCGTACGACAGTTCTTTGCAATCTGACTCACCAGGGGTTCACAATCCACACAGACCTAGTGTCCGACCAGAGTGCCACTCTACTGGGAGTGACTTGGAATGGTCTTCAAACGTCCATGTGAGTGTTGCTTATTTTGAACCTCCATTCATTCAGCCCAGGTTAAAGGCCGCAAACGTGTGTGTGTGCGTGTGTGCAGGTGTGTGCGTGTGTGTGTGTGTGTGTGACGGATTCAAAGGAACACTCATAAATCCCTTAGATTGGCGGTCTATCCTCAAGCATTCCCATCTTAAAAGTCAGCGGCAGTGGTGACGTCGCTAGCGTAAATGGGTCGAGTTAACTCCTGGCTACTAAGCGGTTGCTGCTCACAATATTGCACATTCGTTCGTGCATTCAATTGAACAATTGGGTGGTTCCATCCTGTGTGGAACGGGCTAAGGTCCAGCCACCGCCATGTGTACGTCTGGTGTGCATGATTTCCAAATTAGGCCGGAATGCTTCCGTTCTGCATGTTGAAGGAGTGTGGGCCGGCTCCGTTGATGAAACGTGGCTCCCATCCACATGCCTCCCGGATATATTCCTTCGGGTTTACACCGCATATGGCGTGCGTGGGTGGAACTGTGGGTGGTGCAGCTCAAGCCACCAATAGTCCGTCTGTACGCGCCTGCTGAGGCTGATGTTGCATTCATGATGCTTCTTCTCCGCAGTTGGGTTAAACTAACTTACACTTAAAACTAGGTCTTTTTAATGTGGATAAAATTCATTACATTGTTTATTTGTTTTGTTCGCGTACTTGATTATCTCCGTACTTGCACACGTCGCTCACGCAAAATTGTGTGGTATCTTGCGTAATTTTATCGCGTGGTATTTTTTAATTTCTTTCGGACATTTGTTGTACTTTTCTACGGGATTCTCTGTATAACCAATTTCTTCTATATGCCACATTGTGGAAGAGCTTTGTTGTCGTCATATTCGTTTTACTTTAATCGACTATCAGGCATTCGATTGATTGGCTGTTGTTTCACATTCCAGGTGTGGCTGCGCTTGATGTGCATGTTGACAAGGTGCCTACCTGTCTATCACCCACCACCTCGTCTTATCTGGCTCCAGGAGACAGTTGGTCGTTGCTGGAGGGGACGGGGTGCATTGTCCTTGTGGTCGTGTAGCGAGAACGACACGGTAGGGGAGAACGCTGTTTATTGCACGCTGAGAGGTTCACACACATGTCCCACGCACACACACAAATATAGCCGCGTTTCCCACTTACGACGCACTACGTTCCGCCGAGTGAAGTGGTGTCCACTAAGCGCCATTAGGCTGATCCGACGTGGACATTGAATGTGCCGTTTTCCGCCCACATTTCTGCTCCCTTGCGTCGCAGCCTATCCAGACTGGATTCGTACCAAAGCTCTCGACTTGCTTGCTCGGGGCTGTGTTGCTCTGGTCGGGCCGATTCCTGGGGCCGTAGATAAAGGCATATCTCTTGGGAAAATCGGGCTCCCTTTCATGTCGCCTCTTGTTCTTCTCGGCGTGGCCGCGGTATCGTTTGTCGCTGACGACCCATTCCCGGCTTGCATCGTAGGCCACGAGCTGGGTTGACGATTCCCGTTCCCAGTCTCCGCGTTAGTCCCGATCTCCTGCAGCTTCCGGGCCATTTCCGTGTGAACTTGGATCCGCGCCCTACGGTCGTGCTATGCTCGAAGCCTGGGTCCATGCAATCAGTGTGGAGCGGACTGCGGAGTTGTGTTTCGCCCTTCTCCCTGCTAAGATCCAGGACACCAATCCGCATGAGTCAGCTAACTGACCATGTGCTAGACCCGCTGCCTTTCGGGTGTTCATTTAATCGAAGGCTTTGGCTGATGACCCGAGTCGTTCTCCTGTCAGGATTGGGCGCCCTGGCAGTATCCTAGTCCATCCTCTCCGGAGGTTAGGAAGTGGTCGATGGCCCTCTTCCCGTAAAACCTAGCCATGGGAGACAACAGGTTTACGGGTTATAAGCTCACAGCTCGATTGGCGTAGAGCACGAGTGCCACGCATTGTCTCTGACGGTGGGAGGACACCTCCGGGTGTTCAATGGTTTGCTACTGCCCGCCTCAAGCCAGGCAGCCCCTGGTCAAATTGGTGCAAACCCGCCAAAAACCCACCTGCGTCTGGCCGTGGTCGCAGGTGCGTATCCTACTACGGTCGCAAAACATATGATAATTGTTCCAGAACCTCAAAGGCTGCGTGTGACGGCCGTCAAGCAGATCCCAATCTGTCTCTGCAATCACATTCCCGAGCTGGATCTGCTCTCCACTGCCTTGTGGGTCAGGCTATTGAGCCAAAGGCTCCGGGCGGAGTCCCTCATGCAAACCTCCGAAGCACAACGACCACCTCGCGTGCGATTGCCCACCAATGCAATCGTATGCCTGCGCGCAAAGCACTCAGCATCGGGTGCTGGAACGTGCGCACACTACTGGACCGGAACTCCAGCGAGCGCCCGGAGCGACGCACTGCACTAGTCGCGATGGAGCTGGCGCGCTATCACATCGATATTGCGGCGCTCAGTGAAACCCGGCTCGCTGAGCAAGGTAAGTTGCATGAAGCAGGTGCTGGCTACACATTCTACTGGGTGGGCAACGCCGCGTCAGCACCACGTGATCATGGGGTCGGATTTGCAATATCCGATCGCCTGAATGGCCAGCTGGTGGGTGAACCAACGGGCATCAGCGCGCGACTGATGACTGTTCGCCTACGACTCGGAAGAGGTAAGTTTGCCACATTTATAAGCACGTACGGTCCGACCATGTGTTATCCTGATGACACGCGTGATCAGTTCTACACTGAGCTATCCTCCGTGATACGGTCTGTGCCGAGGAGCGACCGACTATTTCTGCTGGGTGATTTCAACGCGCGCGTTGGGCGTGATGCATCAGCGTGGACAGATGTTATCGGTGCGCATGGCATTGGTTCAGCGAATGCGAACGGTGACAGGCTGCTCTCACTGTGTGCCACTCACGGCCTGACGATCACGAACACTCGGTTTGCACTGAGTGCGAGTGATATAGCAACTTGGACGCACCCACGGAGTGGTCACGCTCACCTGCTCGACTATGTCATCGTACGTCAGCGTGATATGCGTGAAGTGCGCATGACACGTGTACTGCGTGGAGCTGAGTGTGGCACTGATCACAAATTGGTCGGACCAAACTGTACATATATTTTCGTAAATCTATGTATTGCACTCCCGCCGTGAATCGGCGTAAATTTAACATTCTCTCCCTCGGTACTGTGGCGAAACGTACTGAGCTGGAGAAGGCGATGGCTGCACGCCTGTGTGGTGATGTGGACTGCATAGCCACAGTGGGCGACCTGTGGCACCACATTCGCGACCAGGTGACAGCTGCTGCCGAGCAGACCATCGGGCGCGCAAACTGTAAGCGTCCTGATTGGTTTGATGAGAACAATGCGACGATTGGCGCATTGGTGTCAGAGAAGAATGCAGCATTTGCTGCACATGTTGCAGACCCCAGTGACTTGGGGAAGAGTAGTCAGTTTCGCAAACTTCGACGGCGACTGACCCGAGAGCTCCGTCGCATTAAAAATGCATGGTGGACGGAGAAGGCGAAGCAGATGGAATGCTACGCCGAACGCCGTCAACACAAGGAATTCTTTGACTCCTTGAAGGCGGTGTATGGACCGAGATTGGAGCCGCTGAGGACACTGATCGATGGTAGTTCAGGCGCTACCTGCACCCAGACTGCAGACATAATGCAGATCTGGCGGAAAAGCTTTGACGGTCTCTTGAACAACCGTTCAGAGATCGACTGGCCTACATTGAACTGCCTGAAGCAGCACGATGTGAAGGCGGATCTGGCGGGTACGCCGAGACTGGATGAGACGCAGAGAGCACTTGCTCAGCTGCGAAACGGCAAATGTGCCGGAACCTACATTATCCCGCCTGAAGTATTGAAGCGCTGTGGACCCGCGTTGTTGACTGCGCTGCATCACTTTTTGCAGCGTGTATGGATTGAGGATGAGGTGTCTCCTGAGCTGAAGGATGCCCTTGTGCTACCACTGTACAAGGGCAAAGGGAGCAAGCAATGTTGCACGAATTATCGTGCATCAACTTGCTGAGTTGTGTGGGCAAGGTGATTGCTCGAATCCTGCTCAATCGCCTCGTGAGTCAGGTTGTGGAACCTAACGTGGCGGAAGAGCAGTGTGGATTCCGTTCGGGTCGCAGCACTATAGATATGGTGTTTGCGGCTCGTCAGTTGCAAGAGAAGTGCAGAGAACGACAACAGCCATTGTACTTGCTTTTTGTTGATTTCACCAAGGCATTTGATACGGTGAACCGCAAGGCATTGTGGCTGGTGTTGGGTAAGTTTGGTTGTGCGCGAAGGTTTGTAAGTTTATTTGAATGTCTGCACAGTGCTATGCGAGCGAGGGTGTATTTGAGTGGAGAGACCTCGGAGGAATTCGCAGTGTACTCTGGTGTGAAGCAAGGCTGTGTGTTAGCTCCTGCCCTGTTTAATATATATCTTCATGCAGTATTGTCCTGTGCTTCTGATGCGGTTTGTGCTTACGGTACAATGGAACAGTGGATTTATGCGGGTATAAAAGCTAAAGCTTGACAAATCCCGTAGGGTGATCAGTGCGAAAATCACAGAAGTGTGAAAAATTCAATGGAAACCAATTCAGTAAAATCGTTTAACAACGAGTTACTACATGTTTGTGGACTCACCGAGTTTGAAATTTCAAAATAATAAGTCACTATAACTCCGGAGGGGATCATGAGGTATGGAGTATTTGGTTAAAAGAGTCACCGCCCCTTGAAATTCCGGTAGCCGAAGCGGACATCGCCAAAACTACCGTGACGACTTCATTCGGTTTGCTCGAATTCCTGCGAATGCCATTTGGTCTAAAGGATGCCGCGCAAAGTTTTCAGCGCTTCATCGACCAAGTTTGTCTCGGCTTAGATTGTGATGACGCTTATCGCGATGACATTGTAATAGCGGACTCTTCACGAGAAGAGCACACGCGCCACGTACGAACACTTTTTGATCGTTTATCTCAACGTGGGGTGACGAGCAACGCAGAAAGTTTTCGTTTGGGGTCGACTTAGTAAACTTCCTCGGCCATCTTATCTCCTCTGCATTCGTCGTGCCACTGGAGGATAAAATTCAAGCCACCGTCGACTACCTCGAGTTCATTCTTTCAAATATCTCAGGCGTTTTGACGGGCGCGTCAACATTTACCGACGGTTCCTAACCAACTGCGCCTCACTGATGCAACCCCTCAAGGATCTACTCCGAGGGAAACTCAAGAAATTCGAATTTCCTGCCGCAACACGCGCTGCGTTTAAGTCGCTGAAAGAAGATATTTCCAACATAGCTTCTATAGTACATCCCGATCCGGGCGCTCCACTCTCCCTCAGTAATGACGCCTCGGACGTGGCAGTCGGCGATGTTTTGCAGCAACGAGTAGCCGACATGTGGCAGCGCCATAGCGTTTTTCTCTCCAAACGCCCTACAACAACCGAACTGAGCTCTGCAGAGCACAGTTGGGTAGTTGAAAGGCGTTTGGAGAAAAACGCTAAGGGCTGCCACATGTCGGCTACTCGTTGCTGCAAAACATCGCCGACTGCCACGTCCGAGGCGTCATTACTGAGGGAGAGTGGAGCGCCCGGATCGGGTTGTACTATAGAAGCTATGTTGGAAATATCTTCTTTCAGCGACTTAAACGCAGCGCGTGTTGCGGCAGGAAATTCGAATTTCTTGAGTTTCCCTCGGAATAGATCCTTGAGGGGTTGCATCAGCGAGGCGCAGTTAGGTATGAACCGTTGGTAAAAGTTGACAAACCCATCAAAACGCCTAAGCTGTTTGAAAGAATGAGGCTCGGGGTAGTCGATGGTGGCTTGAATTTTATCCTGCAGTGGCACGACGCCTGCAGAGGAGATACACTGACCGAGGAAGTTTACTAAGTCGACCCCAAACGAAAACTTTCTGCGTTGCTCGTCACCCCACGTTGAGATAAACGATCAAAAAGTGTTCGTACGTAGCGCGTGTGCTCTTCTCGTGAAGAGTCCGCTATTGTAATGTCATCGCGATAAGCGTCATCACAATCTAAGCCGAGACAAACTTGGTCGATGAAGCGCTGAAAACTTTGCGCGGCATCCTTTAGACCAAATGGCATTCGCAGGAATTCGAGCAAACAGAATGAAGTCGTCACGGTAGTTTTAGCGATGTCCGCTTCGGCTACCGGAATTTCAAGGGGCGGTGACTCTTTTAACCAAATACTCCATACCTCATGATCCCGTCCGGAGTTATAGTGACTTATTATTTTGAAATTTCAAACTCGGTGAGTCCACAAACATGTAGTAACTCGTTGTTAAACGATTTTACTGAATTGGTTTCCATTGAATTTTTCACACTTCTGTGATTTTCGCACTGATCACCCTACGGGATTTGTCAAGCTTTAGCTTTTATACCCGCATAAATCCATTGTTCCATTGTACCGTAAGCACAAACCGCATCAGAAGCACAGGACAATACTGCATGAAGATATATATTAAACAGGGCAGGAGCTAACACACAGCCTTGCTTCACACCAGAGACAAATGCAAAGTCATCCGAGGTCTCTCCACTCAAATACACCCTCGCTCGCATAGCACTGTGCAGACATTCAAATAAACTTACAAACCTTCGCGCACAACCAAACTTACCCAACACCAGCCACAATGCCTTGCAATTCACCGTATCAAATGCCTTGGTGAAACCAACAAAAAGCAAATACAAGGGCTGTTGTCGTTCTCTGCACTTCTCTTGCAACTGACGAGCCGCAAACACTATATCTATAGTGCTGCGACCCGAACGGAATCCACACTGCTCTTCCGCCACGTTAGGTTCCACAATCTGACTCACGAGGCGATTGAGCAGGATTCGAACAATCACCTTACCCACACAACTCAGCAAGTTGATGCACGATAATTCGTGCAACATTGCTTGCTCCCTTTGCCCTTGTACAGTGGTAGCACAAGGGCATCCTTCAGCTCAGGAGACACCTCATCCTCAATCCATACACGCTGCAAAAAGTGATGCAGCGCAGTCAACAACGCGGGTCCACAGCGCTTCAATACTTCAGGCGGGATAATGTAGGTTCCGGCACATTTGCCGTTTCGCAGCTGAGCAAGTGCTCTCTGCGTCTCATCCAGTCTCGGCGCGTCCGCAAGATTCGCCTTCACATCGTGCTGCTTCAGGCCATTCAATGTAGGCCAGTCGATCTCTGAACGGTTGTTCAAGAAACAGTCAAAGTGTTTCCGCCAGACCTGCATTATGTCTGCAGTCTGGGTGCAGGTAGCGCCTGAACTACCATCGATCAGTGTCCTCAGAGGCTCCAATCTCGGTCCATACACCGCCTTCAAGGAATCAAAGAATTCCTTGTGTAGGCGGCGTTCAGCGTAGCATTCCATCTGCTTCGCCTTCTCCGTCCACCATGCATTTTTAATGCGACGGAGCTCTCGGGTCAGACCCTTCGAATTTTGCGAAACTGACTACTCTTCCCCAAGTCACTGGGATCTGCAACATGTGCAGCAAATGCTGCATTCTTCTCTGACACTATTGCGCCAATCGTCGCATGGTTCTCATCAAACCAATCAGAACGCTTACAGTTTGCGCGCCCGATGGTCTGCTCGGCAGCAGCTGTCACCTGGTCGCGAATGTGGTGCCACAGGTCACCCACTGTGGCTATGCAGTCCACATCACCACACAGGCGTGCAGCCATCGCCTTCTCCAGCTCAGTACGTTTCGCCACAGTACCGAGGGAGAGAATGTTAAATTTACGCTGATTCACGGCGGGAGTGCAATACATCGATTTACGCAAATATATGTACAGTTTGGTGCGCGCCAATCTGTGATCAGTGCCACCTTCAACTCCACGCAGTACACGTGTCATGCGCACTTCACGCATATCACGCGGACGTACGATGACATAGTCGAGCAGGTGAGCGTGACCACTCCGTGGGTGCGTCCAAGTTGCTATATCACTCGCACTCAGTGCAAACCGAGTGTTCATGATCGTCAGGCCTTGAGTGGCACAAAGTGTTAGCAGCCTGTCACTGTTCGCATTCGCTGAACCAATGCCATGCGCACCGATAACATCTGTCCACGCTGATGCATCACGCCCATCTCGCGCGTTGAAATCACCCAGCAGAAATAGTCGGTCGCTCCTCGGCACAGACCTTATCACGGAGGATAGCTCCGTGTAGAATTGATCACGCGTGTCATCAGGATAACACATGGTCGGACCGTACGTGCTTATAAATGTGGCAAACTTACCTCTTCCGAGTCGTAGGCGAACAGTCATCAGTCGCGCGCTGATGCCCGTTGGTTCACCCACCAGCTGGATATTCAGGCGATCGGATATTGCAAACCCGACCCTAAAATCACGTGGTGCTGACGCGGCGTTGCCCACCCAGTAGAATATGTAGTTAGCACCTGCTTCATGCAACTTTCCTTGCCCAGCGAGCCGGGTTTCACTAAACGCCGCAATATCGATGTGATAGCGCGCCAGCTCCATCGCGACTAGTGCAGTGCGTCGCTCCGGGCGCTCGCTCGAGTTCCGGTCCAGTAGTGTGCGCACGTTCCAGCACCCGATGCTGAGTGCTTTGCGCGCAGGCATAGGATTGCATTGGTGGGCAATCGCACGCGAGTTGGTGGTTGTGCTTCGGAGGTTTGCTTGATAGACTCCACCCGGAGCCTTTGGCTCAATAACCTGACCCACAAGGCAGTGGAGAGCAGATCCAGCTGGTGGATGTGATTGTAGAAACAGATTGGGATCTGCTTGACGGCCGTCACACGCA
Organism: Dicrocoelium dendriticum; assembly: GCA_944474145.2. Taxonomy (NCBI): domain Eukaryota; kingdom Metazoa; phylum Platyhelminthes; class Trematoda; order Plagiorchiida; family Dicrocoeliidae; genus Dicrocoelium; species Dicrocoelium dendriticum. The sequence goes on along the minus strand of OX104068.1, from coordinate 92,327,920 downwards.
GCCTTTGAGGTTCTCGAACAAGTATCATATGTTTTGCGACCGTAGTAGGGTACGCACCTGCGACCACGGCCAGACGCAGGTGGGTTTTGGCGGGTTTGCACCAATTTGACCAGGGGCTGCCTGGCTTGAGGCGGGCAGTAGCAAACCATTGAACACCCGGAGGTGTCCTCCTACCGTCAGAGACAATGCGTGCCCCTCGTGCTCTACGCCAATCGAGCTGTGAGCTTATAACCCGTAAACTTGTTGTCTCCCATGGCTAGGTTTTACAGGAAGAGGGCCATCGACCGCATCATAAGTTTCGAAGAGGATGGGGAGGATACTTGCAGTGCGCACAAAACTGACAGGAGAACGACTCGGGTCATCAGCCAAAGCCTTCGATTAAATGTACACACGAAATGCAGCGGGTCTAGCACATGGCCAGTCAGCCGACGCATGCGGATTGGTGTCCTGGATCTTAGCAGATAGAAGGGCGAAACAAAACTCCGCAGTCCGTTCCACACTGATTGCATGGACCCAGGCTTCGAGCATAGCACGACCGTAGGGCGCGGATCTAAGTTCACAAGGAAATGGCCCGGAAGCTGCAGGAGATCGGGACTAACGCGGAGACTGGGAACACGAATCGTCAACCCAGCTCGTGGTCTACCATGCAACCGGGAATGGGTCGTCAGCGACAAACGATACCGCGGCCAAGCCGAGAAGAACAAGAGGCGACATGAAAGGGAGCCCGATTTTCTCAAGAGATATGCCTTTATCTACGGCCCCAGGAATCGGCCCGACAAGAGCAACACAGCCCCAAACAAGCAAGTCGAGAGCTTTGGTACGAATCCAGTCTGGATAGGCTGCGACGCAAGGGAGCAGAAATGTGTGCGGAAAACGGCACATTCAATGTCCACGTCGGATCAGCCTAATGGCGCTTAGTGGACACCACCTCACTCGGCGGAACGTAGTGCGTCGTAAGTGGGAAACGCGGCTATATTTGTGTGTGTACGTGGGACTTGTGTGTGAACCTCTCAGCGTGCAATAAACAACGTTCTCCCCTACCGTGTCGTTCTCGCTACACGACCACAAGGACAATGCACCCCGTCCCCTGCAGCAACGACCAACTGTCTCCTGGAGCCAATATAGACGAGGTGGTGGGTGATAGACAGGTAAGCAGCTTGTCAACATGCCCATCAAGCGCAGCCCCATCTGGAATGTGAAACAACAGCAATTATTCGAAATGCCGATGTGGACTAATGTAAACGGATATGACGACAAAAATACTCGCTAAATGAGCATATAGTAGATATTGGTTATTAATGAATCCGTTGTAAGTACAAATTATCCGCGTTATTTAAAAAATACCGCGCGATAAAATTACGCATTTTGCCACAATTTGCGTGAGCGACGTGTGCAATTTGGGAGAAGATTATCAAGTACGCCGAACAAACCAAAATAATGTGATGAATTTTATCCACATTAAAACGACCTAGTTTAAGTGTAAGTTAGTTTAACCCAACTGCGGAGAAGAAGCATCATGAATGCAACATCAGCCTCAGCAGGCGCGTACAGACGGACTATTGGTGGCTTGAGCTGCACCACCCACAGTTCCACCCACGCCACAGCCCATATGCGGTGTAAACCCGAAGGAATATATCCCGGGAGGCATGTGGATGGGAGCCACGTTTCATCAACGGAGCCGGCCCACACTCCTTCAACATGCAGAAACGAAAGCATTCCGGCCTAATTTGGAAATCATGCACACCAGACGTACACATGGGCGGGTGGCTGGACCTGAGCCCGTTCCACACAGGATGGAACCACCCAATTGTTCAAATTGAATGCACGAACGAATGTGCAATATTGTGAGCAGCAACCGCATTAGTAGCCAGGAGTTAACTCGACCCATTTACGCAAGCGACGTCACCACTGCCGCTGACTTTTAAGATGGGAATGCTTGAGGATAGACCGCCAATCTAAGGGATTTATGAGTGTTTCCTTTGAATCCGTCAACACACACACACACACACGCACAACACCTGCACACACCACACACACACACACACACGTTTTGCGGCCTTTAACCTGGGCTTGAATGAATGGAGGTTCAAAATAAGCAACACTCACAGTGGACGTTTTGAAGACCATTCCAAGTCACTTCCCAGTAGAGTGGGCACTCTGGTCGACACTAGGTCTGTGTGGATTGTGAACCCCTGTGAGTCAGATTGCAAAGAACTGTCGTACGAGAAGAACGAACGTGTTCCATCATTTGATCTCCGTTCACTGTGTAGATACCTGACATCAAGGGAGTGCTTGGTAACCTGTATTCATGCGTCTGGTTATTGAGGCTGTAGTTAATCTGAGCCTAACAAGTGCAGAATGTTCGCACCAATGCACTGGAATCAGATGGGCTCACAGTTGTGCATTATACACTACGATCCCAAGGGAAGAACATTATCCTATTGAACGGTAATAAGATGAATGTGTAACACTTCCATTTGTAGGTAAGAATAACCGCCAAGTTTTCCATGTTACGAGCATTTGCATGACGACGATTTACCGGCAATCTCAAACGTTACAGTCCGTTCTGGGCTGACTCACTACTGGCATTCTTTTGGGTCCACGCAAGTTGGGCATAAATTTGATTCGCACCACCTATCCGTCAGGATGCACGGAGCACTGAGTTTGAGCGTCGTAGTAATTCTGCACCATTCTCAGGCATGACACTGCGCTGGACCGAGTATGTCACGACAGGCAAATGACCGAGAGGCGCAGTAGCATATGCGGCGGAGAGATTGAGTAATTCAGAGTAAACGGAATTGACATAATTAGGTTAATTGTGAGGTATAGTGCGGTGTAGTCCTACTGCGGTGAGAAACTATGGTGCATGTAACATCAGCCTCAGCATGGAGCAATATTTATACATACCTGCACACATACAAGCATATACATCAGGCTGGTCTAATTTATGAAGCTTCCTTCGCTTTACTGAAGCGATCTCAGTACGATTAAACCAGCAATTGTTTTTCAAAGTTAAGCCGGCTACGGACACTTCGGCCTTCTTCGCAGAGCCTTCGGTCGGTTTGAACCCTCAATGTTTCCCCAAATGCTTAACGCCTACGTGCGACCTCACGTGCAATATGCTATTCAGGCGTGGCAGCCGTGGCAGAAACAGGATCTCGTTGCTCTCGAGACTCCTCAACAACGGGCAACCAAGAATGTCAGGGGCCTCTTTCATCTCCCCCATCAGCTAAGGCTGAAATCTCTAAGAATGGAGAGCAGTCGATATCGACTTTTGCGGGGGGACCTCATAATGGTTTACCAGATTCTGAAGAACCCAAGACACATTAGTCGTCCTCTGCTGGAATTGAACCACAACACTAAACTAAAGAGTCACCCTCTGAAACTGACAATTCAGTACAGCCGGCTTGAATGCCGTAGAAATTTCTTTTCTCTCCGCGTGTGCCAGCTTTGGAACGCCCTCCTTAATTATGTCGTCTCTGTTCCCAATCTGGCGAGATTTAGAAAACGTGTTCACGATGCATGTGCTCACTTACATTTCATTTTATGACTGTTTAGCCAGGTGCTACAAAACGCAATCAAACGGTTTCTTGCCAAACGCCCAACCATTGGATTTATGGATTTATACGTTTAATATGCGAACATCTCCGCTATTTCACATAAGTCTATGGTGAGTCCACCACAACGCTTTTCACTTTATTATGCAATTGATTTTCACAATAATTTCCATCCCACGGGACTTGTTAAGCGATGCTTTTTTACCCGTAATAAACCATTGTCCATGTGGGTTGCAGTTTCCTTCTCAATTCAGCATCCATATTGGGCGTGTCACATTTATCTATATAATTCATAGCATTATTATCAGCTGTACGGAAGAGTTATTGGCGAAATGCTTACATAATATTACAGTAATAATAGATACGTTTTCTCACTAAGTGAGCGACGCCACGTTTATATTTAACACAGGTCATGTATATACAAGGTAATAGCATGACAGTTGCATAGGCGATTTGAAGTTGTGGCAAGTAAAATGCACCATTGCTATATTACTAGACATCGCGAGACGCCGTCCAACTGCATGGGTATTATCGTTGTGTACAGCGGATTCACACTGAACAGATTATTTCGGGTTTTTAACGCAGTTCTTAAAAAATCACTGGAGGGCCGGGTTAATTGAGCATGCAAAACGTTCGGGAAAGATTGTATGATTGTCAGACTGATAGTAATGAAGCCATAACGACAATCCAGGGTAAACGGTTTCTGGGGACCTGTGTCCACGGGCGGGACATTCCCTTGATAGATTTCACTCGTAGTTTCTTTTCCTATCTGGCCGTGTGTCCCGAATGTCCTTTAAAAGCAGGTAAGCGATCACCTAGTTAACTCATCCTTAGGACTGTTTTATGTGTGAGGTAGGTACTCAATCCATCTAGCTCGTACAATCAATCGCATTTTCTTTGTCAAGCGCTTTTTCTCTCGAGGGAGCGACTAGCAGTGCATAATTAGTAGCGTTGGACCCTCCAGTTCTTCACAAACACGGCAGAAAATGCCGGATGGTTCAACAAACCGTCATAAGAGAGCCAACTGGTTGGCGGCATCCGGTTTCGGATTTGCCTGTCACTGTGGCCAGCCACAGGACGCCTGCGCCTACAGAGGGACCATGGATGGCTTGCGCTGCCCACCCACAGCTCCATCCACACACCCCATATCCAGTGTAAACCCGAAGGATAAGACCGGGAGGCATGTGGATGGGAGCCACGTTTCATCAACGGACCCGGCCCACACTCCTTCACAGGCAAACACAAGCACACTGTATTTGGGAATCAAGCGCACACAAGGCGGTGGCTGGACCGTAGTCCGCTCCACACTGACTGCATGGAACCACTCTTGTATCCTAACACGGCCACAAGGACCGTGCAACGACCAACTGTCTCCTGGAGCCAGTATGAACGAGGTAGTGGGTAATAGACAGGTAGGCACCTTGTAAACATGCACATCAAGCGCAGCCACACCTGGGATATCAAACAACAGCCAGACACTTGAGAGAGAGAATGAAAAAGAGAAAAACTCGATTAATGCATAAGGAAACGGTGACACAAAAACCTTAAGTAAATAGCATATGTAATAAGCTGTTTACAAACAGATCCTAGCTAAGTGCACGAGGTCAGGAAGTATAGTTCACGGAATGCCGCGAACCAAAAAATGTTATGGAAATCCAATACAATTGGCTTGAGGCGATGTGTGCAAGTTAGTGGAATAGAGTACAGGGAGATATTTATATGAGAAAGAAAAGCATTAAGGTAAAAACTGTAAACCCACCACCTGAAATAAAGAGACTTAGCATGCAAGCACGCGGTTAGTAAATCGAATTCAGCGTGCCTACAAACGCTGCGCCGGTGCTGCCTACGTTCACTGCGGGACCCGTCGTCGCTTCGGCAGTGGTCCCGAGTGACCTCGCTCATGGCTCACTAGGCCTGCCTGACTCAGGCACTCGCGACCGCATGTTCTACAGCACAATGCGCTCGATGTAGATGGAGTACAATTCTTTGGTGTTTGCCACTTCCGCACTTGCCACTTCTTCTCTGCATGCATGTGGGCTTTCTCCCGCACTTCAGCAACTGCCTTCGTGATTAGATCGCGCCATGCACGCCGACCGACCGCCTTCGATTCCCATGATCTGCAATCAAGATTAGAACGTGTGAGGCTCACTTTAATCATGTCCTGGTAACGTAACTTTGGTTTCCCAGCATGCCGCTTCCCTATACTCAGCTGACCGTATAAAAGTTGTTTCGGTATTCGCGTCGAATCCATACGGCTCACATGACCGAGCCATCTCAGGTGTCGCAGTAAAAGTATGCCGTCCACTGCATACATCCCACTTCGGCGCAACACTTCCGTGTCTGCAACTCTGGCGCCCCAGCCGATCCGCAAAATTCGTCGCAGACACTGCTGATGGAACCGCTCGAGATATCGCACATCCCGACGGTACATCGTCCACGTTTCACTGCCGTATAGAAGAACGGACAGTACCATGGATTTGTACACCATCAGCTTCGTGCCAATGCTAAGCTGATGGTTGTTCCACACTCGGTACTCAAGCTTCCCGAATGCCGCTGCCGCCTTCGACACGCGATTACGCAACTCAACGTGTAGCTGCTGATCAGTCGACATCACACTCCCAAGGTAGCAGAAGCGGGAGGTGGTTTCCAATACTTCAGCACCAATGCTGATTTGCGGCAATATTGAAGATTGCACCTCCGGTGAAGGCTGAAAGAGACAGACAGTTTTGCTTGTGTTGATGGTGAGCCCGAATTTGGCCGCTGTCGAAGCCAGAGCACTAGTCATGTGCTGCAACTCATCCGCGCTGTGTGAAAACAACGCACAGTCGTCAGCAAACAGCAACATACGGATAGTTGTCTCACAGACTAGAGTTCTCGCACCGAAACGACGGATGTTCAGCAACCCACCATCAATACGGTGCTCCACACGAACACCGTAAGCACAAGCCGCATCAAAAGCACAAGACAACATTGCATGAAGATATATATTAAACAGGGCAGGAGCTAACACACAGCCTTGCTTCACACCAGAGACAACTGCAAAGTCATCCGAGGTCTCTCCACTCAGCTGCACCCTCGCTCGCATACCACTGTGCAGACATTCAATTAAACTTACAAACTTACGCGGGCAACCAAACTTACCCAACACCAGCCACAGTGCCTCGCGGTTCACCGTATCAAATGCCTTGGTGAAATCAACAAAAAGCGAGTACAATGGCTGGTGTCGTTCTCTGCACTTCTCTTGCAACTGACGAGCCGCAAACACCATATCTATAGTGCTGCGACCCGAACGGAATCCACACTGCTCTTCCGCCACGTTAGGTTCCACAATCTGACTCACGAGGCGATTGAGCAGGATTCGGGCAATCACCTTGCCCACACAACTCAGCAAGTTGATGCCACGATAATTCGTGCAACATTGCTTGCTACCTTTGCCCTTGTACAGTGGTAGCACAAGGGCATCCTTCAGCTCAGGAGGCACCTCCTCCTCAATCCACACGCGTTGCACCAAGTGGTGCAGCGCAGTCAACAACGCGGGTCCACCGTGTTTCAATACTTCAGGTGGGATCCCGTCACCTCCGGCACATTTGCCGTTTCGCAGCTGAGCAAGTGCTCTCTGCGTCTCATCCAGTGTCGGCGTATCCGCCAGATCCGCCTTCACATCGTGCTGCTTCAGGCCATTCAATGTAGGCCAGTCGATCTCTGAACGGTTGTTCAAGAGACAGTCAAAGTGTTTCCGCCAGACCTGCATTATGTCTGCAGTCTGTGTGCAGGTAGCGCCTGAACTACCATCGATCAGTGTCCTCAGAGGCTCCAATCTCGGTCCATACACCGCCTTCAAGGAGTCAAAGAATTCCTTGTGTTGACGGCGTTCGGCGTAGCATTCCATCTGCTTCGCCTTCTCCGTCCACCATGCATTTTTAATGCGACGGAGCTCTCGGGTCAGTCGCCGTCGAAGTTTGCGAAACTGACTACTCTTCCCCAAGTCACTGGGTCTGCCACATGTGCAGCAAATGCTGCATTCTTCTCTGACACCAATGCGCCAATCGTCACATTGTTCGCATCAAACCAATCAGGCGCTTACAGTTTGCGCGCCCGATGGTCTCCTCGGCAGCAGCTGTCACCTGGTCGCGAATGTGGTGCCACAGGTCGCCCACTGTGGCTATGCAGTCCACATCACCACACAGGCGTGCAGCCATCGCCTTCTCCAGCTCAGTACGTTTCGCCACAGTACCGAGGGAGAGAATGTTAAATTTACGCCGATTCACGGCGGGAGTGCAATACATCGATTTACGAAAATATATGTACAGTTTGGTCCGCACCAATTTGTGATCAGTGCCACACTCAGCTCCACGCAGTACACGTGTCATGCGCACTAC
>OX104068.1:92136092-92319490 GCA_944474145.2 Dicrocoelium dendriticum | reverse complement strand
TTAGCTATCTTCTCATGGAAATCTAGGATGACTTAATCTTGCTGCGTAATGCGTCGCCTAAGCGTCATATGTACTGATGCTCTCGTCCAATTCAAAAACTACAACGTCATTAGCTTTGCACTGTAAAACTGCGTCCTTCCACAACACCTGCATTTCATTCTTATACTGTATTAGACATTTTCTCTTCGCAAACCAAGATGACTGAACCACCCAACACGACGCTGCGCCTTAGCCTCGTATGTCCTATTACTCACGTAACCATCTACTGGCTCCAATTGCTTTGGATCTTCGCTGTATACGGGTATCTAGCCTCAGCTCTTGCTTTTATCCCTCAGGATTTAATCAGTCAGTTTTTCAAACAAGCAGGGGTGACCGCATTACACTGCGCGACCAAGAGTGTTCGTGCTCACCTGTCTACTTATTTGCCCCAACCCATTTGCTTCTTCACTGTAGACGGCCGTTCACCGCCATTGCCTGCTTTCCGTCATTCTATTTGCATTGGCGGTCCTCTCTTAGCAAGATAGGGCAATTGATTCACGCTGTGCGAAGGTGCGCCTAAGTCTCGTATCCACTGGTGTTCACATGGGTTTCACCTTAATAACTGCCTATGTACTTAGCTGTAAACTGGCATCCAGACCCACCACTTGCATGCCGTTACGCAGCCTGCATTAACCATCTTCCCCTTGATATCCGGGTCGAGTTAATCATCCTACTCGACCTAGTGACATAAGCTCGTATATACCGACACGCACATACACTTTAAAAAATGCAACACTTTCTACTCTGCTTTTTCCGGCATCCAACCCCAACTCGCATCCCTTCCCATTTCACGCTGCTTATCCTTTCGTTATAACTCATGTATATAGAGTTCATAGAGTTCATAGAGTTGTAGAGAGCAGAAGGGAAGACCCGTGTCAGCTCCATCACCTCCCGTTCATTGGCTGGATGACCTGTCGATGCTAAACTGTGTTCCCCGAGGGATTGTTGCAGCTGCAGCAAAAACAGCGGAATCCAGGCATGCTCAGCATGTACTTGTCCAATCGTTCTTTAAAACATTCCTCTGTCTGGGCACTTACCACACATTCAGGAAGATTGTTCCACACATTTACAACCCGTGTGGTTAAGGTGATATCGGACCGAATATGGTTCCGCCGAGGTTTGAAAAGTTTCAAGCTGTGGCCCCGTGTTGAACAATCTGTGTTGAGCTGGAAAAACTGCAGCAACTCCTTCCCCAAATCGCCCCTTAAAATGCGTCTAGTATAAATCAAATCACCACGGCGACGGCGGTAGTCCAGAGTAAATAAGTTCATGCATTGGAGACGAAGGGGATAAGGTAAAACACGTAACGTAGACACAGACTTGGATCCGCGCCTCTGGACCTTCTCAATCAATTCACATTCAAATTTCGTGAGTGGGTGTATGGCAGGTAGGCCGTATTCCAGTATTGGACGAACGTGGGAGGAAAACAGGAGCCTGAAGTTCTGCGGAGTCAATTTGTAAAACGACCTTCGTATGGCACAGAGCATCCTGGTGGCAGATGCTACCTTCCGCAACGTGTCCTGCGTTGTTCTTAGGTCTGGAGAAATAAGTACACCCAAGTCCTTCTCACCAACCACATTCTTCAACAGAAAACCACCGATGTGGTAAGCACCGAAAGGTTCCTGATCACCGATCGGGAGAACACAGCACTTAGCACGATTGATAGGCATTTGCCACTTGACCGACCAATCGTGCAGCAGATCGAGCGTCAGCTGCAATCTGTCAGCATCTTCAAGCCTGGATACTTCCGACCAAAGTTTAAGATCATCAGCATAGATCAAGCAGTCTATTTGGAGCACCTCCGGGAGATCGTTGATGAAGATTTTGAATAGTTCGGGACCAAGTACGGAGCCTTGTGGAACCCCACTGGTCATAAGAACAGGAACAGAGTCGACTTCGTTAACTCTCACCTTCATACTACGGTTATCTAGGAAATCCGCGATCCAGGCGAGCAACTTACCAGCGATGCCAATCTGCCGAAGTTTGCTAAGAAGTCGCTTGTGTGGAACCCTATCAAACGCCTTGCTAAAATCCACAAAAACTACATCAAGTCGATGACCAGCATCTACTGACTGCGCCCATTTTTCTCGGGCAACAAGCAGATTGGTAATGCAAGAGCGTGCCCTTCGAAATCCGTGCTGAGCAGGAGAGATGACGTCCAATTTCTCAAGGTGAAGATGCAAGGCCTGTTTCAGAATCCTTTCCATTGTTTTACAGAGGATTGATGACAGACAAATCGGTCGGTAGTTCACTGGATCTTGGCGATTTCCACCTTTGTACATGGGTTTCACGACATTTGCTTTCCATTTAGTTGGGAGACGACCTGCTTCAAGTGAGCTACGAAATACTTGACAAATTGGTGCAGCAATGAACTCCGCCACCTCTTTGAGGAACACGGGATGTAAGCCATCGGGACCCGGTGAAGAATTCGAGTTCAAGTCAAGAAGCAGTTCTAATACTCTATCAGTGGTAATTTCAACACGCTCTAATGGAGAGGGGTGATAGGAAGTGTCCTCAACAGCTAATGGCGCCTCCGTCGTATACACAGAAGAGTATTGCGAAGCAAGTAGAAAAGCTTTCGCCATGTCATCATGCAGCATGGTGTCCTCTTGGCTTGAATACAGTGCGGGTATACCGTTGCCAGCTTTGGTGCTTCTTTTTAAGTATGCGAAAAGCTTTTTCGGATTAACCACAGATTGCTCGGCCAGATGCTGCTCATATAATTCTCTCTTCTCGCGCTTTCTCAGAGTACATAAATTTCTAGCCTCTTTGTAATGCGCGTAATCTTGTGCCGTCTGAGAGGACTTGAACCGGCCCCAAAGTTTTCGCCTTCTCATCATGAGCGATTTCATTTCCCGATCTATCCATGGGGGTCCTTTGGAGAAAAATTGTTTTGTGACCCTTGGAACAACCCGATCAATGATAAACATCATCTTCGAGCACAAAAGGTCCCAAGCAGCATCGAGATCCAACTGATGAGGGATGTTCCAGTCCATGAGGCTGGCAGCCAATTTTAAGCGGAGGGGGTCAGCTCGCCAGAAGTTTCGGCGGTGCCCTCCTTGGACATTGATAGCTAACTGTCGTGTCCACAAAAAGGAGACTACACAGTGATCACTTTTGCCAAGAGGCTGAAGAATGGCTAGAGCGGAAACATCTGATGAGCTAGGTGTGAGCACAAGGTCAAGGATGTGTGGCACATGGCCTGGAAAAAAACGGGTAGGGGATAAAACGTGTTGCGTTAGCTTGCATTCGAGGACAATTTCTAATAAACGTGTATCAAAAGAATCTGGAGATAAATTACAATGAAGTGCATCCCAGTCTACGGCCGGAGCATTGAAGTCACCCACAATCAAACAATCTTTGCCTCCCCCGTGCATCCTTATAGAGTCTATCAGGTGGGATCCTGACCCCAAGGGGGATCTGTAGATAACGCCCACTATGAGCGGTCGGAACCCATCGTGAACCCTACTCCAAAGGATTTCCGATCCTCCGTCGAGATCACACATGACTTCCACTGTGTGAACTTTAAGGTCTGACTTCCAGTAAAGTGCAACACCGCCCCCGGATCTCCCTCCTAGACGATCCGCACGGGATAGTTGATACCCTGGAATAAACACCTCCGAGTCCGAAACATCCGAGGATAGCCAAGTCTCCGTAAAAGCCAGCAGATCGGGTTCTTGCTCCGAAGTCATGAGCAGTATCTCATCCAACTTGTTTCTCAAACTATGCACGTTCGCCGATATCACACGCAATCCACTCCTGATTCTCAGTGCACAGGAAGAACGAAGATTGGTCTTCACTGAGTCCTCGGGATTCTTTTTACTACTCGAAATTCCACAATGTGAAGGTCGCTTCGACCAGTTCAAGTTCAATTTGGACAGGAACGGTAGGAGAATTCCCATGTATGTTCCTTCTTCAATGCGTCGTTGAACCAGGATGGAGTTCGCGGGAGCGGTTTGGAGCCGAGAGGAGCCAAATCAATACACACGAATCACATAACGGTCAACCAATCAATGCCCACGCGGCCTGCACTAGCAGTCCCCACTGTACCGGCCACGTGAATAGAATAAAGGTTTAGAGAAGGGAACCAACAAAAACAAAATAACAACAGATAGATGAATCACGTGACAGAAAAAATCGAAGATTTGAAACTGGTCACAAGGGAAAAAATTACGTAGACACAACAATGACAGATTAGCATCCTAATCTTAGGGTCATGAGCCCCAAGGAAGCTTCAGGGAGACTGTTAATTGTTTTTGCACGCATAGGATAGGACACATTAGTGATCGCCCCAAGTGGAGAAGCTGTTCTATCTTTCCTCAACGTGCTTGATAACACACATCCAAACGCCCGTTTTACCTGCGAACTGGAGGATAACAATTGCCTTCCGTTTTTGGATGTGTTGTTGACCAGACGAGAAGATGGCTCCATTAAGCGTTCTGTACACAGGAAAGCTACATGGACAGGATTGTATGAACACTTCAACAGCTTCGCCCCTATACAATACAAGCGGTGCTTAGTCAAGACGCTGTTTAATCGAGCCCGCAGAATATGCACTGACGACTGTTTGGAATCGGAATTGTTGTTTATCACACAGACGCTACGAGCCAACGGATATCCAGAAGCGTTTATTCGATTCCACGGTCAATTGAAGGAAAACAGGCCGACGGTACTTACTGTGCCCAAATTGTCTGTCTACCTTCAATTACCTTTCAAAGGTGATATCGTGGCTGCCCAACTTGAAAGTCGTGTGCATACAGCGATTCGGCGGGCATTCAACGCAGCCAAATTCTGCCCCATTTCGGAGACCAGAAAGTTACCTTTGCCTCCAGTGAAGCCTACTCAACCGATCTCCGCCACAACTCATTGCATTTACCAATTCGTTTGTAACTGCGGTAGTAGTTACATTGGCAGAACAGATCGATCGTTGGGTAAGCGCATTGGAGAGCATATCCCAAAATGGATTACCAAACTGTCGACACAAGAAGCAGGCGAACGAGAAAAGGTATCTAAGATGCCGGCCTCATCGATCGCCAAACACCTACTGGAATCAGGCCATCAGGTTGACCCCAGGTCAACATTTACAGTTATCTATCGTAATGACAACCCCAAAGTGTTGAGGTTTGCCGAAGCCGTGGCACTTAACCGGCATCGTCCTATCCTATGCGTGCAAAAACAATTAACAGTCTCCCTGAAGCTTCCTTGGGGCTCATGACCCTAAGATTAGGATGCTAATCTGTCATTGTTGTGTCTACGTAATTTTTTCCCTTGTGACCAGTTTCAAATCTTCGATTTTTTCTGTCACGTGATTCATCTATCTGTTGTTAGTTTGCGAGTGAACAGATAACACGAAATGGTACCATCTCGCAATACCAGTCTTCTTATTGTCTTATTTAGAATCATAAAGGGAACTCAATGCTTTAAAAACAAAATAATGGTAATTGTAGTACAGGAGAGAATGTGTGGTTAAGACAATAATAGTAACAGATGTGAGAAGCCGAGGGAATAGATGTAGAAGTTAAGAACTAAACGGAAAGGTCTGAAACTGTAACCCAAGGGCGTCGAGTCGATGTTCAAACTCCTTCACCGTCGGTGCTAATACTACTTCGCTGGGTAGTGCGTTCCATGAGTCGATGACCCTGCGTGACAACCGAACGTCAGCTTTAACGTGATCTGATCTAGGCTTATGCAACTTCAGAGGGTGACCACGAAGAGATGGCATCTGAGCCGGCTGGAACAGTCCAGTTAGATCAGGCCCAATCTTGTTGGTCAATATACGGTACGTAGGAATCAGGTCTCCCCGAAGGCGCCTATAATGCAGCGAAAACATGTGCAACCTGAGCAGCCTTTCGGAATACGAGAGATGCCTCAATCCTTGTACCATTTTCGTACCAACCCTCAGAACTCCTTCAAGTGTCATCTTATCGCGTACCAAGCATGGAGGACAGGCCTGCACGCAGTACTCCAGGTATGGCCTGACGGAGAGTGAGAACAATATAACGAACATTTCATTTGTTATAATGCCGAATGACCTGCGGATCATCCACTGCATTCGGGAACCCTTGCGGGTAGCATTTGTCCAGTTCTCGCTGGATTTGAAGTCAGAGGATAACGAGATACCTAAGTCAGTTTGTTCAGTCACTTGACGCAGTACATTTCCGCCAAGTACGTAAGAAGTTGTGGAAGTGCTTGATCCTATGCGCAGGACCGAACATTTTGCAAGATTGACTGGCAGCTGCCACAATTTTGACAACTCCCAAAGCTTGTCGAGAGCTGTCTGTAAAGCCGAGGGCCCAACAGAACCGCTCACTGTATTCCAAAATTTTAAGTCATCCGGAAACATAAGGGATGGTACCTTAAGCTTCTCAGGGAGGTCATTGACATACAATGCAAACAGTAGATGTCCGAGTACCGACCCCTAAGGAACACTACTCAGGACGGTTTGTCTGTAAGACAGCCCGAAACCCACTCGAACGCTCGTCTGCTTACCTTCCAGAAAAGCTGAAGTCCATTTCAATACTTGGCCTGAAACGCCGTAGGATTCTAGTTTAAACAAAAGACAGCAATGCAGTACGGTGTCAAAGGCTTTAGAAAAGTCGATGAACAACACATCCACTGCCTGTCCTTGGTCCACAGCATCAGCCCAGCACTCTCGGGCTCCCAACATGTTAGTCAAACAGGAGTGACCTCTGCGGAAACCATGTTGAGACGGGTTGAGCAAACTGAACTTAGCTAAGTGCTTTTCCAGAGCATCTCTTACAAGCTCCCCTAATTCTTTCACCAGTACGCTTGTTAAGCTAACCGGTCTATAGTTTTCAGGTAAGTGCTTATCACCCTTTTTGAAAATAGGGCACACGATAGCATCTCTCCAGTCAGCAGGTAGGGATCAGCTACGAAGAGACTTCCCAAAGATACACTTAATCGGTTTACACAGCAACCCAACCAGCTCGTACAAAAGTTTGGGATGGAGGGCATCTATCCCGGTAGATTTTGTGGGGTTTAGGTCACGCAGGAGCTTGAGTACCTGAGCTTCCGAGATGGAAAGGTCCATCAGAAAAAGTCTAAGGATATCTTTGCTTGCAATTGGATATTAGGCAATGGAGATTCATGAACAAACGACCTAGCATACTGTTTTGCAAGTAAGCAGGCCTTGGCCTGATCGGTTGATACTTCAGTGCCGTCAGGTCCAAAGAGTACAGTTGCCCGTCGAATTCGTAGTTCATCAACGGCCTGCTTCATTTTAACTCGATCTCCTGGGAAGAGGTCTCTCAAAACACAGAATGTTTTTCCTTTCAAATCTGAGGTTCGCCGGAGGATAAGGCGACATTCCTCGTCATCTTGAAAGACCACCTTTAGGGAGCGAACTTTCGAGGAGTCATCTTGCTAACTGCCGATGCGAAAAGCGGAAACGAAGTTTATGCCCTTTTCCCCAGCATCGGATAATAACGAAACCATCCGCCTCAGAAACGCTTGATCCCCCAATATGCTTTCATCACAGGATTCCTTATTAGACTCAGGGACGTTTACAATGATCAGACATCGTTCCCACTCGGGAAATCGTTTCTTTGCACTTGGATGAGGCTTTTGCGGTTAAGGATTTGCCTTGATCATATTCTCCAGCTGGTTCACCTTGTAGTGTTTATAAATTCTTCACGTTCTTCCTTGTAACTTCCTATGCTATCTTCCGTCAATTTTTGTATAGTTGTTTTAACTAAACAAGTTATATACTCTTCTTCGAATTTCGTTCGTCTTCTGGTGTCGGTGACGTCGTGCCGCCTTCGAGTGTTGTGTGTGCTTCGCATCGGTGTTCGTGTGGAGCACCATATTGATGGTGGTTTTGCTGAACATCCGTCGTTTCGGTGCAAATACACTAGTCTGTGAGACAACTATCCGTATGTTGCTGTTTGCTGACGACTGTGCGTTGTTTTCACACAGCGCGGATGAGCTGCAGCATATGACTAGAGCTCTGGCTTCGACAGCGGCCAAATTCGGGCTCACCATCAACACAAGAAAAACCATCTGTCTCTTTCAGCCCTCACCGGAGGTGCAATCTTCACTATTGCCGCGAATCAGCATTGGTGCTGAAGTATTGGAAGCCACCCCCCGCTTTTGCTACCTTGGGAGTGGATATCGACTGATCAGCAGCTACAAAGTGAGCTGCGTATTCGCGTGTCGAAAGCAGCAGCGGCATTCGGGTAGCTTGAGTATCGAGTGTGGAACAACCATCAGCTTAGCATCGGCACGAAGCTGATGGTGTACAAATCCATGGTGCTGTCCGTTCTTCTATACGGCAGTGAAGCGTGGACGATGTACCGGCGGGTGTGCGATATCACGAGCGGTTCCATCAGCAGTGCTCGCGACGAATTTTGCGCATCGGTTGTGGCGACAGAGTTGCTGACACGGAAGTGTTGCGACAATGTGGAATGTATGCGGTGGACTGCATACGTTTACTGCGACACCTGAGATGGCTCGGTCATGTGAGCCGTATGGATTCGACGCGGATACCGAAACAACTAATGTACGGTCAGCGGAGTATTGGGAAGCGGCATGTGGGGAAGCCAAAGTTACGTTACCAGGATATGATTAAAGTGAGCCTCCCACGTTCTAATCTTGATTGCAGATCATGGGAATTGAAGGCGGTTGATCGGCGTGCATGGCGCGATCTGATCACGAAGGCAGTTCCCGAGGTGCAGTAGAAAGCTCACACGCATGCTGAGAAGAAGCGGCAAGTGCGGAAGCGGCAAGCACCGATGGGTTGTACTCCATCAACATCAAGCGCATGGTGCTGTAGCACATGAGGTCGCGAGAGCCTGAGTCAGGCAGGCTTAGTAATCCATGAGCGAGGCCAATCGGGACCACTACCGAAGCGATGACCGGTCCTGCAGAGAACGTAGGCTGAACCAGCGCAGCGTTTGTAGGTACGCTGCATTCGATTTGCTAACCACACTTTTGTTTGCTAAGTCTCTTTATTTCAGGTGGTCGGTTTTCAAGTTTGTCCTAAAGCTTTTCTTTCTCATATACATATCCACCTGTACACTCCTCCATAAACCTGCACAACTCGCTGAAATACTTGTAGTCGATTTCCATAACATTTTCCGATTCGTGGCATTTCCGTAAAGTATACTTTCTGACCTTGTGAACTTATCTCGGATACGTTTGTAAACAACTTACTTCATATGCTCATTAATTTACGATTTATGTCACGTTTCCTTATGCATTACTCCATTTATTTTCTTTGTTATCTTTCTCTCAAGTGATTGGTTGTTGCTTGATATCCCCGAAGTGGCTGCGCTTGCTGTGCTTGTTGACAAGGTGCTTATCTGTCTACTACCCACTACCTCGTCCATACTGGCTCCAGGAGACAGTTGGTCGTTGCTGGAGGGGACGGGGTGCACGGTCCTTGTGGTCATGCTAGGCTCGAAGAGTGCTTCCATGCACACAGTGTAGAGCGGACTATGGTCCAGTCACCGCCTTGTGTGCACTTGATTCTCCAAATACATCGTGCTTGTGTTTGCCTGTGAAGGAGTGTGGGCCGGGTCCGTCGATGAAACGTGGCTCCCATCCACATGCCTCCCGGTCTTATTCCGACGGGTTTACACTGGATATGAGGTGTGTGGATGGAGCTGTGGGTGGTGCAGCGCAAGCCACCCATGGTCCCTCTGTAGGCGCAGGCGTCCTGTGGCTGGCCACAGTGACAGACAAATCCGAAACCGGTTGCCGCCAACCATGTATAAATATCCTTTCAATCAAGATTGTTTCGCCTGTGACTTCCAGTTCATTTGATATTCATAGTCGAGTTAAAATAAATTCGACGCATCTGTGGCCAGGCTCAGAAGCGTAACATCCGCTCTATTTGAACAATGAAAAATGAACAATGATATATTACAGGTAAAAAAGCTCTAGCTTTAAAAGTCACGCAGGATGGTTGAAGTGAAAGTAAACATAAGCGTAAAACGTCAATTTAAGTGTCTAGTGATTCAGGTGCCATTTATTCATTTAAACATTTTAGAATGTGTACTGAATTGTTACTGCAGAGTAATATGTAAGTAATATGGGGAAGGCATTTCTTAAGAACAAAAGAAACGACAACGCTTACCCGTGCGCCGCTTTCTTGGACTGAGGTAATTGATGAATGCATTTGTAATATCTCCGACAATATATTCCACAACAGCAGTGTGCAAATAGTGAAGAACAAAAGCTGAGAATGCGCACGTTTGTTTGACGTAGACATCTCTGATTATATAGCGTAATGTTGGTGGATAAACGAATCATCCTGACGTCTTTTGAACACCGTTAGCGTGGGGGAAGAAACAACGTATGTGGGAAGAGAGTTCCAGTGCAGGCATACACGAAGGGAAAAGAAATTCCGGCGGAGGAAATTCAAATTGCGAGCTCTTGCATTACCACTCACGCTAACATCCGTTGCAGAGGACATAACTCTGCTTTGTCGAAGTGTGTTTTCTACATTTTGTAAACCCATTCCCGACCGTAGCTAGTAAAATCGTATTACACTATTACAGTTGTCATTGGCGGACGGCTAACAAGTACAGCCAAATACTCGTGAGCCCAGTAAGTTCGCGGTGAATTTTTCTAGCACACAACTTGATGCGCAGCAGCTACAGTGGAGATTAAACAACGGGGAAAAAGTGAATGCTTGACAAGACCAGCAGGACGAGAGGACTGTGGATTCTAATAGGATTAAAATGACAGGAAATAATGCAAAATTCGGCTTATAGGTGAACGATCGATCTATTCATATAAAAATAGATGCTGATCCACTCCACGCTACGGTTCGTAGATTGCGGGTGAACCCACCGCTTGGTTTGCGTTATTTCGTTTTCGAAGGAAACAGACTATTTCACTTTACGTAAGTTGAATGCATGTAGTCTATACCATTTCCCAGACACTTTAAGCCATAGGGCATTCAACTTCAGCGGTAAGGGTTGCGACTACACCTAACAATATTAAACATCTTCCCCCATCCATGCGTCGGTGTTTGCTTTTGCGCTCGCTGTGGTGTACACGTCTGATCGCTTATGCGTCCTCCAACAGTAGGAGGTCGGATTTAGGTCTAGATAGAAATTTAAGCACGGAGGGGCGAACGGGTGCTGACCGCAGATGCGCTAGTGCAAGTCATCCCCGGGGCGATGAATGATGGCGGGATGCGCGTAAGATTATTGAAGCATCTGGTCACCAGATGCGAAGTAGGATGAAGTTGAGACACTGTAGGACAATTGGGTTGGAACATGCCTACATTTAACAACAACTAATGACGAAAAGAGTTGATAATTGTTTCGCATTCCCTCACAGCCGGTAGCCAGTGTCATTGCATCTGAAATTACCAGGTGCTTGCAGTGGAGAAGCAACTAAACTTACCACCCGGGGCGGATATAAAAGTGCCACACCCTCTGGCGAATTTAAATTTGTGAACACTCATGAATTAGAACAGCTGATAAATACTTTGTTTTATATAACAATAAGCAATGATGCAATTATACAGCGCTGCCGTAAATTTATGAAATGCCATTGTTACGGTACTCGTGAACAAGTTTTACAGATACACTTTCGCGCATTACTTGAGGCAATAGTATTGATCAAAATCTCTGTGTAGAGAACTGCGACTCCATGAGCCTTGTCCGCTTCAATGATGATTGAAGGTAGTTCGTTAGGCGCTTGGTTGGCGGCATCCGATATCGGATTTGCCTGTCACTGTGGCCAGACACAGGACGCCTGCGCCTACAGAGGGACCATGGATGGCTTGCGCTGCCCCACCCACAGCTCCAACCACACACCCCATATCCAGTGTAAACCCGAAGGAATAAGACCGGGAGGCAAGTGGATGGGAACCACGTTTCATCAACGGAGCCGGCCCACACTCCTTCACAGGCAAACACAAACACACTGTATTTGGGAATCAACCGCACACAAGGCGGTGGCTGGACCGTAGTCCGCTCCACACTGACTGCATGGAACCACTCTTTGATCCTAACACGGCCACAAGGACCGTGCACCCTGTCTTCTCCAGCAACGACCAACTGTCTCCTGGAGCCAGTATGAACGAGGTAGTGGGTAATAGACAGGTAGGCACCTTGCAACATGCACATCAAGCGCAGCCACACCTGGGATATCAAACAACAGCCAAACACTTGAGAGAGAGAGAATGAAAAAGAGAAAAACTCGATTAATGTATAAGGAAACGGTGACATAAACCTTAAGTAAATAGCATATGTAATAAGCTGTTTACAAACAGATCCTAGCTAAGTGCACGAGGTCAGGAAGTATAGTTCACGGAATGCCACGAACCAAAAAATGTTATGGAAATCGAATACAATTGGCTGAAGCGATGTGTGCAAGTTAGTGGAATAGAGTACAGGGAGATAGTTATATGAGAAAGAAAAGCATTAAGGTAAAAACTGTAAACCCACCACCTGAAATAAAGAGACTTAGCATGCAAGCCAGCGGTTAGTAAATCGAATTCAGCGTGCCTACAAACGCTGCGCCGGCTCGTCGTAATTCTCTGCAGGACCCGTCGTCGCTTCTGTAGTGGCCCCAAAGGACCTAGCTCATGGCCCACTAGACATTTATATGAGAAAGAAAGGCATTAGGAGAGAACCGAAAACCCACCACCTGAAATAAAGAGACTTAGCATGCAAGCACACGGTTAGTAAATCGAATTCAGCGTGCCTACAAACGCTGCGCCGGTGCTGCCTACGTTCACTGCGGGACCCGTCGGCGCTTCGGCAGTGGTCCCGAGTGACCTCGCTCATGGCTCACTAGGCCTGCCTGACTCAGGCACTCGCGACCGCATGTGCTACAGCACCATGCGCTCGAGGTCCATGGAGTACAATTCATCGGTGCTTGCCGCTTCCGGACTTGACGCTTCTTCTCTGCATGCATGAGGGCTTTCTCCCGCACCTCAGCAACTGCCTTCGTGATTAGATCGCGCCATGCACGCCGATCAACCGCCTTCGATTCCCATGATCTGCAATCAAGATTAGAACGTGGGAGGCTCACTTTAATCATATCCTGGTAACGTAACTTTGGTTTACCAGCATGCCGCTTCCCTATACTCAGCTGACCGTATAAAAGTTGTTTCGGTATTCGCGTCGAATCCATACGGCTCACATGACCGAGCCATCTCAGGTGTCGCAGTAAACGTATGCAGTCCACCGCATACATTCCACATTGTCGCAACACTTCCGTGTCTGCAACCCTGTCGCCCCAGCCGATCCGCAAAATTCGTCGCACACACTGCTGATGGAACCGCTCGAGATATCACACATCCCAACGGTACATCGTCCACGCTTCACTGCCGTATAGAAGAACGGACAGCACCATGGATTTGTACACCATCAGCTTCGTGCCATTGCTAAGCTGATGGTTGTTCCACACTCGGTACTCAAGCTTCCCGAAGGCTGCTGCCGCCTTCGACACGCGATTACGCAACTCAACGTGTAGCTGCTGATCAGTCGACATCACACTCCCAAGGAAGCAGAAACGGGAGGTGGTTTCCAATACTTCAGCACCAATGCTGATTTGCGGCAATAGTGAAGATTGCACCTCCGGTGAGGGCTGAAAGAGACAGATAGTTTTTCTTGTGTTGATGGTGAGCCCGAATTTGGCCGCTGTCGAAGCCAGAGCACTAGTCATGTGCTGCAACTCATCCGCGCTGTGTGAAAACAACGCACAGTCGTCAGCAAACAGCAACATACGGATAGTTGTCTCACAGACTAGTGTATTTGCACCGAAACGACGGATGTTCAGCAACCCACCATCAATACGGTGCTCCACACGAACACCGTAAGCACAAGCCGCATCAAAAGCACAAGCCAACATTGCATGAAGATATTTATTAAACAGGGCAGGAGCTAACACATAGCCTTGCTTCACACCAGAGAAAACTGCAAAGTCATCCGAGGTCTCTCCACTCAAATACACCCTCGCTCGCATACCACTGTGCAGACATTAAATTAAACTTCCAAACATACGCGGGCAACCAAACTTAACCAACACCTGCCACAATGCCTTGCAATTCACCGTATCAAATGCCTTGGTGAAACCAACAAAAAGCAAATACAAGGGCTGTTGTCGTTCTCTGCACTTCGCTTGCAACTGACGAGCCGCAAACACTATATCTATAGTGCTGCGACCCGAACGGAATCCACACTGCTCTTCCGCCACGTTAGGTTCCACAATCTTACTCACGAGGCGATTGAGCAGGATTCGGGCAACCATCTTGCCCACACAACTCAGCAAGTTGATGCCACGATAATTCGTGCAACATTGCTTGCTCCCTTTGCCCTTGTACAGTGGTAGCACAAGGGCATCCTTCAGCTCAGGAGGCACCTCCTCCTCAATCCACACGCGTTGCACCAATTGGTGCAGCGCAGTCAACAACGCGGGTCCACCGTGTTTCAATACTTCAGGTGGGATCCCGTCACCTCCGGCACATTTGCCGTTTCGCAGCTGAGCAAGTGCTCTCTGCGTCTCATCCAGTGTCGACGTATCCGCCAGATCCGCCTTCACATCGTGCTGCTTCAGGCCGTTCAATGTAGGCCAGTCGATCTCTGAACGGTTGTTCAAGAGACAGTCAAAGTGTTTCCGCCAGACCTGCATTATGTCTGCAGTCTGTGTGCAGGTAGCGCCTGAACTACCATCGATCAGTGTCCTCAGAGGCTCCAATCTCGGTCCATACACCGCATTCAAAGAGTCAAAGATTTCCTTGTGTTGACGGCTTTCGGCGTAGCATTCCATCTGCTTCGCCTTCTCCGTCCACCATGCATTTTTAATGCGACGGAGCTCTCGGGTCAGACCCTTCGAAGTTTGCGAAACTGACTACTCTTCCCCAAGTCACTGGGGTCTGCAACATGTGCAGCAAATGCTGCATTCTTCTCTGACACCAATGCGTCATTCGTCAAACCAATCAGAACGCTTACAGTTTGCGCGCCCGATGGTCTGCTCGGCAGCAGCTATCACCTGGTCGCGAATGTAGTGCCACAGGTCGCCCACTGTGGCTATGCAGTCCACATCACCACACAGGCGTGCAGCCATCGCCTTCTCCAGCTCAGTACGTTTCGCCACAGTGCCGTGGGAGAGAATGTTAAATTTACGCTGATTCACGGCGGGAGTGCAATACATAGATTTACGAAAATATATGTACAGTTTGGTGCGCGCCAATTTGTGATCAGTGCCACACTCAGCGCCACGCAGTACACGTGTCATGCGCACTTCACGCATATCACGCGGACGTACGATGACATAGTCGAGCAGGTGAGCGTGACCACTCCGTGGGTGCGTCCAAGTTGCTATATCACTCGCACTCAGTGCAAACCGAGTGTTCGTGATCGTCAGGCCGTGAGTGGCACACAGTGAGAGCAGCCTGTCACCGTTCGCATTCGCTGAACCAATGCCATGCGCACCGATAACATCTGTCCACGCTGATGCATCACGCCCAACGCGCGCGTTGAAATCACCCAGCAGAAATAGTCGGTCGCTCCTCGGCACAGACCTTATCACGGAGGATAGCTGCGTGTAGAATTGATCACGCGTGTCATCAGGATAACACATGGTCGGACCGTACGTGCTTATAAAAGTAGCAAACTTACCTCTTCCGAGTCGTAGGCGAACAGTCATCAGTCGCGCGCTGCTGCCCGTTGGTTCACCCACCAGCTGGCCATTCAGGCGGTCGGATATTGCAAATCTGACCCCATGTTCACGTGGTGCTGAGGCGGCGTTCCCCACCCAGTAGAATGTGTATCCAGCACCTGTTTCATGTAACTTACCTTGCTCAGCGAGCCGAGTTTCACTGAGCGCCGCAATATCGATGTTGTAGCGCGCCAGCTCCATCGCGACCAGTGCAGTGCGTCGCTCCGGGCGCTCGCTCGAGTTCCGGTCCAGTAGTGTGCGCACGTTCCAGCACCCGATGTTGAGTGCTTTGCGCGCAGGCATAGGATTGCATTGGTGGGCAATCGCACGCGAGTTGGTGGTTGTGCTTCGGAGGTTTGCTTGAGGGACTCCACCCGGAGCCTTTGGCTCAATAGCCTGACCCACAAGGCAGTTGGTGGTTTGGAGCTTTGCTTGAGGGACTCCACCCGGAGCCTTTGGCTCAATAGCCTGACCCACAAGGCAGTGGGTGGTTTGGAGGTTTGCTTGAGGGACTCGCCCGGAGCCTTTGGCTCAATAGCCTGACCCGCAAGTCAGTGGAGAGCAGATCCAGCTCGGGAATGTGATTGCAGAGACAGATTGGGATCTGCTTGACGGCCGTCACACGCAGCCTTTGAGGTTCTCGAACAGTTATCATATGTTTTGCGACCGTAATTGGATACGCACCTGCGACCACGGCCAGACGCAGGTGGGTTTTTGGCGGGTTTGCACCAATTTGACCAAGGGCTGCCTGGCTTGAGGCGGGCAGTAGCAAACCATTGAACACCCGGAGGTGTCCTCCCACCGTCAGAGACAATGCGTGCCCCTCGTGCTCTACGACAATCGAGCTGTGAGCTTATAACCCGTAGACCTGTTGTCTCCCATGGCTAGGTTTTACGGGAAGTGGGCCATCGACCACTTCCTAACCTCCGGAGAGGATGGACTATGATACTGCCAGGGCGCCCAATCCTGACAGGAGAACGACTCGGGTCATCAGCCAAAGCCTTCGATTAAATGAACACCCGAAAGGCAGCGGGTCTAGCACATGGTCAGTTAGCTGACTCATGCGGATTGGTGTCCTGGATCTTAGCAGGGAGAAGGGCGAAACCTAACTCCCACCCAGCGGTCGCCACGTGGAGGCGCCCAGGACATGAGACTATGGCGCAACAGTAGCAGCAGTGGGTAGACCATCTGTCAGGATCTAGCCACCACCAGCCTCAGCGCACCATAGGAGCTTACAGCTCTCACAACTGGCTATGCTAATAGTACGGGTAAGAAATATGCGCAGCAGATTCCCCAAGTGGTATTTCGGTATGGGACTTTAAAGCTCAGAAGGTCCATTACGTTTTTTCTTTAATGAAGCTTTAGCAAAATACTGCAATATTCTTCTTTCGGCCAGAATTCTGATTTTTCTATATTGTCGTTGAATTTACTAAGCGGACAACAATACTTATCATCACTCAGATTCATCGGTGTAAGCAAAACATATTCGTTCCCAAGGTCATGCATTTTCTGATATCTATGGCATTTCAGTAGTCAAAATGCCTATGAGAGACAGCATTACCCTTTTCAACTCTGCATCAACTCCCATCGATAGATCGAACAATTATTTACCGTGCATTCATTTCTTTTCGCCGATTCGACGCTTCATGATTACCCACAAATTAGCGTACCTTTTGCATTCATCCGTTGCAATGTGTACGAGTTTTGCTCTATTCTGAAGAAGTCAAAATCTTAACACTGTATGAGTGTAAAATGTTTGCAGATTCGGCCCATTTCTTTAGATATATATAGCATTTTTAATTCTATGGAAGCAGATCCCTAAAAGCCAAGATCCAAAATAAATTGAAACCACTGTACCGAGATAAGAGTAATGATGCAGCTGAACTGGTGATTGCATTTCCTTCTTATACTCTGAAACGCGTTAGTGAATTGACGACTTCCGCGTATATATTCAACACAATATTTACAGCATCTGCTCAACTATTCCATCTATATTTTATTGTATTATGATACTTACACCGGTGAGTTAAACCAAGGCATTCAAAAAATATTTAGATGAACAAAGAATGATACTAGCCAGTCCATCGTACAAACAATGTAACAGAATGAACCGTCACGGAAGCTACATGAACACATAAAAGCGTTTGTGCATGACACGGATGTAGACTTTGAGCTGATTTCACATATACGTCTCTGGACATCCATTCGGTAGCGCGCCATAACATCATCATTGTTAAATGCTTGGCCATGACAGTCGTCAATGTGAATTCCATCCTTTTCCGATTCTCCCAAAACCAGTGCAGAAATTTCCTCTGCCCTTCTGCTGCTGGTCTCAACGAACGTCAGAAACAACTCCTGTAAACTCACTGCACTTTCATTCATTGTACCAAAGTGCTCATCAATGCAAATTGAATGTGATACGACAAAGAAAGGGTGCTGATTTTCCTCCCCATCTGGGCTGTCACCAAATGTTCGCGAATAACAGACTCACAGTTGGCAGACAAATGTACAATACTGCAAAAATTCCATCTTTTCTGGCCTCTTTTGTCGCCTAGCATGTCTTCTCGGTGAACGCACAGTGTTATGCTTTTCCAGGTGAGAACTCTGACAATATCAATTATTCTAGCTAAATTTCACGCCACTAATTTTCTGGAAATACTTGCTCCATTTTGTAAAATGCCCTTCCTTCAACCAGCCGGATCGATACCTCTTTGCAGTTAAGAAAAGACTGAGCCAGAGAGTTTCTAGATTCATGTTCACATTCTTCTGGATTTAGCATCCACCAATCAAAGAACTAGACTATCCCGTTGAAGACATCATGCAGCGGAAACCACACAGGGCCTCTTTTGAAGCAGATGCACCCTGGGTGTCGCAATCTTTGCTCACCGTTTCGCAAATCCAGAAAATAACCAATTACCTTTTAGATTCTCAGCCTCAGCTTTGTATTCGTTCCAGGTATCGCCAATTAGTAAATGCATGATAGATTTTCTGGAAAACGGTAGATTCGAGTCTGAGAAGCATAGTAAGAATTTCGTGGATAATTTTAACAGCTCAATGGCAGACACCTGCATAATCGGTTGATGGGATTGTTAGTGTACAAAAATGCGTTGCATTACCAATTCTTCCACTTTAGCGCGCCTCTTCTGCAACAGCATTACAAAAATTTCCAGCCGTATCTCTGCTGTTAATAGCGCTTTAATTTGCCCGGATATCAACGTTTGCAGTACCAATTTCCTCTTCGGTGAGAATATGATCATCATCCCTCGCTTTTACCACTTCCTCTCATGGAAGTAATTTCAATGAATTTACACTTGATATGAATCACCCATTCGTATTCAATATACCGTTCCCTGTCACATGTTGCCCGAGGCGGACCGTCTCCTATACTACACCCCTGGGTGCTTGTCCGAGCAAGCATTTGCATGCGAAGGGCATATTGCGCCAGGGCCAACAGGCGAAAAATGAGTGGTGCGATGAGTCAGCACGTCATAACTTATTATGGCCAAACGGCTAACTCGTATGTAAACCGGTGCATGTAGGCGAAGTCAGTGGTACGACGACCGATGCGTACGAAACTTTCCGACATCAAATAATAGTGATTGGCTATGGACCAAGCTGCACACTAAGGCTTTAATGCGGTTAATAAGGCTACAGTGTTAGTGCATTTTCCACGGATAGCGCCGGTTTTTCTAAGCAAGGGTGGAGCACATAGAATAAGCGAGTGAAGTCAAAGCGCAATGCGCTTCATATACCCATGTAGGGGGAACATACAGATCTAATGCGTTCGCACCGCAATAAAATTAGTGCTTAACAAGTCCCGTAATTAGTGAGGGTGCGAACCACAATTATGCATGCACCCATGTCACGATGAACTGTTAATGTACTATCCTGTCCGCGCAATATGACAGGCGGCGGACTTCTCTGGGCGTGTTTTGGGTGCTCGCAGATGCAAACATTGCATGTTACCATAAATGGCTTGCTAAGACCAAAATGCTGTTAATCAATGTTTAGCATCTTTAGCACCTCCGTCCATTGCCCATAAGTTAATACATTTTTGTGAAACCCTAATTTCCTCAGGCGCATGTGAGGGTTGGAGTAGCCAAAATGATCGGTTTGCATGCATCCGGCCGTCCAAGTTGGACACACGTGGCCCCAAAATTCTTGTAAGTGGTGCTTCAATGCAAACGCCTAGCGGAAGGAACACTCAAGATTTGCCGCAAGTGTGGTAACAAGCTCCCATCGAAGAATCACTTGAAGAAGTGTAGAATCATATACAAGTCCATGGAGGTGGTGCGAAATCACTGGGGCTTGTCAACTACAGCAGCCGCGATGCACGACAGCTTCAGCTAGAAACAGCGAATTACTTAATGCTCACTTTAAATGGATCTTCATCACGCGAGCCATCTGTTAGCCGACGTGCAGAAGCTTAAAATCCAATATCAGTAGTTCACCCCTAATATGATTACTTGGTGAATTCACAAAGGTCAGCTTGAAATCTTACCGCACCTCCACGCCTCCAATAACGGGTGCGACATTGGAAACACTATCCTGTTTCTAAACTAGGTGCAAGGCCACCTCAGCAAGTTTTCTGAGTTGAATGGTCCCAAAGCCTTGACGTCCTGGGACATGATCCTGTTGCGAGCTAAAGTGCATAGAAAACACGAATAGCCTTTACGGACACCGCCTTCTCACACATTAGGCACCTCAACGCACCTTCGGCACTTACTCGAAATGATTGCCACTCCTCTCTTCGTCTCGATAATGCGCCCAGTGCTAGAGTACGGCTAACTCGCATACTATCTTATCATCGGTATGAGGTGGGGATGACTGATGGTGTACAGCATGTTTACCGTGGGACTGATTCTCAATTTACTAGCTTCGCTGTGTGAATACCGTTTTAGGACACCATGGTTTTACACCCTACTTTATGGGGACATATGGAGTACCACATCAGGATGATTACCCAATGTGGACATTGCTACAGTACATGCGCGCGTAAATCGCATGATGATATGGATACAAGCCTGTAGTACCGGATTTGAATCGGGTCCTTTACAACCTTGGTTTCCAACGGGGAGTGCCGAATGCGTGTATCAAAACTGCAGTTGCACGTAGTTGAGTCAAATTCGATGTCAGTAAACAAAAAGTTTCTGAACAAACACTGCCGATATAAAATACTGCGAGCGCACCCTAACATAACGAGTATTTGTACCTTAATTGTATTGAATGCACCTACACAGGTACATCTCTTCTTGCTGCTTCAAAGCAGTAATCAGTAACCGAAACCTGGCACAACGAAAAATGGAGATTGCCTTATCATGCATGTCCGTCCTACGCTATCATCGACCGACTAGGGGGCGGGGTCCTTTTGGACCATAGTAGCGATATGCATTTCAAAGTGGTTAATAACCAGGAAGTCATGTTATTGACCGCCTTCGGTGCCTCTTTCAACTCTGACGTGGCGACACATGTTTGGTGGCCATTGTATAACGCTATCATCCATGTGAACTGTAGCTATGGACACCTGTAAACCTAATGCTCAGCAGACGGTTTCAGAACAGCTCCACTGTCACGTTCTCCTTGCCGGAAACGTCAACTTGCATGTTGCAGTGGTTCCATCCACTATCAATTAGACAATTTAAAATCGAACTGCAATAACCAGTCGTTGAACTGCTACTTCATAATCACAATATCCCACCTTCGGACTTCAGAACGGGAAACAAACTGGCCATCCTTGAGCTTATGTTTGCCAGTGAGGAAAGTAATACGTCCAATGTAAAGGCTCTTATCTCAAGAGGGCAACGACTGGAGAGTCATTGTATCTCTGTTACAGTTAAATGTGAAGACATGTAGAAGCTGGATTAGAACTTGATAATTGAATGAGCCGAAAAGCGATCGTAGCGTGTCGCATCGAATTGTCTGTCAGATAGTCACGTAACTTGCTTGGTGAAATGGGTGGACTCGGACCCGACGGTTGCCTAGGAAATCTTTTCGGTTACGACTGAAGTTGGAGTCCGAGGTGAACGTTGGCGTCGGCACAATCGATTGCTACCTAAACGGTCGCCTCATGACAAGGAAGAAATTACATGCAATACTGGAATTCATGAATAGGATGGATAGCAGAAGGCTAAGGAAGGAGTATGTGTTGAAGTTGATGAACTTGGAGGCAGAAGGAAGGTGAGCGGTATGGATAGATTAGACGAACTTTAATCTGTTCTGCGCTCGCACAAGAGGACGTTCAGCACGTGGTACCCGTGCGCACTGTACGGTGCCGAAAACTCGGAGGCAAAATCTGCACCTGGTCGTCGAGATGAAGGAGAATGGATTACTCGGATATTCTGTTCTAAGAAGCAGTTATAATAAAAAGAAGTATGTGCGCAGTGGTTGCGGCTAATCTTGATAACAATCGCATCCATTCCGCCGGAAGCTGTCTGCTTATATGTGTAATAACGTACCCTGTCATACCGATCTGCAGCGCATCTTCCAGAAAGACTTCTACGAGTGGCATCCTACTCTCAGCAATTTAACGAGCTCAAAGGCATCTGGAGTATCATTAAGAACTACGTTAAACACACCATAAGGCGGCGATACACCGAAATACTCCGAGAGGATCCGGATGTCGTACTGAGCAAGACTGATTGGAGGATACAGTGCTTGGAGTACTATGCTGCACAAGCACATGCCTGCATGATGCTGCACCACTGTCAACAAATGGTGCAGCATGTATGAAATAACAATACACGGACATTGCACTTACTCGATCTGTAACGCGTTCAACACCACTGATATATTTCTTGTAAACGTTCACTGATATTTTTCTATAAAAAAATGTGGGGCCACCCCGAGTGGGGTACATTGTGCCTTTCAGCTGCAATTGCCCCAGGCTCCGCGAAGGTTCACTCGGGGTTAGCAATATTTATCGTGAACCACAATTACCCTGGGTTCTTGTTGCAGTGATAAACCACTTGTACTTAACTGGTCGTTATGTAGTACATTGAGAGCTACGGATAGTGTGAACACATGTCACACACCGTTCCAAAAAACTTAGGCAAAATTGTACACTTTCCTGGGAGTATATCATAGATACTACTTATCATACGCGTCGGTGATTTGCTATCTGATCAATACATACGACCCGGCTGAGAGTCGATTTATCAAACTGGGGCTACGGTCAAAGTTTATCTGATGCTGGCCGACACTGCACCTAGATGAATGTGGCCACCAGCCTCATCGACGCAGGGCGAGACTGGCGACAATCCGGTCTCTTTAAACAAACTGGGTTTCAGGCGACTAATTGCTCCAGCCTCAGTGAACTGAAGCAGGCGGGCGACTCTCTGTTGGTTGCTATTGCTAAGTGATTCACGAAGGTTTACACACAAGGAGCAGTTAACCACAGGTCGGGATACCGAACTGGCAGGCAACGTTTGAACATTCGCGACCAGGTCTTGAGGAACACGCTCTGAAATCCTTGTGGACAGTGTTCTCTAAGTTCGGTCAAAGTACTCGAAACCGCAAGCACACTGAAACAGGTAAACGATTGAGGCGGTAACTCGACTGTTTGGCCGGTCCAGGTTGGATTTCAACAACTTACTACTTGAAAGATATTTGGAACCGATCGAGTAGACTTGAGTTCAGAGAGGTTTGGAAATAATCGGTTAGTATAGTAGTTTGGTAACGTTTCGCACTTGACAAAAGGGATTCGTCAGCCCAAGTGAAGCATTGCAATTGGGGTGGGATTTTATAGCGAACAGCGGCGATAACCGCGTTACCCGAGACTTGAGTCATGATGTCATTAAAGCAACCTTTCGTGATGTCACCTCAGGTGGTTTAAACACAATTGGAATAGTCCAGGTGATCCTTTGTGCTTCATGACATTTACTGATAAGCCCATGGTGTTGACAATGGGAGTCGGTTTGCACTATCCAATCTGATCCACGCACCGATGCTCGTCAAGTTGGCCGACTTAAAACTGCCCGCCACGCATTAGGGAATTCTACCCCTCAATCCTATTTACGCAGTCGTCAGATTTGGCAATTTCCACCGCCTGGTCAATCAACCGCTGAGATGTTGATATTATGCTCCTCATAATGACCTCTACTTAAAATCCATCGATGAGAGAATACAATTTACTACTGCGTTGGAATCTTGTAACGGTACAATACCATTGCTTGACTGTCTGGTTCACAGAAATGGGGGAAATTTAAAGACGACACTATATCGCAAGCCAACGGATACTGACGGCGTACTCCACTACACATCCGGTCATCCGAAACAGGTTTACGCTGGAATAGCCTCAATGCTGTTCTACAGGGCACAAACCTTGTGCACGATGGAGGAAGACGAAAAGGCTGCGCGGAAAGTGGCAATGAACAAACTATTAGCAAGCGGTTACCCACGGCGACTAGTCAAACGTCAATTGCATAAAGTGCTACACCGGCAGTCAAGACCCACATCAGAGTGGATAGTCGGAATTCCGTTCAAGGAAGGTACTTCCGAGGAAATTCGGAGAGTACTAAACAAGGAAAATATAAGGGTGATCTTTCAGCGACATCGAACGTTACGTTCGGCGCTGGTACACCTAAGGAACCCTTTCCAAAGGATAGGACGACTAACTGTGTTTATAAAATGAAATGTAAAGACTGTTCACATGTTTATATAGACCAAACAGCGACAGAATTAAGCACACGAATTTCGGAGCATAGGAGGCGCATTTCAAAGCTACCAAGAAATGAGTTTGAATACTAGGCAATAGTAAGAGACTCGGCCTTAGCTGTGTATGAATTAGACACGGGTCACCCGATAGACCTGGAAAACGTAGAGGTCATTAGGAGGGGCATAATATCAACATCTCAGCGGTTGATTGACCAGGCGGTGGAAATTGCCAAATCTGACGACTGCGTAAATAGGATTGAGGGGTAGAATTCCCTAATGCGTGGCGGGCGGTTTTAAGTCGGCCAACTTGACGAGCATCGGTGCGTGGATCAGATTGGATAGTGCAAACCGACTCCCATTGTCAACACCATGGGCTTATCAGTAAATGTCATGAAGCACAAAGGATCACCTGGACTATTCCAATTGTGTTTAAACCACCTGAGGTGACATCACGAAAGGTTGCTTTAATGACATCATGACTCAAGTCTCGGGTAACGCGGTTATCGCCGCTGTTCGCTATAAAATCCCACCCCAATTGCAATGCTTCACTTGGGCTGACGAATCCCTTTTGTCAAGTGCGAAACGATACCAAACTACTATACCAACCGATTATTTCCAAACTCTCTGAACGCAACAACTTTGTTGCAAAGCACAAGGGCAAGGTTGACGGTGAGGTTATCGGAATCTCCTCTCTTTTTGGTCGTCTTTGAATAGTAGCGTTATGGTCACTATTTTTCTTAGGGACGTCATGCACTCGTTCGTTCTTATTAATCGCGTTCAACTTTGAGTGTCGTGCTGTGAACTACTCTAGATATCCGTTTTCATATGATGTCAAGGGAACTTGTTTCAGCTACAGTACTCCCGTCCCACATAGCTTGATTCAATCAAATGAACGATCGATATGTGTCACGTAACTTGAGTAGCTAGTTTACAAGGAAGAATAACAGCACGTCGAAAAGGTGTACGCGTTTGTCTGAGTTTTTGACAGGTGCTGGTTGGGAGGAGAGCGAACACTGGAGCCGCACATCGGTTGTGTGGATGGAGTGCTCTGTGGCGGAGTTTGTTCAGTGTCAGTGTTGGGCATCTGTTGTGGTGACTGGAATTCGACGTAGGCTGGTATCAGGTGATCCATACTGGCATAGTCTTTAGAACCATTTATGTCCATTACAAAATACGTCCCTTTGCGTGCAATGACTTTGAAAGGGCTTTATCAGGCGGTGTCAAATGCTTTCGAACCTCATCGATACGTACGAAAACGAAGGGGTACGTGTGCAAGTCGGGGTGAATGTGGTAGTTTCAAAAACTGATTAGCGCTGGTGTTGAACGAATGGCGCTGAAGTATTGTTCCAGTCATGCAACACGACGTAGGGTCGACTTTTATAGTGAACCTGGAAGCTAGTACTAATTTTCCAGGAAGTCTCAGTGTTGTACCGAGGACTAATCCTGTGGGACAACAACCGAACACTGCCTTCACGATGTTGCGGATCCCGAGGAGGATGATAGGTAAACATTTAGACCACTGGATATTCGATTACGTCGCAATGAGTGCGGATTTGAGTTGGCAGTGAAACTGCTCGACTAAACCGTTAGCAGCCCGATGCTAAGCTGTCGTGCGTAAATAAGAACTACCAAGCATGCGGTTAAGGTCGCGAAACAGGGTCGAACTTAACTGGGGTCCGCAATCCGTAGTGATAGTGGCGGAGTGCCAAACACGCATATCCAAGTTTCGATGAAAATTCTTGTTGCCGTCTCGACTGAGCTTCTCTCAGTGGCACGGCGTGTGGCCGACATGTGAAGCGGTCGGGACATGTAAACACGTAAATAATACCGTTAGATGGCGGTAGTGGTCCAGCGATCCCGATATTGAAATGCATGAATCGAGCGTCGGGCTGAGAAAAGTCTCCAAGAGGAGTAATCGTGTGGAGACGTATCTTGATATTCTGGCAGATAATACAGTGGGCGACTGCGGAGACAGTTACATAGACATAACCAATCGGTATTTGACTTCCCGAATAAAGGAACACATGCCAAGGTGGGTTCAACATGAAATTGGCCAGCATCCCTGTCCCACTGAAGTTCCGTGCGTGCGCAAGCAGCCAGCTTCTTCAATGGGTAAACACCTACTGACTACGCGTCACCGGATAGAGCTTAGGTCAGAGTTCACGTGTGTATTACGTCACCTTAATCCCTGCTTCCCCTGTTTCGCCGAGGCCATTGCGATAAGCCAGATGAAGCCGACCCTGTGTGTTCAAAAGCAATTATTTATAAGCTTAAGACTGCCGTGGACATAGGGGGGGGGGTGGAACTTCCCTCATTCATTTTACACCTCATGCTTATTCGGTCCCACGCGTAGTTAAGTATCTGGTTGCATACCGGCTATTGTTTTTGCTACTGAGGAGACAATACGAAATGCATGCATCTACAAGCTTTGGTCTTCTTACCTTGCTTTTCAGATAATACAGTGTTTCACCATGCTGGGCCAGATGGAGAGATTGCTAATGCACTTAACGGTACCGCGGCTGCTCGGATGGGAAATTCCATACAAGTGGTCAATCACAACTCGTCGATACTATTGCGGAACGAATGGTCACGGCTTTTCCGGTGGATACATCGCGGTACATTCGTTTCAGTCAAAAACAGACAGTTGTGAGAGCTTAATAGAAGGATTTGGTGTCAACTGCTCAAACGCAAGATCGGTTTCATGATGGGTAGCGATGTCTTTTTGCTTGATTTCTTGGCGCGAAACCTCGCGAAGACCAATGCTGGACAGTGCATCGACTAAAACACTGAGCTGCATCAATGTGTCGAATATCGGTGGCAAACTATGATGTATAATCCAACTGCCGAATTTCTTATGGTAAGAAGCGATCTGAGGAACCACAAAAAACAAAGTAAGAGACTTACTATACGTAAGGATATTAGCGGCACCTATTTTATTGTGTCATTTGCTCGGAGTTGCATAAGCTCAGGATCATTGGTTTTTACGGCAGACGTTTTCTTCAGGTCGATGGGTGCGATGACAGTTGATTCAGATGAGTACGTGGTAATGCATCAGCAACAGTGTTCTTAGGACCGTCAGTGTAACGGACGTCCACAAAATTGGGCATGAATCTGCCGTATTAGTGGACTATGCCAAGCAATCGACGTAGGCTTATGAAAGATGGTGGCATCTGTTAGTCTAGGATCTCTTGGGTCTCATCCGGGAGAGGTTTGATGCCACCATCATCAACCCTGTGCCCCAGAAACTCAACGATGGGCTCACCAACTGTGTGTTTGTCCGGGCTGTTGGTTATTCCGTGATGTGCAAAGCGAACAACAAGCATTAGGGTTTAGGTTATGTGCTCATCGGTGTTCACGCTTGTTAGCCAAACATGGTTTAAATGTAGAAAAAATCTAGGACACTGAGGACCTGATTTGTGTACATCGGTGATGGTGAAAATAAAGGAAAACTTACGTTGTGGCCCTAGAGTTAAGGTAACTAGTTTTTGGACGTAGGTTGTGAATGTACTTAGATTGGCCGCCTGTATAGATGGCGTCATGGCTGAAATCAGTCGAGAAACGGTATTGCATTGGTCACATTATCGAGACAAAGACAGGAGTGGCAATCTTTTCCGCGTAAGTGGCCAAGGTACGTTGGAGTGCCTAAGGCGTGAGAAGGCGGTGTCCGTAAAGGTTATTCGTGTTTTCCATGCACTTTAGCTCGCAACGGGATCATGTCACAGGGCGTCGAGGCTTTGCGACCATTAAACTCAGAAAACTAGCTGAGGTGGCCTTGCGCCTAGTTTGGAAACAGGATAGTGTTTCCAATGTTGCACCCGTTATTGGAGGCGTGTGGGTGCGATAAGATTTCAAGCTGAACCTTGTGTGGTCACCAAGTAATCGTATTTGGGGTGGACTACTGATATTGGATGTTGAGCTTCTGCGTGTCGGCTGACGGAATGCTCACGTGATGAAGTCCATTTAGAGTGGGCATTAAGCAATTCGCTTTTTCTAGGAGAGGCTGCCGTGCGTCACAGCTTATGACTCAAAGGAAAGTTTTGCTGCCGTAGTTGATAAGCCTCAGTGATTTCGCACCGCCTCCATGGACTGGTATATGATTCTACACTTCTGCAATTGATTCTCCGATGGGAGCTTGTTACCACGCTTGCGGCAAATCTCGCGTGTTCCTTCCGCCATACGTTTACACTGAAGCACCAATTTCAAGAATTTGGGACCATGTGTGTCCAACTGGGACGGTCGGATGCATGGAAACCGGTCATTTTGGCTGCTCCAACATTCACATGTGCCTGAGGAAATTAGGGTTTCACGAAAATGTTGCAACTTATAGGCAATGAACGGAGGTGCTAAAGATGCTGAACATTGTTTAACAGCATATTTGGTCTTTTCAAGGCATTTATGGTTACATTCAATGTTTGCATCTGCGAGCACCTAAATACGCGCCCGGAGAAGACAGCTGCCTGTCATATTGCGCGGACAGGATAGTACATTAACAGTTCATCGTGACATGGGTGCATGCATAATGGTGATTCGCACCCTCACTAATTACGGGACTTGTTAAGCACTAATTTTATTGCGGTTCGTACTCATTAGATCTGCGTGTTCCCCCTTCATGGGTATATGAAGCGCATACGCGCTTTGACTTCACTCGCTTATTCGGTGTGCCAGGCTTGCTTGAAAAACAACCGACGTTATCCGTTGGACTGCACTAAGACTGTCGCCTTATTAACCGCATTAAAGCTTGCGTGCGCAGGTTGGTACATAGCCAATCGCTTTTTGTTGTCGTCAGAAAGCTTCATACGCTGCGGTCGTCGTATCAGTGATTTCAGCTACATGCACCGGTTTCTAGACCAGTTAGTCGTTTGGCCATAAGAAATTGTGACGTACTGACTCATTGCGCCACTCATTTTTCGCCTGTTGGCCCGGGCGCGCAATGTGCCAATCGCATGCAAATGCTTGCTTGGACAAGCATCCAGAGGTGTAGCACGGGAAGCGGTCTGCCTCGGACAACATGTGACAGGGAACGGTATTTTGAGTATGAATGGATGATTTATACCAAGTGTAAATTCATCGAAATTACTTCCATGACAAAAGTGGTAAAAGCGAGGGATGATGATCATATTACCACCGAAGAGGAAATTGGTACTGCAAACGTTGATATCCGGGCAAAAGAAAGCGCTATTAACAGCATGGATCCGGCGGGAAATCTTTGTAATGCTGTTGTAGAAGAGGCGTGCTAAAGTGGAATAATTGGTAATACAAATGCATTTTTGTGCGAAAAGAATCCCATCAACCGATTCTGAAGGCGACTGCCATTGGGCTGTTATGATTATTCACGAAATTCTTACCATGCTTGTCAGGCTCGGATCTACCGTCTTCCAGCAAATCTATTATGCATTTACTAATCCGTGCTACCTGGAAAGAATGCAAAGCGGAGGCTGAGAATCTAAAAGCTAATTGGTTATTTTCTAGAATTGCGAAAC
The DNA here is from genome assembly GCA_944474145.2 of Dicrocoelium dendriticum. Taxonomy (NCBI): domain Eukaryota; kingdom Metazoa; phylum Platyhelminthes; class Trematoda; order Plagiorchiida; family Dicrocoeliidae; genus Dicrocoelium; species Dicrocoelium dendriticum. The sequence goes on along the minus strand of OX104068.1, from coordinate 92,289,674 downwards.
AGTGAGAAAGGGTTCCGGGACACCCGTGTTGCATTCTCTTTTCAACGGAGGCCCTGTGTGGTTTCCACTGTACGATATCTTCAACGGGATAGTCTAGTTCTTCGGCTGGTGGACGCTAAATCCAGAAGTATGTGAACATGAATGTAGCAACTCGCGTGCTCCGTCATTGCTTAACCGCAAATAGGTATCGATCCGGATTTTTGAAGGAAGGGCATTTGACAAAGTGGAGCAAGTATTCCTAGCAAATTAGTGGAGTGAAAATAAGCTGGGCTAATTGATATCGTCAGGGTTCTCACCGAGCAAAGCATACCACTGTATGTTCACCGCGAAGGCATGCAAGGCGACAAAGAAGGCCCGAAACAACGGAACATTTTTAGTATTTGTACATTTGTCGGCTAAGTGTGAGTCTGTTCTTCGCGAACATTTGGTGACAGCTCAGTTGGGAAGAGAAATCTGCACCTATTCTTTGTCGTACCACTTTCAAAGTGAACTGATGAGCACTTTGGTACAATGAATGGGTGCAGTGAGGTTATAGGAGTCGTTTCTCAGGTTCTTTGAGATCAACAGCAGAAGGGCAGAGGAAATTTCTGCACTGGTTTTGTGAGAATCGGAGAAGCATGGAATTCACATTGAGGACTGTAATGGCCAAGCATCTGACAATGATGCTTTTATCGCGCGCTAACTAATGGATGTCCAGAGACGTATATGTGAAATCAGCTCAAAGTCTACATCTGTGTCAAGCACAGGCGCCTTTATGTGTTCATGTAGCTTCCGCGACGGTTCATTCTATTACATTGTTTGTATGATGGAGTGGCTAGCATCACTGGGGTAGAGAGTGGTCCCCTAACACGTACTTGAAGCTTCCGTTGGTGAAGGAAGCAGCCAATCTAACCCTGTACAGGATCTACGATTCCGTATCTTCAACGGCTACAGAGTTGCGGATTCGGAGATCCTGTACTTTGTAGGATTGGCCGCTTCCTTCACCAAAGGAAGCTTCAAGAACGTGTTAGAGGATCACTCTCTAACCCAATTGAGGTGGAATGTGGTGTCCCACAAGGCTCAGTGCTGGGACCGCGCTTATTCCTGATGTTTATCAACGACCTCCTCTGATCTCCTCCAATTTCCTGCTTTTCGCCGCTGACGTCAAGATATGGCGGGCGATTAGTAACAAGCCAGATCAGGATCTGCTCCAACATGACTTAAATTGCATTTACGAATGGTCAAAGAGGAACAAGCTTCAATTGAACATAGATGAGTGCAAAGAGATACATCTGCGTCACCAGCCGGTGAACGCTTACAAGATTGGAGACTACACCTTGGTTGATGTTTCTCAGGTGTGTGACCTGGGTGTGTTGGTACAGGAAGATCTTGGGTTTTCAAAACAAGCAGAGAAGGCGACGAGAACCGGAAATCAACACTTCGGCCTTCTTCGCAGAGCCTTCGGTCGGTTTGAACCCTCAATATTTCCCCAAATGCTTAACGCCTAAATGCGACCTCACGTGCAATATGCTATCCAGGCGTGGCAGCCGTGGCAGAAACAGGATCTCGTTGCTCTCGAGACTCCTCAACGAAAGGAAACCAGCAACGTCAGGGGCCCCTTTCATCTGCCCTATCAGCTTAGACTGAAATCTCTAAGAATGTACAACAGTCGATATTGGCTTTTGCGGGGTGATCTCATAATGGCTTACCAGATTCTAAAGAACCCAAACCACATTTGCCGTCCGCTGCTGGAATTGAACCACAACACTAAACTAAGAGGTCACTCTCTGAAACTGACAATTCAGTATATCCGGCTTGAATGCTGTAGAAATTTCTTTTCTCTCCGCCTGTGCCAGCCTTGGAACGCCCTCCCTAATTATGTGGTCTCTGCTCCCAATTTGGCGATATTTACAAAACGTGTTGACGATGCATTGTCCTACATTTCATTTTATAACTTTTTAGCCAGGGGCTACAAAACTCAATCAAACGGTGTCTTTGCAAACGCCTAACCAATGGATTGATGGATTTATGCGTTTACTAAGCGAACATCTCCGCTATTCCACATAAGTCTATGGTGAGTCCACCACAACGCTTTTCACTTTATCATGCAACTAATTATCGCAATAATTTCCATCCCACGGGATTTGTTAAGCGCTGCTTTTTTACCCGTAATAAACCACTGTTTCATCGTACCATTGTTCCGTTGAATGCCTTGATTCAACTCACCAGTGTAAGTATCACATGACAATACAATATAGATGAAGTAGTTGAGCAGATTCTGTAAATATTGCGGTGAAGAAATACGCGAAACTCGTCAATGCATTGACGCGTTTCACTGCATAAGGAAGAAATGCAATCACCAGTTCAGCTGCATCGTTATTATAGGCTCGGTACAGTCGTTTCCATTTATCTTTGCGCTTGGCATTTAGGGATCTGCTCTCACAGAATTAAAGAGTGCAAATGTATATCTAAAGAAATGGGCGGAATCTGCAAAATTTTTACAATCATACAGTGTTAAGATTTTGCCTTCTTCAGAATAGATCAAAATTCGTACACACTGCAACGGATGAATGCACAAGGTACGCTAATTTGTGGGTAATCATGAAGCGTCGAATCGGCCAAAATAAACGAATGCACGGTAAATAATTGTTCGAGCTATCGATGGGAGTTGATGCAGGGTAGAAAGGTGTAATGCTGTCTCTCATAGGCACTCTGAATAATGAAAGGCCATAGATTTCTTAAACTGCATGACCTTGCGAACGAGTATGCATTTCTTACGCCGTTAAATCTGACTGATAATAAGTATGGTTATCCGCTTAGTTAAATCAACGACGATTTAGAAAAATCGGAATTCTGGCCGAAAGAAGAATATTGCAGTATTTTGTGAAAGCTTCATTAAAGAAAAAACGTAATGGACCTTCTGAGCTTTAAAGTCCCATACCGAAATATCACTTGGGGAATCTGCTGCGAATATTTCTTACCCGAACCATTAGCATCGGCAGCTGTGAGATCTGTAAGCTCCTAACGATCCACCAACAATTTCTATTGAAGGAGACAAGGCTCACGGAGTCGCAGTTCTCAACATATAGAATGTTATCAATGCTACTGTCTCAAGTAATGCGCGAAAGTGTATCTGTAAAACTAGTTCACGTGTACTGTAACGATAAAAGTGCCTGAATTTACGGCAGCGCTGTATAATTGGATCATTGCCTATTGTTAAATGAAACAAAGTATCTATCAGGTGTTCTGAACCATTAGGGTTCACGGATTTAAAATCGCCGGAGGGAGCGGCAATTTCACATACGTCCCGGATGGTAAATTTAGTTGCTGCTCCATTGTAAACACCTGGTATTTTCAAGTGCAATGACACTGGCTACCGGCTGTGTGTGAATGCGAAACAAATATCAACTCTTTTCGTCAATAGTTGTTGTTTAATGTGGGCATGTTCCAACCGAACTGTCCTACAGCGTCTCAACTTCATCCTACTTCGCATCTGGTGACCAGATGCTTCACGAATCTTACGCGCATCCCGCCATCATTCATCGCCCCGGGGATGACTTGCACTAGAGCATCTGCGGTCGGCACCCCTTCGCCCCCTCCGTGCTTAAATTTCCATCTAGACCTAAATCCGACCTCTGATTGTCTGAGGTCGCATAAACGATCAGACAGGAACACCACAGCGAGCGCAAAAGCAACCACCGACGCATGGACGGGGGAAAATTTTTATATTGTTAGATGTAGTCGCAACCCTTACCGCTGAAGTTGAATGTCCTATGGCTTAAAGTGTCTGGGAAATGGTATAGACTACATGTATTCAACTTACGTAAAGTGAAATAGTCTGTGTCCATCGATACCGAAATAACGCAAACCAAGCGGTGGGTTCACCCTCAATCTACGATCCGGAGAGGGGAGGGGATCAGCATTTATTTTCATATGCATAGATCGATGGTTCACTTACAAGCTGAATTTTGCCGTCTTTCTTGTCATTTTAATCCTATTAGAATCCACAATCCTCTCATCCTGCTGGTCTTGTCAAGCATTCACTTTTTCCTCGTTGTTTACTCTCCACTGTGGATGCTGCGCATCAAGTTGTGTGCTAGAAAAATTCACCGCGAACTTACTGCGCTCACGAGTTCTTGGCTGGCCCTGTTAGCCGTCCGGCAATGACATCTCTATTTGCGTACAACGATTTTACTAGCTAGGGTTATGAATGGGTTTACAAAATGTAGGAAGCACAATGTTACAAAGCAGAGTTATGTACTCCGCAACGGATTTTGGCGTGAATGATTAACCAAGAGCTCGCAATTTGACTTCCCTTCGTCTCAACTAGAGCAGATATTACGTGTCTGAGCTTAGCCACAGATGCTTCGAACTAATTTTAACTCGGCTATCAAGATCAAATGAGCTGGAAGCCACAGGCGAAATAACCTTGATTGACAGAATTTTATACATTAGTGCGCACACACAATCATATACATCAGGCTGCCTAAATGATGAAGCTTCCTTCGCTTTACTGAAGCGATCTCAGTACGATGAAACCAGCAATTGTTTTAAAAGTTAAGCTGCTACGGACATATTAGTTGCAGTTTCCTTCTCAATTCAGCATCCATTATTGACGGGTCACATTTATCTATATAACTTCATACCGTTATTATCAGCTGTACGGAAGAGATAATGCGAAATGCTTACATAATATTACAGTAATAATGGATACGTTTTCTCACCAAGTGAGAAGCCACGTCTATATTTGACACAGGTCATGTATATACAGGTAATAGCATGACATTGCATGGGCGATTTGAAGTTGTGGCGAATAAAAATAAAACCTTCGTGGGATATTACTAGTCATCGCCAGGCGCAGTCCAACTGCACGGTATGATCATTGTGTACAGTGGATTGGAATTGAACAGATTATTTCGGGATATTTAACGCAGTTCTTTAAATACACTGGGGGTTGGATTAATTGATCATGTGAACCTTTCGGAAAGATTGTATTATTGTCAGACTGATAGTAATGAAGCAATACGACAATCCAGGGTACGGTTTCTGGGGAACTATGTCCAAGCGGTACACTCCCTCGATAGGTTTCACTCTCATTTACATTTCCTATCTGGCCGTGTGTCCGAATGCCCTTCAAAGCAGGTAAGCGATCACCTAGTTAACTCATCCTTAGGACTGTTTTATGTGTATGTGAGGTAGGTACTCAATCCATCTAGCTCGTACAATCAATCGCATTTTCTTTGTAAAGCGCTTTTTTCTCGCGGTGGAGCGATTAGCAGTGCATAATTAGTAGCGTTGGATGCTCCAGTTATTCACAAACACGGCGAAAAATGTCGGGTGGTTCAACAAACCGTCATAAGAGAGCCAACTACGAAGCTAGTAACGTACATCGGCTATTGCCTAACATGGAACCCATTGCATGCTAGCATGCATGCTAGTATGCTGTTAGGGAAAGTGCCTTTATGTACATCTTATGAAGTACCCCATGCGCGCAGAGTAGCCACTCCAATTCAGATGGTTGCGGGCGCACTTGATTTAGCCGCCAGACATACATGCGAGCTGAGACTGGATACAAAAAACACGTGACCTGGCCCTACCGCACTGAGACCCGAAGGAGGTAGACATACCGGCACATGAATTCTCACACAGTGGTAGAGTCCTGGGTTAGTGCCCTCAGTTAGTGTCAGCGTGGGTTTATGCGGTAACAGCCGCAGTGTTTTGACGGGAGCTCGCTAGGTTCGCTGCAGCAGCTGGCACAGTAGACGCATCGTTGGCCTGAGTAAAGCTCAGTTGGTTCACTATTGATAGGCAACAAATTTCTGACGATGAATCGGTTGTTAGCTGCGCAATCTTAGTCACCGTATGGTGAATGTGTGTTTGGGGTGAGCTTGGAGAACTCAGCGCAACATTAGCAGAGTTATGCCAACACCGCAACAGAAAGTCTGCCCGGTCTGGATTTCACAACTTGGTAAACATCCACTTGCGTGTAATTCATTTCACTATCTAATAGTTACCAGGCGAAACTGGTGCGCGGAGTAAAACTACAAGAAAGATTTTTCAAATATATTCTGTAATTTGTGTTACCCCAACTCACTTTTCACAATATGGTCCCCAATCGCCCCCTAAAAATTTTGCACATCTTGGCCCTCCACAGGATTTCTTTGTGGCTGGCTTAGACCATCGAATTCTCGTTCGCAAACTTCAGATTTACGACACTGGTTGCACAATCCTGAGTTGGATAAACAATTTTCTACCAGAACATCTGTTGTGGGTGAGAGTTCGGGATACTCTGTCGAAGGCAATTTATGTGGATTATGGTGTACTACAGGGCTCGTTGCTTAGGTCTCGTCTATTCTTGGTGTTTATTAACGAGTTGTCGAGATAATTTGCTTCAGATTTCCTATATATCGCAAATGATATCAAGATGTGGCGAATGATCAGATGACCAGACGATCACAAACAGCTCCAGTGCGATCTTAACACAGTGTCGAACTGGTCAGTTCAAAAGTCCTTAACATTCAACTTAGACAAATGTCGCGTTGTGCAAATACGTCTTAGACATGACTACACGTGTTTGCTTGAGGAACGCGGATTGCAGGCCAGCTCCAAGGAACATAACCTTGGTTTGCTCTCACAGAATGAACTCAACTATTCAAAACACGCAGGGGTAGCTGCGAAGAGAGGCAACCAGCACGTCGTCATGCTGCGAAGTGCATTCAGGAGATTTGACACATCATTTTTCCACAGGACGCACAATTCCTACGTGCGCCCACAAGTTGAATACGCTGTCCAGGATTAGCAACCTTGGTTGAAGCGCGATCTACAGGCATTAGGGCAACATAACAAAGAGCAACAACGAATGTAAAGAACCTGTGCTATCACTCCTACCACCGAAAGCTGAAGTTGCTGAGGGTGTTCAACGGACGCTATCGAAGGCTGCTCAATGATTTCACATAACCATACCAAATAGTGAGTGACCCAAACCATGTATGTTGAGGTTTGGCTGAAACCTAGACACAACACATAGCTCAGGGGTAACTGCTTGAAAGTGTGGGCACAATAAAGCCGTCTAGAGTGTTGACGGAATTAGTTTTCCCTTCGGGTTTGCCAAACTTGGCACGTACCGCAAGACACAGTGTATCCTTCCCAAATTTGGTCATTCTCAAAATACCCTTGGATGTTTTTGTTAGCGCCCAACACTTTGTTACGTAAAGTACGCAATTTTGGATTACGCCATTCATGCTCTACTATAGAGTTATTATTTCACGGAGATACAAGAACTGAGCCGCCGTAGGTTAATTTTTCACGTCATACACCAAAGACCACTTCACCCCATGTATTTCTGTATACATGCACTCGAACTTTATTTCACTCTGCTGTCACATATTGACGCATTTACCTCGGTGGACGCTTTGTTGATGACTCGCATATATTTCGAGTGCATTTAGTCACCCCGGCCATCCTGAGTGACCTGGCAAGCACTTGCTTTTATCCCGTGATAAATTATTGTATGTAGTCTTTGAATTTTCCATTTTCCTCTATGTTATTGGGATCCGCTGTGCCGCCTATCAACCAGATGTCAGTTAGTGTGCACACTCCATTTGCGACTTTGCCTAGTCGATTCGCAGACAACAGAATGGCTTCTGTCTCATACACCATATTTTAATCAGTGATTTTATGCGACGCAAAATGCGTTTTAATATCGTGGGATCAGCCTGGACACTGCTCACCGTACAGATGGTACTCCATTAATTTCTTTTGTCTAACAGCTTATCCTTTATTCTATTGGATTTTGATCTAAATACATTCGTGCACGCAAGGTTTAAGGCACCGTTGTTGTGCCTGCTGAAAACTGGAGTTGTAGCTTTAGTTTCCCGTGCTTTTTGAGAATCTGTGCATTGCACTGATGGAGCTCATCCGTGTTGCGAAAATTCACTTTTCCCCAGTCCATCTACCAAAGGTACCAGTTCTCTTTCCGGTGTTAGCTAGGCGGCAACAGAAGTGTATGGTGCTCGGTTCCACTCTACGATGGGCTGACGGTAGCTTTAGGTTAACTGTATGACGACGGAACCACTATGTGCAACCCACTTTAGAGAAGTTGAAGTGGGCACACTGCAGGGATGCTTTTACTTATGAGAGTGAGGCAAATGGAAGTGAATAATGCCGGAGACTGAATAGTTGAGGTGAGGTTAGGAAGCCTGGCCCCTCCTTCTGTCTTTAATGAGGAATTTGGTACGGTTTTTCTCACACAAGTGCACGTTTGTCTCCTCCCATAGGTGTAACCCTGTCGATTACTAGTTGCTCGACTGCTTCCGTTAGCCTTTCGCACTTCTTCAGTGGCATAGTTAGACAGCTAACAATTGGAATAGCGCTGCATACCTGACAGTATCAAAATGCCTCTGTCATGCTACTGTACCGTTTGGTTTTTATCTACATCCAAAGACACCTAGTGTGATATGACTTCGGGTGACTGGCACCCGATATCCCAGTCTTTAACAATTTAACTCATTATTCACACTTACGCTTAACGTGAGATGTGTTCCAAGAGGGCATGTAGTTCTAAGTTCACGAGTTTATCGGATGATCACTCAGTGCAGTTTTTAAGCGCCAACGGTAAACGTGAGTTTGCGTGTTGGGGCGCGCTCTCACTTGCCATCGGTTGTAAGCACACCGTTCGGTGGTGGTCGGTTGATCGATCGATGTTAGGTCCAGCTGCTTTGCGACCAAGTAAATAAATCTAATCGTGACGTGGAGCACAACTTGAGAGATCACATATTCTTCCACAGATACATTGAGAAACACCGGAGTGTATTAAACGAGGACCCTTCCGCTTGTCTCAAGAATTCTGTATCGAGTGGTGTTACACAGAAGGACAACCGCATCAAAGAGATTCATTTATCCACTTGTGTTTAATCTCGAACGACAGCCAAAACTATTGTAGACCGTGAGGATTGTAATTGTAATAAATAATTTCCCGTCTGATAGACCAATGTGTAAGGCTAATAAATCCGATTCTTATGAGCGTACATTGACTAAGCTGTGAGAAAATAGAGAGAAGATAACGAAAAATAAGCCAACTGACTCTGAAGCGCAAGTGTCACGCGTGTGTGTGTACGAGGTGGGGTTGATGTTCATCAGTACACTGATGGATTATGAGCAGAAGTTAGCAATTCGTCAACTTAAACTGGAGCCAGTTTTCGGTTAACCATGTATAGGCCATGTCGAGTTGTCTTTGCAGTTCTGCACGATCGTCCAAAGTCTTGGTGTCATACCTGATCTCAACATCAACTGCAAATTGTAGGAAGTTAGAATGGAGCTCACAAGCAAGATCTTTGATGAATAATATAAATAAACTTGGTCCCAGTACCTATGCTGGTTCACATTACACTGTACTTTACTTGCGTATGATATGAGCTGTCTGCTCTCATATTAAACTGAGTTTGAGTAAGGAAGTTGCTTATCCAACTCAGCACAACGTCAATGATTCCTTAGCTTTAAAGTTTATAAATACTAATGCAGTGGTACCTGTGAGCGAAAGTTTTGATAAGTCCAGTTAGACGACGTCGGATCCTGCTCTGGCATCGACTGATTCCTTTCAGTTTACTCGGCCTAACAGCTATTTTGTAGCGTAGAACAGCTTGCGGCGGAATCCGTGCTTAGTTGACACCGTGATATTTTTGCTTTCGTCGTACTTCATAAGCGCCACTGCCATATTACCTTCCATTACATGGGACCTCACTGGGATGAGGATAATTAAATGGTAGTTGCAGTGATCCACAGGATTGACATTCTTGTAAGCAAGAGTGACAGTTCCATGTTTATAAACGGTTATCAGCAGATATAACAGATTGCATTGTTTCGACGACCCATGAAACCTAAACTTCGCAAACAGGTCCACCTTTGGCCACTCTTGGCTTGCCATTTTAAGACGTAGTCGATGACCTTGAGTTTCTCAGTGTTTTATTGATTTCCATATTAACTCTTATCATTTGCATTCCTTTACTCTTTCCACGGTTTGTCTGTAAGCCACTTAATGTAAAGACACGAAATTATCTGGATTCAGGTTACCCCGTACAAATATTGTTCGTTCTTGCTCTCTAAAAATTTCTGAAGGGAAATGGCCGTATGATGCTTCATAATATTGAAAAAATTGCCAGCAAGTATAGGTTCACACCAGTGGACTCGCCGCGGGACACGTGGTATAAAGTGTAAATCCTCTGTAACTCAAGTTATGTTCCATAACGCTCCTGTGTATCCGTTTACACCGAGTTCGTGGCGGCTGTAGAGCACAATATTTGTCTACAACCTGTATTCACCATATGTACAGAAAGCAAATTTGGTAGTACATTTGTTGTAATGCATCGTCTGGTGGGTATAAAGAAGTCTAGTTTGGGCGTGGCAATGAGGAAACTCGAAAGGGCTCCCTAGGGGAAACAAATCCGAAGAGAAAGATACTTTCCGCGGCATTCTAGTCGACTGTACTGCGTAGCCATTTACAGATGGTGACACATCTGTTTTTCGTTGCGGTTTTCAAGTGGCGGCAATCGTGACCGGAGATTTTAAGCTCTTGTACGCCAGAATGAGGCCACTTCGTAGACAGGGATTACTTCCAATTTACACTCCCAAACATTTCAGTCGCAGATGGTATGGCAAGTGGAGTAAGTCCTTCACATCTTTCGTAGTCCTTCGCTGTGCGATATTCATTGCAAGAAACTTGTGCTTCAACTGGGGTTGCCAAGCATGAATCGCGTACTCCACTTGGGACCGCACATACGCATTGAGCATTTGGGGGAAGTCAAAGAGGTCGAACCGCCCGAACGCCTTCCGTAAGAGATCAGCGTTGGTTAACGGTTATGCATGTCCACAAAGACTGCGCTAAACAGTCGAGGTCGTCTTGCATCATTATTCCAAGTTCGAGCTGGTCGGGGACGGTTAGCAGCATGTAGTCTCCAAGGTTATCTACTTAAGAGGGCTGGTGACGCACATGTACAGTCTTGCACTTGTTCACGTTAACAGAATGTAGCTTTTGCGTTTGACCATTTACACGCGTGGTCTAAGTCTGCCTGCAGCGCGTCCTGCTCGTCCTGAAAACCGACCGCCAGCCATACTTTAATGTCATCGACAAAAGCAGGAAATTTGGCTCGATGACATGCGCGAGATCGTTGATGAATACCAGGAATAGTCGAGGCCCTAACCCCGCTTTCTTTGGGACACCGCAGACCACCTAGATAGCATCAGAAAATGAACCCATAACCCGGAGCAAAAGTCGCCACTGAAGGAGGAAATGTCTCATCCATCCAAGGACTAGGTCCACAATTTCGTACGTATGCAACTTTCGGAGGAAAATGCGGTGATATAAGCGGCTGAAGACCGTAGAAAACTCGAGGTAAATGACATCAGTGTCGGTCTTACCTACGGCTATTTAAGTCCAACTGCATAGCGCGATCAGAAGATTGGTAGTACATAACACACGCAGACGGAATGTAAATTGTTCCTGTGCTATGATGTTGGACCATTCAAAATAGCCCATTGGAGCCTCAGCTATGATTGGCTCCATCACCTTTGAGAGCACTGAGAGCAGAATCGCTGAGCGATACTTGAAGGGTTCCGAACGGCAATCACCCTTGGAAATTGGGGTGATGATGCCTTGCTCCTGCATGTTGTGGACCTGCTGTTCATCCAAACACATCCGGAAAAATCTAGCTAATGGCTCCTCTACCCTCGTAGCCGACACCTGCAGTGCTTTCGGAGGAATGTTGTCAAAACCAGGGAAGTCTGGGTGCGCAACGACATTAGCTTCCTCAAAAAGGCCGCTGAACTAAAAGTAACGTGTGTGAATATTAGTGTCTTGAAAAGTGGGACAGATATATACTACATGAAAACGTGACGCGGAAAGCCACGGAGTTGACCTCAGGACTACCTGTGCATGAAGCGGTTGGTTACTGAAGGACAATCTACCCTTGGCGGAATTTGGACAACTGAGCACTCTTACATCCAGTTGGTTTGTATCATTGGTTGCATCAGAAACAGTGGCCTGTTTTGACTTGAATACGTAAATCGCTGGACCTTAACTACCTTTGTTACCCCAGAATTCACGCTTGCCTATAGCGTATGATAAATAGCTTTTATCTTCTCATTTAAAATATAGATGACTGTCATTAACACTCGTGCAATGGGGAAAAAGAGTGCGGAAAACCGAATAATCACGGTAACTAACGTTGCCATCACGAGTGCCGAGGAACCTGTGCCCTGTTGCACATATTCTGAGCCGCTTGGGATACAAGAGTAGGTAAATAAGTCCAAAAGACAAATGACGGAGGGTTCAGTCAGTATTGTCGACCTCAAATCTTGGATGTCAGCCAAAATAAAGATGTTAGAGAGACAGTTAGCGGAACAAAATGAGAAACGAAAGTTGTTTGACTCATTCGGAGATATCCTTATGTCAGTTTCATACATAATTCAGTCTCCGGCTAATCCAGCGCAAAAGCACAAAATTGGAGCCTTAAACTTCCTAAACGCAATCGCCTCTGAGGTTACCCAATGATGCAGAAGGGGAAAAAACGTCACCGTCCTCAACATAGCTGACAATATCGCGATTGACAACATTAGGCATACGGTTTCGAGGGTGTGTAACATCGCTGAAACCGATATTAGCTGTAGAAGATTAAGGAAAATTTCTTTACGTTTTCCTTGTCGGACTCTGTTCAGCTTTCGTAGTGACAGTCTCGCAAGTTCGTTTATCAAAAGTCAAAATAATTTAAGATCTGTGCGAGAATTTTGCAGTTATTCCATTCGAAGACAGGTCACCTTTGCAACTTGAGCTGCAACGCATGAGTGTAACTAATGTTTCGCCTGAGCCGAAGCATAATCATCCCGCTTGCGCGCTTTCTGGAGTGCCAAGGAGGTGATCGTTTCTCCCCTTCTAAAAGTGCAGCTAATTTTAGCAACGGTACTCTCCACACCGGCGATGTTAAGGCTGGCGACAGCGTAGCGGAAATTAAGATGCACATGCCTCCACACCACATTGGTGTTATGGACATAGGAAATAGTGTAGACTCACTCGATACACCACGTTCTGACAAACAGGTAAGGATTGGGATCAATCCCCACACCACTACTGAAACAGATGCAAGTCCAAAGACATCAGATGGGACTATCGATAGCTCCAGCGAAGGTACAATACGGCCGATTGACATTATCAACAGTGGTCATGGTCAGCGTCCTAAGCGTCTTAGATGAAACGGGGGCCTTCGTGCTGGAAAGGTGACTCCCCGTGTCCTAATGACAGTCATGAACAATAATGCAGCTGCACAGGGTGGCAAGCCACAATTCCCCATTGTTCAGGCGATGTGCCAAGGCTGTTCCCCTGGCAGGCCTACACATGGCTTTGCTGCAACACAGACCACTTATTTATGCCCCTATCCATACTCTCTTCCGCCTCCTCCTCTCACAATGCCTTCTGTGAGCCCTTCGGTAATAACACCTCTTCCACTTAAACTCAATCGCCCCAAATTACCATAACATTCTTTTTGCATTCCCTCACCCATTCCTCCACCCCCCCCCTAATCCCGATAGGACTGGCGAATCTCACGGTAAGGGATAAGCTGCGGAAGGCTTTAGAACTAATGTGATTGCAAGAGTAAATACTGGGTGGAATGATAAGCGGCGTCAGACTTTTTAAGACTGATGTTAGTTAATATCCGTTCTTTGTTGAATAAACTTCATTTACTCTGCACCATCATAAGTCTGAATAAACCTGATATGATTTTACTCTCTGAAACCTGGTGTCATGATTCTATGCCCAGCCAACTGCTTTCTATTGAAGGTTACAAGCTTATTAGAAGTGATCGAAAGCAAGGCAGAGGTGGTTGCATAAGTTACTACTCACAGAACCTCACTGTGTCTGAATTCACACTTCTACTTATATGCCCCACTATTGATTCCACTTAATTATTCTTTTCCTTCGGTACTAAACGAACTCTTGTATGCTGTATATACCGCTCACCCCTGGCCAGTTTCACTGATGAGAACCAATCGGCTGACATCTTCAATTGCATAGGGGAACTTGGTTCTTTTGATAAACTTATAGGTGGAGATTTCAACCTACCAGATATCTGTTGGTCAAAGTAACAAACGCGAAACATGCTGAGTTCCTAACCTCCGTCATCACTGGTGGTTGGGAGCAACGTGTTCTCGTGGCTATCAGGGGAAAAAATATACTAGACCTACTTTTTACCTCCGGCACCTCCCAGATAGATACTGATGTAATTGACAGTCTCCCTGGATGTGATCACAAAATAGTCGGATTTAAAATTATAGCTGAGTCGTCGCATGTGATGTTTGCGATGGTTCCACACTTCCTGCGAAGTGTTAATTGGGTAGATTTCTCCGCTTTGCTTAGGGTCAAAAATTGGGCCCATTTCTTTCTTTCGTCTGACATTAACGGAGCCTCTGATATCTTCTAGGACATTGTGACTATATACTTAAGCGTACTTTCCTCCTGTGATAATACTAGAGCCGCTTCTAAGTACGCTAACAACGCAAAGGACAAGCGGAAAATGCGAGTGTTAACTCGAACATATGAACGTACTCCCGACTTCAGTGTATTACTGAGACTTCAACGCCTTATAATAGAGACGGACATGAAACACCACACCCGTCTCATGCAGGAGGAACAACGGGCTGTAAATAGTGGTAATACAAGTCAATTGGCGACTGCATTACTGAGAAAAAGAAGAGGTGGCAAAACTGACCTACCCTCCTACATCGTCATGCCTGAAGGAGAATGCATTGATTCCCCAACTGCCATGGCGGAAGCCTTTAACTCATACTTTGCTAGATCCTATAATGTTGAAAAAGAAACCATGGAATTGTCAATCACGTTTCACTTCTCTGAACAAGTCTCAGCAATCGAGCTTAGTGTTGTTACGATAAAACGTATGATTATCTGTCTACGACCATCCTACAGACCTGGCTCCGATGGGATCTCTTCTGCTTTAGTCAAATACGGTGAAGATGATTTCCCTCTTATATTATTAAATCTCTCTTGGTCTCTCCAGTCTGGTCAATATCTCGAACGTTGGAAAACGGCTACGGTTATACCGCGACATAAGTCCGGGTCGAAAACTGACATCCGGAACTACACCGCCCCATTAGTCACACAGCCATTCTCTCACGCATGCTAGAGAGAATTGTTAAGGAACATTTGGTTTAGTTCCTAATATCTCATAAACTTCTCTCACCTCCACAGCATGGCTTTCTGAAGTCCAGCTCGTGTGTTAACTGTCAAGTTGACTTCCTTAACCATCGAACTGAAGCAATTGACTCAGGTCTTCAGTGCATTGTCATCTTCCTCGACATGCAAAAGGCGTTTGACAGAGTCCCACACAAAAATCTGCTAAATAAATCAAGTAAGTACGGTGTAACAAACTTGCTTCATTCTTGGATCCAATCTTACCTAGCAGGACGGTCGAAAGTTATGGATATCAACGGTTGCATCTCTTCACCTTGTCTGGTCACTGGAGTGGTACAGGGCACTGTCTTAGCCCCTTTACTCTTTCTACTGTATATAAATGACCTCGTTTATGTTTTGCAATTTGGGAAGCCTTATTTGTTTGCTGATGATTAAAAGGTGGTTTACACGTTCCCAGATTCTCAGTGTACAGCTGAACTTAACAATATCCAAAGCGACTTGAAAGCCATTGAGAGATGAGCTGATATGTGGCAGATGACGAAGTGTAGTATTCTGGCGTATGGATGTCAGATAGCAGCAGAAGTGTTCAGGATTCATGACGAAGTCATTCCCATCAGCCAGTCTATTCGTGACTTAGGTTTAAGATATTCTAGTTCGTTAAACTTTAGCGAATATACAAATCATATCGTGAAATAGGCTAAGCAGTCGGTCGGGCTCATATGCCACCTGCTAACCTTGAAAGAAACCAGACTAATTGCTTTCAAAATCAGTATCTGGACTTTGCTTGAATATTGATGTGTTACGTTCAGTAACTTGCAAAAGGGTGAGTTGAGAGTCATTGAAAACGTCCAACGCGCCTTTACGAAGCGCATTTCTGGCTATTCAACCGCTATTTTATACAGAGATGGGTGCAAGCAGTTGAATCTTGAACCTCTGTGATTACGAAGAATTCAATTAAATCTGTGCTTCTTCCACAAACTCGCGTGGCGGAAAGTATATACTGGAACATATCAATTACACTTTCGGGATAATACCATTTATAAACTGCGAGTTAGTAAATGCATATCCTATTTGCCTAAATTCAAGACCAGTCTAAGGAGAAATTTCTATCTTCTTAGGTATGGCTCCGTATGGAATAAGCTGCCAAAAGAAATTAGATGCATTGCACATTTTTGCATGTTCAAGAAAATGATAATGGCTTGTCTGTCAACGGACAGAGCGAAAGGATCTTAAACATTCAACTTGATGATGAAAAGCTGTATGAAGAAGGGCCGAATCATGTATGATACCTGAGAACATCGACTCGAATGCACCAGAGAAAACATGATCATCTAGGATGAGCTAATACAAACCGCTTCTTATGCCATTCTTTAAATGCTACCTCCTATGCTGCTTTACTCCTTTCAAAATTGATTCATACCAACTGTCTTTTGTTTAAAACTGAGGGCAAAATTACTTACTAGTGTGGCGTCTGGAACTATTTTCGTAATTTTCCCCACAAATTGATTAATTCATAATATTGTTTTGCGATCCCCTTCGCTACATTAGTTCTCCAGTGCAAATCATTTCCCCTTCTTTTCTGAAGTTAACAGTCCAGAAACATATACTTGAATTCACTGATGGGAATAGCTGATTCCCTATGCGACTTTGCCTATGGGCAACTCGTACAGTCATTTGTCTCCGGCGGTCACGCCACACAATTTATCGTATGATCGGCTGGATCCATTTCCACGCCGATGTAAAAAACTAACCTGCCTATTTTTTACATTGACGATATAGTACCTCTTTCACATAATTCTCCTTTTCTACGTTCTTCCTTACTTCATTGTTGGCCACGACTGGGCTGATCTCCTGTGGTGACGGATTACAGTTTCCAGATTATAAAAGGCTTTACCTATGCAAGACACATTGCCACCAACTGACTGGCGTATAAAAAGTGGCATAATATAATGATCCGCATGACGGATTGGGTTGAGGCTTCATCGCACATACTAAATGTATAAAAGCAGCGCTAAAAGGAACAGAACATATGATAAACAGGTGATGGCTCATACACTACTATGCCACACCGGCAGGCGGCCGGTTATTGCATGGAAGTGCGGGCGAAACTTTTCGAAGGAAAATCTTGCATGGAAGCAGGTCCCCTGGGGATGGTTCCACGAGTGGTCGTATTACTTTAACTGACGTCTGTTTAAATCTGCATATGTTATTGTTCCTGGTTTTTTCTTTTCTTCAATATCTTAATCCTGCCAATTACTTTAGTAACTGTTTTCTTTAATGCCTTACTCCTGCCAATTATGTTAGTACTTGTTTTGGATCCATTGTAAAAAGCGTGAACAAATTGATTATTTTTTGTGATCCTGTTGTACACATTGATCAGACCAAATAGTTGGACTGCACCTCGAATCACCGAGGAATATGCCATTTATTTATTTAGTTATTTATATGATGGTGGCGTATCGAAATATCGAACCATATTGCAGCCGTAGAACCTTGGTTGCAATATCGGCAGTTTGAGCACATTAATTTGCTGAGGTAAGTGAGGAAATACCACGCTTCACGTGCTGAAGGCTGTTCACATGTCTGTACGGAAGCTTGCAATTTGCACAATTCCTTTCCTCTAGGCTCTGCTTGCGTCCTCAAGTGGTACAGTGATTATGATGCATAAAATAGTAGCTCCTGTTGTCGGAGCTAGAATTCGCCCTGTACACATGTCACGCTGCGTCTGTCAACTCCGTGAGTTTTCAGCTTCTGCTCCTAATGATTGATAGTGCTCTTGTAAAACGAATAGGCCGGTTTAAAGATGTGGATATAATCAGATGGTCGAACTTGCCAGCAAACCCCGTCTTTGCAGCAATAATGGAGAAATTGTCCGAAAAATCCTAAATGTCATCCTGGACAAGTTCTGAGAATGCGTCGTAGTGATTGTTCGGAACAGATCACTAGGTTCTTGTGAATATACCGCATAACACATATGGTCGTAAACTATTGTTGCGTGCTCACTGCGCCCAGATGGATAGTCATCTTTGGTTTCTTGATCATGATCTCTTCGTCCGTGAACACTAGATCAAGCACAGATGGCTTATTTCCCGTTCTGAATCTGGTTGACGGACTGACATGGTTGAACAGCGGAATGCTTGCAATAAACGCTAGCAGGCTTGCCTTAATTTGTTCGGTTGGACAAACCGAAACACCTAAATCGGGAATACTGAAGTCGCTGGAGATGAGAACATGGCTATATCGTCCTGGTAGGACCATTCCAAGGACAATGTCTGGTGGGAGTCCATCTCTGGGGTGGACATTAGGGGAGGATAAACAACGGCCAAAAGGCAAGTGTCGTTACATTTCAGTCACACATTGCACTAGAGCAAGTCTGTTAGCGGCTTTTCTGGATCGTCCCCAGATTTGCACTGCATGGCTTTATAGTAGCAACCAATTGCTCCACCGCCCTTGCAGGGATAACCGCTGTGAATAAGGGACCTGTCATTGATCGCAACTTCGACGGCAGTAATTGCTGAATGCAGCTAAGTTTCAGTTACGAATATGCGGTCCCAGGCATATGATGCTTGACGTAACAGCAGTTCCAGCAGGCTTGCTCAGCAGACCTTGTGCATTGATGAACATACAGAAAAGTCTCTCTCTTCTTACCAACCAGTCGTGGAATGATTTTTTGGATTTGATGTTGTGCCGACCGATCAATGAACGACAAATAATCATTTATGGGTAGGAAATGACGAACACATCGTTGTCAGACACAAGGATCCTGCCATTGCCTCTAGGTCCTTCCCTTTCCATGCAGTGTATATGTTGTGTTTGTAAGTTTTGTTGGCTAGATTAGTGAAGTTATCCCAACTGTTATATGGGGTGGTCGGACTATGTGGCTGCTTTCGTATGTTTACTAAGGGAAAGCTGCTTTTATTTGGAGCTCGGAAGGAATGCAGCTACGGCCAGCGTACCACCTCCCTAACACCCTAGTTGACATTTGTCCGGATTGATGCTCCACTTTCATTATCATCGGACCATACCCTTTGTACATTGGCGACCTGCGTAGCACCGAGATCGATTGCGCTATGACATTTTCCATGGACATTGTCCCTCATATGTACCACCATTGCTCTTGATCGTAGTCGCTCACTTCACGCAAATCATGACTTCTAGCCGCGGGAACACCGTGTACAGGGATGGTCCTAGCCATGGATTCCTTAATGTTTGCTTCCAAGTCGTACTTCGCCTGTTTAAACTCACTCCACGGAATATCCGGGAAGCTGTGGATGGAACATGACAAATTCCGAAGGCTCGGCGATGCTAACAGGATAGCTACTGTTTCATCAGCAGAAGTCAATAAAACACGGAGCATTATGGCTTCACCTTTGTTCTGTGAGTTTGGGTGACGCGTGATCTGCGGCAATTAGTTACTTAATTACCATACTCGGGATGTCACAAATGAAGTTCCATTGGTACACAACATCAAGTTGTTTTAGTTTTAAGAAATTTGCTCTTGTCTCAGGAACATCGGTGCAGGTTATTGATAGCCAAGTATATGCAGATCGGATAAATGTCAGCCTCCAAGCTGGTCCGCACACAACCGGTGGAGACTGTGAAATTCCAGATTCGCCTTCTACATTTACTTTAGGCCCAGTGGTGGTAAGTGAAGATCTAAGTTGGTGTTGGTATTGATAGAACGCATGTCCAACCACCAAAAACGTGGAAATCATTCTAAAATTTTGGAACAGTTTAGAAGGTGGATGAGGCCCTGACCGTACTTATTATAGTCGGACTAGCGGTGGTTGTTTAAGGCCTATTCGGGTAGCTGGTGGCGTTGAGTTCTAAAGCCATGGAGGACACAGTTTCAAGGCTCTGCCCAAGATTCTGCAGCCGTTTTTCAGCAGAGCCAAATGGGAACTTACTTTAGAGGAACAGACGCTGTTCTTGCTACATTGTTCAGTCATTGCCACCAGTTATTCGTGTTTCTGTGTTAGTTCATACCTGGTCTTTATCAGTGGAACAAACATATATATTTCACAGAAATATATAGAATCTGGTGTACTATTACGTAACTTCCACTGGTTTACTGTGGGATTTGAACATGTAGGATGAAACTTGCTGCGGAATTCAGACACTGAATTCCGTTTCGTAACGTAGTATGACGTGAAGGAAAGACATATATTACAACCAGCTCTGGTTTAGACTAAGGGGCACAGGTTGATTGGACTTTAAGAAACATTGCCTCTTTCGACGCCTTTTCGGTCAATGGTGTGGTTGCCTATCTGTCTCGGTGGTTTTAAGGTCAACGCGTTCGTTTCGTTCACAACTGCCAGAGCACAGTTTGTCCTACAAGATTTTTCCCTTTTTACTCTGTTACTCGAGGACCAAGCGTCCAGCCTTCAGGTGATAAGACAGCGAAATAACCTGCCAGCTGTCCAGTAGTAGATTTTGGTCTCTCTTAAAATGCCCCTCACTAGGTTACATGCGTGTGAACTACCGGAGTGATGGTCTTATGCCTACATCTGGGTACTGGTTTGTTTGCCAGTCTCCTCCATCGTGAAAACGCGGAAGGGGCGCGGATCGTTGAGTTGAAGTTAACCAACGGCACGTCAGAGGGAAAGTTCCCTGAGCGATAGTGTGACGGGCTTTTGGAACGAAGATCTGCGTGCAGTATCACAAGAGTAGTACATCAGTACCGGGCTGTTGCGGTGCGTCGTGTCAACACCGGATGAGCAAATGAAACAACAGGCCGAAAGGTCACTGACGGAAAAAATCGCCTCACTGCTGGGTCTTGGCACCATGGATGGATTTGATGAAAGTTAGTGAAGCCAGCCAGTGCCATCGCGGCCACTTCGCTGCGTTAGCAATGGAGAAAGAACATAATGTTCAACCGCAGTCTCGTATCGTCCCTGTGGACCAGTGCGCGATCCTTATGCGACTTTTGGTGAATGTCAAACAAATGCGGCCGAAACGGCTCGCCGTTACAACCCTACCAACTTCACAAGGAGGCCGGTTAACGCGCGCTACCTGGTTGAACTGGTTGAGAAATTTGACAAAAATGGGAGCGTGTCCGACGCATAGCGAGTCGCGCTACCTCGTACAGCCATAGATGACATGTCTGCTTAGCTGTTGTAGATGAGGTAGGCCGAAATGATAACCTAAGCATTTGGAGAATTACGCAGCAGTGTGCCACCCCACAATCTTCTGTGCATCGTATATTGAAGGAACAGAAATTCCAAAGGTATCGTGCACTGCAGGTACAACTTCTTAAGCCATGCGATTGGGAGAAGCGTCTGGAATTCTCCTGATGTTGCCTGGACGTGCACTCAATCAATTTGGCTATAGAATTGAAGTCTGGTAGCTTTGGTTGTTCAGGTAGCAGTTGAAGTGTTCGCTGAGCTTGGCAATTTTGTTGCAAACTGTTCATCCCCAATCGAGGTGATATCATCGGTGCGCAGTTGCGGCATTTTCCAGTCCGCATGCCGCACGCACGGGCTGCCAATAACCCACGACAATGTATCGCTTTGCGTGTGCAACCTGGTACGCAGCTCCTGAAATAGGCTGGGTTGACAGGTCAAAAAACCATCAGATCCATTTTCTTTATCAAGAATGTGACAGTTAACATTTTAACAGAATTAATGCTTCACATTTGTTAGCATCCTCCTACGAAGAAAGCTTGCAGTGTCGTGTCATTCTTCAGCTGCAGGCCAAAGGCATTTTGAGTACCGTTTGGAGGCAGCTGGACGGTGCGCCATCCCATTCTGCGTAAACGGTACATGATTACCTTAATGAAACTTTCGATAATCGTTGTATCCGTCGTGGTTGATCTATAGATTGGCCTGCACAGTCTCGGAATTTGAACCGCCGACGAGTACGGCTCTGCAAGCGAAACGACGGTGGCCATTTTGAACATCTACTTCGTTGCTTTTTATGCTTTTGAAACATACTTCATATAACTGTCTGGATAATGCATAACAACTGATTTTACTAGCCCATTGTTGCGATGGGTAATGGTGCCAATATTTCGCCGGGGTAGAACAAACGCTAAGCGAAAATAAATGAAGGCGAGTACGTGAGAAACGCGCGCTCGCCTAATTGTTCGATATTGCGCAGACCTCGCTGTTAACTGTAAATTTGACGTCAGTGGAGGAAACCATCGAAGCTCAATAGCCTGCGTTAGGTGGTTCTTGCAAGCCAAGGTCACGTACTTCATTTGCAGCTTCTCGTTGACTACTTCCGCACTTTGTTTCAGTCGTTATAGCTTCACTATGGCTTAATGCATACTTGGTAACATTTCAAACATGTCGGCCCTGTGACAAGATGCCCCAAGATTGTTCCGTTTGTTTTCGGCCTTATGTTCGATTATGGGTGCCGCTCCTTACCTCAGGTTCAAGCATATAGGAAAACACAGAGAAGTGATTCACAGATTCACCGGCAGCCGTAGTCTGGTTGTTGGTTTCACGTACTTCAAAGAATATAATCAGCAGCCATGGGTTTGTGTTTAAGGACCTTCAGTTCCAAATTTCCACTTGATCAAGCCTCTAGAAAACCATGTTATTCCTTTTTGATTTGATTTCCGGGAATAGGAAACCTATTATCTCGTTTTGACCGCTTGTAGTTATTCCAGATAGTCGGGGTTCGATTTCGCAACAAGCACACTGTATGCTGGCCTGTTGTCAAGCGCACTCAGCAGTTTAGATTCATCCATCTTTTCCAGGGTGCTGAACACGTTTGGAATTTCAACCGCAATGTATCGCTGGAATCGATACCAAGGAACGTCGCATGATAGCTACGGCGTACAGCAGTGTGTTTGTGTGAACGAGATGTCCGCCTTAGTCACATGCAGCCTAACCTCCAAGGCCTACTTACCTTGCGGTAGGAAGTATGAACTAGTGGTCTTAGCGGTGGCTGTTCTGAGTGAAAGGTGGAGCATCGGTCAACCTGCCGAAACTGTTAAGGGACTTGTGCTGGCCAAATACTGTCGGAACTATTTGGTGCTAATTAAAGAGCGTGATCAAACAGAGTACGGTAACTCAACGAAATGATGGTGAGTGGATGCACATGAAGGACGTAAAGTTAGCGCCTGAAGTCTATTCCCTAGACCAGTGTTGACCGCGATTGTGTACCAGCGGATGACCTTCCGCAGCTAGGGAGATGTTAATGCGGCATTATAGCAGGGTATAATGTGTTGCCAAACCTAAGTTGGTGGTTTCTCAGGTAGGTGTTATGAATGAATTGCCGGAGTTTGTACGCCGATGAACATGATAAAAATCTGAAACCACTTAGCCTATTTTTACATCATTCTGTAATGGCTGTACCCACGGACGCAGCAGATTTTTGAACCATTGTGTGCAGTATACTAATTTTGCATCGGATAACTGTGTTCTAAATGTTCATTCTGTATGAATTGTGCACCAATATTCTTCTATTGGTGCTTTTTCCAATCGGTGCAAATTTGGTGGAATTCTTTGTATAATTACAGAGATCTCATTGATTGGCCCAACTCCCATCTGTTTCAGTCATCTTGGATTTGTTCTATCTTGTGATGCCGTCTCAAACTACTTATGGTTCGTGTTCGAAAGTTGTTAGACATAAGGCTAATGCACTTCGATGCTTCGGTTGCGGTGTTTTATTCCACTTTTCATGCATTGGCTTATGGGTTGAAGTATTTAGAAAATCCCTCGACATCCAACATCGGTTTTTCTAAGTTATATGTGATAAGTGTCGCGGTGCAAGACATAAGAATTCACAGTGACCGCCAACAACTATAGGAAAATCTCTCTTTCGGGCAGAAACAAACCATTCACCACGTGGGGTCAAACGCCCTCGTGAAACTACCTCTGTCACCTCGCCTTCTATTGTCACTCCGCGATCTGCACCACCACCAGCGTCTTCGACCCCGGCCGAGCCCCAGGTTCAATGTTCCCCGCCGATTAAAGATTCAGACTCGGATCCTACGAAATGCCGCTTCACTGATCGGTCCCTGTGTTTCGCAGAGCCTGTCTGTGAACCTCTGAACACCGATGATCCATGGACCACTCAAAAGCGCAAAGTGACACGTAATCGAGTTCAGGCGCCTCCTGCTGATAAACAACAACCCAGACCGCTGAAGGCATCTTGTCCTTCACCCACGGATTCATCACCGATTTCTATGAGACGTCCTAATCTAATGGTCTCTCATGTACAGAAATCAAAAAATGGAACAATGGTTTATGACGGGTATAAAAGCAATGCTTGACAGGTCCCGAAGGATGATGAGAATTAACATCGTAAAATTAAAAAAATCGTATCGATGAAAGCACGTGTGAAATACATGACTCACCAAGGGATTGGAGATGCACATAAACAAGTAATCCAATAGGAATTTTAAGTGGATTCCGTCCACGTTCGTTATTCACTAATACCATCATCCGATGGTCGCACGTTATATCACATAGTGCAATCGTGTCAGAGTTTCGTCAAGGCGTTTTTTGAAAAGGGATAGGGTGGGAGCGTTAATTACATGTTCTGGAAGGGCGTTCCAAGGTTGTGACACTCGGAGGGAGAAGAAATTGCGTCGTCATTCCAGTCGACTGTACTGTGTGATCAACTTAAACTGATGACCTCTTAGGGATGCGTTTTGACTACGTTTCAAAAGGGAATGACACGTGTGGTTGGGGGTTCTCAGTATCCGATACACCAATATGAGATCGCCTCTCAAACGACGGTAACGTCCACTGTATAAGTTAAGAGTTTTCAGCCTGAGTGGGTAGGGAAGGCTGGAAAGACCTTTGACGGATTTTGTCGTTCTGCGTTGTGCAGTATCGAGTGCAGTGAGGTGGCACTTCTGCCATGGTTGCCACGCTTGAATAGCGTATTCTGTGTGCGGTCTAACAAAAGCGCTAAGCATTTTCGGAAAGATTGAGGCATCAAACTTCCCAAACGATCTACGAAGAAGGCCAAAGTGTTGGTTTGTTCTCTTGGAGGCCTTTTCGGTCTGCATTAAGCACCCAAGATCTTCTTGTACAAGCACACCAAGATCGCACTCATGAGAGGTCCGCTGTAGAATGTCAGGTCCTAAGCGGTAGTTATACGCACTCTGATGGCGTATGTTCAAGATTTTGCACATTGTGGTGTTGAACTGTAGCATGTTCTCGTTTGACCACTTGTATGCTTTGTCCAAATCATCCTGCAAGGCTGTGTGATCCTCTCCTGAAGCTATGGCACGCCATATCTTTAGGTCATCTGCAAACAGCAGAATGTTGGAAGATAGTGCAGCTGCAAGATCATTTATGAAAACAATGAACAAGCGAGGCCCGAGTACCGAGCCCTGAGGTACGCCACACTGAACTTCGATTGGTTCCGACAGGGTATTTCGGACTCTCACATTCAGGTGACGTTGAACGAGAAATTCGCCTATCCATCCTAGAATAGGATTGCCGATACCACAATGCTGCAGCTTGTCCAGTAAAATCCGATGGTCCAGTCGGTCGAATGCCTTAGAGAAGTCCAAGTAGGCTACATCCACTCCGACTTCGGCGTCCACAGACTCTGTTCAGTTTGAACGAGCAATCAGCAAATTAGTTGTGCAGGACCTGCCTTGGCGAAATCCGTGCTGCTCCGGAACGAGGATGTTGTTTTTCTCCAGGTACTCCATGAGGGCCTCGGCTACAATGGACTCCATGATCTTGAAGATTACCGGAATAAGGGTAATCGGACGATAATTAGTTGGATCTGCACGGCTACCATTTTTGTGGATTGGAGTGATGATCCCGTGCTTCCACATCGTTGGGACGTGCATCTCGTTAGGGCATCGCTGAAAGAGTGTCGCCAAAGGTTCAGCTAAGCTCGTGGCGGAAACTTTCAGCGCTTTCGGCCGAATGCCGTCGGCACCCGGGGAGCTAAATTCGCGCAACGACGTCAACCGCTTCAATACAGCTGCAGTTGTGAAGGAAATGTGGTTAAGGCCTGATGGCGGAATAAGTTGCCTAGATATGGTGCAGGATGTTTGCACACACTGGAAAGTGCGGCCGAAGTGTTGTCCTAGGACGTTCGCCGCATCCTGTGCCGTATGTGCTAATCCGAAAGCTGTGCGCAGAGCCGGAATTCCGCGCTTAACGCGGCGAAGCTTATTTATGTGTCTGTATAGTAGATTTGGGATAACGCAGAACTTTGACACAAGATCTTGTTGGCTCTTTA
Organism: Dicrocoelium dendriticum; assembly: GCA_944474145.2. NCBI lineage: Eukaryota > Metazoa > Platyhelminthes > Trematoda > Plagiorchiida > Dicrocoeliidae > Dicrocoelium > Dicrocoelium dendriticum. The sequence goes on along the minus strand of OX104068.1, from coordinate 92,263,339 downwards.
CCTTATCCTCCCTGACGAGTGTGACACAGTGGTTTCTTTGTGTAATATAGGTGTTCCAATTATCCTCGCTCGGAGAGGCTATATGGGCGCGCCATGCCAGATCCCTCAATCCCATGCATTTCCGGGTCCTGCTTCTGAGAAACGACTTCGCCTTGTCGGGTCGGGGGATTTTGGTTTTAGATGAGAATGCTACGAGCGTGTTGAATTTGTGGACAAAAATACCGCATGCCACTTCTGGGGACCACTCAGTTAAGAAGGACCAGCTCGAAGCACTAATGAGTTCTGCCAGGTTATCGTAGTTGGTTACGAGGTAAGATTCCACGTTGCTTTCATTAGGATAATCTGCATAACACAAGTATTGGAACAATAGTGTCGCATGATCGCTGCGGCCCAAGGGAGTGGATGTGGTTACTACGTCAATCATCAGTTCCTCATTGGTGAAAACGAGGTCCAAGATGGCCGGTTCGTTTCCTGTCCTGAATCGCGTTGGGGATGTGACATGGTTGTACAGCGGTGATCCTGCAATTAGCTCTTGTAGATCGGCTTTGAATGGTTCTCTCATGGTGGCTGGGGTTTCTAGGCCGTGCAGATTGAAGTCCCCTACCAGCAAAACATGACTGTATGACCGTTCCAGTAAATTCTTCAAAGCAGAAGACAGTTCCTTGTCCATTTCTAAAGTGGACATTGGTGGACGATATACGATGGCCAATAAGCATTTATCGCCGTGCTTTAGGTGTAAGCAGCACCATAAGGAGTCTACGGTTTGAATCTCAGTGTCGTTCATGAGCTCGATGAGAAGGTCTGAACGGTAGTAGAGAATTACACCGCCGCCCTTGGTGGGTCGATCGTTACGCAGTAGTGACATGCCGGGTAGTTCGATCTCAGCGTCACTAACCATGTCGTTCAGCCACGTCTCAGTTATCATGATGAGGTCCCAACACATTGAGCTATGACGAGATCGAAGTTCTGCCAATTCGCTTAGAAGCCCTTGGGCGTTTGTATAAAGGCAATTGAGAACTACGGATGTTAGAAACGTGTTTGAACATACGTTGGTTTTCCGAGAATTTACGCCGACCCTTGTTGGGTCGGCTGAGGGACGTCTTTTTGGTGTGTCTCTTGCAAACTTCCCGGGGCCGTTACGGTGGGATGCCTACAGCGCCCTGAGTCGATCTGCAGCAGACTGTCTTTTCCTTCTTCATCGAACGGCTGGGGCGTTTCATTGTGTTCCGGTACAGAAATGCAGACAGCGGGGATCGCGACTACTTCTTGCTGGTTTCGTGTTCCCTTATCCATTGGTGGCTTGGTTCCAACCGCGTTCAGACGTATTTCTGATGGCAATTTGGTGCGGAACTTGTGCCAATTCCCGAGCACCGTTTCAACCAAAAGAGGAATACTCACAGATACGCTATGATCATGATGTTGATTTTCTCTAGGGTCTCATCGATAGAATTTGGGACGTGGGTGAAGAGAGTGTGACGATTAAACAAGGAATCAGACTTGGCCAGAAAACTAACCTGTCATGTCGATTTCTAAGAATCACTTTTTCAAATCACAATATGCCGCAGCTCATACAGTCTCGTCTGTCAAGGCTGAAAGGCATAAATGTTCACATCCGCCGAGACTTGGAACCCGAAGACATGGATCGGTTGAAGACTTCGGTCATTGAGATCAAACGCCGTACAGAAGAAGGTGAGACTGACATACAAATTGTAAAGTTTTGCTTGATCAAGAATGGTGTACGAACTTGTATCTACCGGTTGCTCAACCTCCAAGCATGTCTCACGGAGCCTCCCAGGACCTCCGTGTGGCATTCTTCAACGTGTGCAGCCTAATGAATAAACGTGACGAACTGTGCCGCTTCGCTGTCTCGGAGCGACCGGACGTTTTAGGACTTGCAGAGACTTGGCTGAACTCCGGCATCATACTCCCAGAAGTCGCGTTGTCAGGATACTCTTGTTTCCGATGCAACCGAAAATCAAAGGCTCATGGTGGTGTCTGTTGTACATACCATGGTCACTATCTGGCAAACTTACAAGCACTTATCTGAGCGAGGATAATTTATGACAGCAACTGTGGTGTACAATCCGCCTCAGGCGCGCAGAGCTAGGGGGTGTTATCTACCGTAGCTTATTAAACGGTTGTTGCGATTGGCTACCACATATACGGAAGCACATGAGTCACCTTCATTTTCTCTTATGGGATCTAAATTTACCTATGATACTCTGGCCAGACATTCGGCTTCTTCCCGGTCCTGGCGACGTTGAGGCTCAATTCGTTAAAAGGATTATTGAAATCGGGGTAACGCAACATGTCCTTCAACTGACGCGCGTACCTCCGCACTCAGAATCTTGTTTGGACGTAATGTTTTTTTGAGCTGCGACCAGAAGCTGAAAGTGATCAGAGTCCTCGAACCTCTGGCGAACAGAGACCACTGCTCCATTGTGGCATGCATATAAATGTCGTTACCCTATTACAACCAACGGAAACCGATATCCAACTATTGGAAGACGGAAATCGACGGGCTCGACCAAGCCGCAAATCAGACTGATTGGACACTACCATAGGATGCCCAGCTAGGGGCCTGTTGGTCATTAATGAAGGGGGAGCTTATCTCGCTGTGCCCTCGGTTCGTTCCTCCAAAGTATTCAATAGTCGGACCTGTCAAACCGCATTTGTTTGTTACCCAATACAGACGGCGCGACGGCGTCGCAAACTTTGGGATGGATACGTCAACTCGGGTTATGGAGAAGATTTTAAAATGCACAAGAAACAACATAAGTTACTTAAGGCAGCAAAGATCAAGAAACACCGGCAGTTCGAAGATGGACTATCATCCCAGGCCAAAACTGCAGCTAAATGATTATTTCCCTGCTAGAAACGTCAACTGAAACTTTGGGGCGACCTACCGGTCTTAGAAGATTGGACGGACAAACGCTCATTTCAAGCGCGGAGCACGCGACGGCTGTTCCAGTACCGTTACAGGTTGCACCAATCTTGCTCGACAGCCTACGATGTGATGCAGTCGAAGTGTTTCAACTACTCGTCAACGTCGATGGTGCAAAGCTCCTCTGACCAGACGGGCTTCACCCAATAGTACTCAAGTCCCAATCAAATGTTATCTCACCATCCATGACACAGCATTTCAATAAATCATTCTCTGAAGGATCTGTCCCCAACGACTAGAAATGCTCGATAGTGTGTCCGTCTTCCAAGGGTGGTGATCTGAGTAAAGTAGGGAAGTATAGACCGATCTGTTTGAATTCGATGTTATCCAAAGTTCTCGAGACGGGTTGCAAAAATGTCTGCTGTCGTTCTTCGAACAGATGAACGCATTGACGACAGCGCAATACGGCTTTACGAAAGGGCGATCCTGCATCACCAACGTGTTGCATGCAAATCACCTGTGGATACGAGCCCTCAAAGAACGGAAGGATGTTGACGTGGTTACATCGTAGTTAGGCGTTTGGCAGAGTGAACCAAGAAGTACTTCCTCGTGAACTGAGGAATCGGTGACACACTACTTCAGTGGTTACACTAGCTTATTGTGGGACGCATGTTTAGAGTATTGGTCAATGTCTACCTGGCAGACTGGTTCCCATCGACCAGCGGCGTGCCTCAAGGAACTGTAATTTTGCCAGTGTTATTACTTATTCTTATCAACGATCTCCAGCAGCAGCTCCAGTCACCATGTACCCTGTTTGCAGATGATTTGCAAAGCTAGGGGATCATTGAAAACTGGGACGATTACACTCGCCTCCAGTATGACTAAATTCGACTGTCAAGATGGTCCACTTAAATGCTAATCCCTCTTAACGCAACCAAGTCGGAGTTCATCGGTATCACCAGACTTCCAGCCATTCGATCATACACCTTGGAAGGCCGGTTACTCCACCCTAACCCATCTGTCAGAGACTTAGGAGTGATCTGGCGACGTGATTTAAGGTCACTAGAACATACAGAGAAATTGTACCGTGCGGGATATCGTACGCTTTGGGCATTACGAAGCAGTTTCTCCACATGGCCCGAAGAAACCGTCCCTTAAATATTCACCTTGTTCATTAGACCAATCCTTGTATGCGGCGCCCCAGCTTACCATTCGATAACCCAGCGGGAAACTGAAAAGTTGTAGAAAATACAGTATATCGCAACTGGAATGATACCCTGTCTATAAAAGCTTCCTTGTGAAAAATGTTGTGAAAGACTCGGACTCTAAACACTATCCTACCGCCGAAGAAGATTGAACTTATTATGACCCATCGCGTATTCTACTTGAATCACTTCCCTATACTGCGGCCAATATTTCACCTGCGGGAACCGTGTAACACTCGAGTACAGCGTTACAAACTCAGGTTCCCTAGCATGAACAAGTTATTACATCAGCTTTGTATACATTGAAGGATCTAAACTTATGGAATACACTACGAGAATGACTAATAGAGGCCGATTCCGTAACATGTTTTAAATCAAGTATCGACGATTATTTCGGAAGCCTGTATTTCGTGAGGCATTACATGTGAAATGGAAAACCGCATAATATACCCGGAAATGAGGACGTCAATACCAATTCCTAACCGAATAATGAAAACAATTAGCCGTACAGTGAGCCGTAAACACAGAATGCTAATAGCTAGATAAAAAAGACGGGAAATTTCCTCTTGCTTTTACAGTTGCACAACATCATTGACAAAGTCAAGCACATACAGTTGACGAAGAGGATACACGAAGAACAAATGGTTTTACGAACGACATGTACAATCAAAGGACTTGTTAAAATTCTACCTCGCAGAACTAATAACCACTCCCCTTGATCGATGGTCTGGTTAATGTAGACAGACAGTCGGTTAATGATCTAGCCGACATCTGCGAAGCGTTTAGCTCATTTTCGTTACCTCCATGAGCATGGAGACGCCCCTTTATATGCATGCATTGGGTGCAAACAATCAAAGCCCTGTGTAACATTGAATTTTCTGTCATTACCATCCAACATTTGATGAATTCTACTGAACCGTCCTCCCATCTGCCTTCCGATGACATGCCACCTGCCATCATAAAACTGGGAGGGTCGGAAATGCCGTCACTACTGCTGAACATGTTTACACTTTCGTTGGAAGCAAGTTACTTTCCAGACCAGTGGGAACTGTCGCTAATCGTCACCCATCACAAGGGTGGCTCCAAACAAGAAATTAGTAATTAACGGACAAACCATCACACCACTGTAATAGCCAGAATATTAGCGAACCTGGTTAAGAATTGTAGGATGATATTCATCAGTTAATCTAGAGCTACTAGCCAGGTTTCCTGGACAAACGATCGTGCATAAGCTGCCAATTACATTATCTAAACCATGTTTCCGATTCTATTGACTCAGGATACGCAATTATACTTCGGTTCCTGGACATGGAAAAGGCATTTGATTTTGTACCCCATAAACGGTCGCTGAAAAAGATTGCTTCTTTTGGAATTCAGGACCCAAGCTTAGGCTGGCTCTTGTCATGCATGAGCAGTCGTTCTCAGATACTTACCAGAGTCGACCACCAATCTTCACCGCGTCCAATCACTAGTGGTGTTATTCAAGGGAGCGTACTTTGTCCGTGGCTGTTCTTGCTCTACCTCAATGGCATCAATTCGGTTATCAGTCGTAGCATGTCTTTTCTATTTGCAAATGACATAAAGATAGCCTACAAGTTTTGACGAGCTGAACTTAAAGGTACACTACTGCTCGTAAAGGAAGACTTCTACTCCCTTGAGAAATGGTGTGACAAGTGGATGATGAAGTTCTCGGCGAAAAATTCTAGCATCATGTATCGCGGCTGTTTGATATCCGAGGGATCAATTACACTCAAAGGCGAACACCTTTGTGTACAGCTGTCTACCCGCGACCTCGGAAACAAGTATTCTTGCACCTTCAACTTCTCCGAACAAGCGGAATACCAGCTAGAGCTACTATATTGCATAAGCTCCATATAACCCCAGCCAGAGTAGAACTTTTCAAAATTCTCACTCGCCTCATTTTGGAATACTGCAGTATAATTTGGGGCAGCTTGAGGAAATCTGACAATCTCTGTCATTTACCAAACGGCTGCTAGGCGAAACATCCACTAAGAACTATCGGGGGCGCTGCCAACAATTCCAGCTCGATTCGCTTTGGCTACAAAGCTCGAGACATAACCTGATGCTTCTATACAACATGATTCATGTAAACGCCCACCGCTATTTGCCCTCCGTATAACTACACCATAGTTCGCCATCAGAGCTACGCAATAATGAGTATACTCTGAGTGTACTAAGGTGCAGGTTAAATCTGCAGTCTAAATTTTTCCTTATCAGATATGCTGTCCTGTGGAATAAGCTCCCAGTCACAATCAGATCGTGTGAGAGCGCAACGGCCTTTCACCTTAAGCTCACCAATTACCTAGATTTGAACACGATTATAACCCTGTTCTTTTGGGAGAAATCACTTGATGATTTGTACAAAGTCCAGACAACATCTAACGTGTAAAACAAAAATATCATACTGAGTGACACATCCCTAGTGCTGTTCGTCCTGATGTTCGTCCAGTCATCTTTGGAATAATCTCGTTAATGGTTCATTTATCCTCGCAGCTGCTACCTGCAGTGTTTTCGAGGGAACGTTGTCAACTCCGGGTTAACTATAGATGCAGTACTAGAGCCGCTTCCTCGAAATGGTCACTAAACTAAGGGGATGTGTGTAAATACTGGCGTCTAGGTGATTGGAACAAACTTGTTACACATGCTGGTAGCCAGTCGGAAAATTGGAGCATATTGAAGCCATAGAACGTTAGCTGCATCCACGGTGGTTTGAGCAAATCTAGCTGCTGATATTAGTGAGTGAACACCACGTTTCACCATCGGAGTGTGTTCACATGACTGTACAGAAGAATTTTGTTAGTGCAAATCTTTTCCGCTAGACTCTGCTGGTTTACTAATATATCCTCACGCACAAGCGTGGTACAGTGATTACGATACACATCATAGTTACTCCAGTTGTCATGGCTAGAATTCGCTCTATACACACGCTACGCGGCGTCTCTTACTGTCGTGTATTTTCTTATTCTGCCCCGAATGAATGATTTTGATCTTGCGAAACTAAAGCGTTTGTTGGTAGATGCAGATTTAAGCAGATCACTGAACTTGCCAGTAAAATGCATCTAAGCACTACCGACAGAACATAATCCGAGAACTCCCAGCTGGCTTCCATAATTTCTGCCAGTATGTCGTAGTGGGTGATTGTTCGAAACAAGTTACTATGTTCTTGTGGATACTCAAGTTAACCAACGAAGTTGTAAATTACGGTTACGTGGTCTCTCCGCCCAGAGGGCTCTCCATTATTGGATTCTCAATCATAAGCTCTTCGTTCGTGAGCACTAAATCGGGCGGAGATGGCTTATTTCCGTTCCTGAATCGGGTGGGCAAATTGACATGGCCAAACAGTAGAAGGATTGCAATAAGCTGTTGCAGATCGACTTTAATTGGTTCGTTGGGGATGCCGGAAGTTCCGACTGGTGAATATTGAAGTCGCCGGAGATGAGAACACGGCTGTATTGTCTTAGTAGGACCCTTCCCAAGGATAATGCCACGTGGGAGTCCATCTGTGGGGTGGATGTAGAAGGACGATAAACAACGGTCAAAAAGCAAGTGTCGGTGTAATTCAGTCGCAGACTGCAGCAGAGTGAGTCTATGATCCGAGTTTTCGGATAGATCACTGGTGCTCGCTGCAGGTCGTTGCGGTAGTATAGCAGTACCCCCAGCCCTTTGCTAGGGCAATCGTTTCGGAAAAGAGACATGCCATGTATCGCGACCTCGGCGTCGGTAACTTCCGATTGTAACCAAGTTTCCGTAACAAATATGAGGTCCCAGACATGTAACGCTGTGAGTTAGTCGCAGTTTCGCAAGCTTGTTCATGAGGCCTTGTGTCTTCGTGTACATTTAACCCGGTCTCTTCTTGGGTGATTGTCATAATACCATCCATCTACCTACGAAGTAATGACTTTCCTTTTCAGCTCCATCGGTTTCTGGCGCCAAACGCGTAAGCAACCTGAAGCCCGATTTAACACACGCGCTTGACATGCTACCAGCTCTATCTCACTGAGTTCGTTCCAGACCCACTAAGTCTTACCTGCTCCTACTAGGAGCATTGCAGGTTACATAAAGGATGACGGAGGTGTCTGATTCCAACAGCGGGGAGAATTTCGGCCCATAGGCCCTTCAAGTACTCTGTCTTGGAGGAAATTTGTCCACTTAGAAGCGTGTAGCGCATGCTGCTCCTAATTTACGCCTGCCTATCAGGAGAACTTCGTACATATTTTTACATGTGGATGCTCCTATTCAGATGATGATCAGACACTCTGAAATATCCACATCCTCGTCGGTTACTTCGGTGTTTGATTGTATTTACGGGATCTTTTCTCACGCTAGGCTGCATTCCGAGGCCACCGCATGTTTGCAGCAACCAGACGCCGCACCCGTTGGTTATTCTCCACATTACCCACAGCAACCGGCGCTGTTGCAGCATGGCTCGACCTGTGCGAATTCCACTGATATCTCGGACCCCCTATCGCTCAACGAAGGCCGCAGTTTTTTGGGCCAGTTGAAACGGCGAAACATTTGTAATTTCAGAGCAACATCTGCCGCCTACAGACGGAATGGAAATGACTGTAGCAATGCAATTCACCGAGGTTTCGTCCCTGTACGTCACCAGAGAGGGAGAAGTTGTCATTCGTGACAATGTGGTTCATTGTGTTCCACCCTTGTCTTCAGTTGCTGAGTTCCACGCCGTCGGGATCATTGATGTTCAGATACTCACCAAGTCCTCTGAAGACATGACATGCACCGTCCTAACCCTGACTCCCTTGCAGACCTATTCAGTTGTACCCACTAGAGACAGTAATACTACTTGTCATGATTCCAAACCCTCGGTCACGCAAATCGGTTTGTGTGTTTGGATCCAGAAGTTAATCGAACGGAGAACCGCTCCAAACACTTCGCTTTCTCCAACGGCTACAGTCTTTTACGAGCTAAAGATTTTTCTGGTGCGTTTTCTATTTACTATGGGGACACATCCTACTATGTATGACAATTCCTGTCATCCATTGCCGTCCTGTTTTGCGCCCGATTTCTCTATCCACCTTTATGCACCAGATCTCGCTTTGTGACCAAACTTTGCCCGACTTCGCCCCTCCAGCCCTTACTTTTAGACTATCATCTGCCGCGAAGCCCTAGCTTCCAATTCGGCTCCAGACTGGCGATAGAACACTCTCGCTAGATTTCCTGTTCATCATGGTCCAGGGTCGCCAAATGTTCGAGTTCGGGTCAGGTGGACGTCATGGACGACGTCTGTTCTCTGAGGACGGATATTGTAGCAAAATTCCCCACTGACATTGGACATGATTGGATCGCACAGAACATCCATGGTATCTGATTTAACCGCTCATTAATTATCTTGCACTGTCGTCAAATTGTCCTTGTTTATATGCTGGTACACTTGGTCTGACCCGCGTTTTCACCAATACACGCTTGTGACGTGCACTTGCCTGGTTCTCAGGAGTCTCGCTATTCATTGTGCGACAGCCGCTGGTATCTTGTATTTCTCCATTTCAGCATATCGGTTATACTTCGGTTCCTACTATGACCATTACATGTTACATGCCATTTCATCGTATGTGATACACGATAGGACAAACGCGAATGACTGAAATTGGCGAGGTCAGGTAACTAAGCATACCACCACGTTCGGTTCATGTAAACAGACTTTGGATTTCTAGACAGCAGTGAATCGGTTTCGATAACCTTTACTTCATGACATAGCAAGCCAAGGAACCTATTGTTATCGGGTGGTCAAAGTGCTAATTTGATGAAAATGGCGCGTACTGAATTGGGGAAAATAATTCGAATTTGGGGATAAAAATGTAGCCAGGCAGTAGTAATGCAGACAAAGCCAAGTGATTGGGCAACGACAAAAATCACTGGCACTAAGCTACAGTATATCAGGCTGCCTGTTCTAGCCTGGTACACAAGTTATGCTGTTAAGATGTGCCCCGCTGTTAGTATGGTGTAGCAAGAAGGGAGGGAAAAGTTATTAAAGCTTTTACCCTAACTCTATTAGCCCTCTTGAAATAGTAATAAACAGTAGTTAACTCCATATGAACCTCGGATATTTCAAAGTATTAGGATTTTAAGAACTCAAAGTTAGTGATATGTTAACTGGATTTTTGTTTACCTCTGTTTGATTGATGCACTTCATTCAGCGACATAATTAAGATTGATTTAAGGGCTAATGAAAATGCTCACTGAGCCATCCTAAAGCACATCTGTGTTTATTAAAATAAGCTGAACCTAAAGCTTTTATTGTTGCGATGGATATACTTACTTCTATGCTTGCTCCACAACCTAGGGTGGAGCGAATCATACAGGGAAAATTAACATTTGCAATTTAATGTGCAGGCCATTTGTCCCTCATTCATCATCATTATACACGTTAGCTGCAGGTGGAAAACATCTCAGCTATTGTGCCGCAATACAAAAGACAAGAAAAGGAAAGCAAACGGTGGCACGCCGGCTGAGTCCCCAGTAACGGATGGACATCGTTCCGGAGAGCTAACAGCTGGCTATCGTGCTGTAAAAAGAGAGTTATGTTATGCTTAACGAGTGAGAGCGTGATTGGAGGGTGATGCTAAGCAGGAGGGGAATGGACAAAGGAACCCATAACACAAAGCCATTGGGGCCGGCTCCAAGCCATATAAGCAAGTGTGTCCAACCATATGCGTTCACCGTCCTTAGGACCCCAGCCAGACAGTCGGGATGCACCAACGGACGCCAACTTCGAAGTGAGGATTTTCATCTCTTGACCAAGTCATCGCTTGGCCTCCCTTCCTCCTCTTCCAACCGCACCCACAACGCGCAATGCGTGTCGCGGAAGTCGCTGTGCTGGCATGCGTAACACGTGACCCAACCATCGGAACCTGGTGCGTGATATAATGGGGCTGAGCGGTTCACTTGCTCTTCCTGCACCAAATACGCGACGCCGAACACGCTCATTGCTCACGCACCCAGCACACATGAGCTAAGCTGCGAAGGCAGCGATGATCGAATATGACGAGCCTCTTAATGTCTGTCGACTTGGTGGGCCAGGAATTTGTCCCTACTCTGTATTAGTCAGGAGCAAAATTTTAGCTCCTTACATATAACGCCATCTGAATTAAGATGCTTAAAATTCCGATGAATTGAATATTTGTCCACGTATAAATAAGCTTAAGGTTAGTCGATCAAGTTTATTATTGAAATATATTCTAAACATACAATTTAACAAAAGAAAGCTGTTTAAAATAGGTCCGACCACCAAGGAATGACTGGTGACTTGAAGTCAGAAAGACCACAATGTGTTGCAACGGGACTTGGACTGCGCTTTTGGACGATCAAAGGCAAAGGCGACTCAGTTTAACGCGGTCAAGTGCACAACTATACTTGTGGAGCAATATCCCACCAACGCATGCAAGCTTTAAGATCACATCAAGATGACCACCACACGGGAACATGTCCATTGGGTGGTGATTCAACACGACAGATTTCAAAAAGCGCCTTGATAAAACACTTTCCCACGCATTACTTGATGTAGTCTGCTTCACTCGGAGGACAAAAAACGCGAACCAAACTAAGTACTTAGTAGCCCTCTCTGCAACTTGTCGGTGAGGGCACATGCAAAAGTGTCCTTGTGAATAGCCTGGATATATCTAAATTGAATGAAAATCGCATATCAATCAGATACAGCAGAACAAGACTGAGTGTTGTCATTTACATTCTTTAATTTCGTACCGATTACGTGAACTATAACTGCACTGAACACTAGATTGTGCGTGTAACTTCCGTTCCCATTTCAAACTATCGTTTTACAGCAGTCGTGTTACGTCGACGGACTTTTAGAATGACGATTTAATTATCATTTGTTTCTTTATGTTTTAATTTCTCTCTGCAACCTTCCTACGGGACTTGTTAAGCAATGATAAATTATTGTTTATTGTTCGTTGAACGTTGCACTGCTTCGCTTGTGAGACGGCGACCGCCTTTCTGTACAATCAAGCCCCCTACCAAGGTAACCAAAAATCCCAAGGCTCACTAGACAGGGTATATTCTACAGAGTAGGTCGTCTCTATTTATTAATGAACCACGTATCCTAATTTGGGAAAGCCTGGCCAGTCAATCTTCGACGTCTGGCACTTCGCCGAAAAGAATAACTTCTGTTCCACTGGTTTGGCATACTTGGCCAAATTGTTCGCTTTGTGTGTTCGACTCTGCTCAAATCCTGTACGCCGGCTTGAATTCGCTGGCCAATCGATTCGCGCCTGATTCCCAAATTTGGCAGAATAGGCGAACGCGGTTTCACGCCCGTGCGTCTGGCCCTCCTCTGTTAGTACTAGGCGCTAACTCAATCTTTTGGCGTGCCACACTAATCGAGATTTTACTTACAAGTTTATGCACAACAGTGTTTTCATAGACACTTGAAACGAAATTTGGCTATTGCCAAATTCTCTCTGATCCAAGGCAACTTGGATCGATTAAATTGTTCATGTATCTAGCATTTAGTTGACGATTGTCGGTAACGTTTCGGTTTTCTATGCACTAACCGGTTTTATACCCGGTTTTTACGTTTTTGCTGTCCTTCGTTTTATTGCGTATACGTGTTACATTTCCGCTGTCTTTGACTTTATAATGTCAATCTCGGTATGCACCTATAGGGGTGTAGAGGCTAATGCTGCTTACGGGAGCGGAAGATATGCTTTGCTGGGGACTGACGATTCTGGCGGGATGCAGTGCGACAACTGTAGCCGCACTTTCGGTCTCCAGTGATGTCAGCTTGATGAAGCGAAACGGGCAGATCAGCTCTGTTGGTCAGCCATTGATACCCACCATAATGTCGAAAGCACGTGTTGAAGCGAATCGGGATGACGAAGAGGATGCTGTCAAGATTGCTGCCTTTGCCCAACAAGATGCTAAGTTCCTGGCAGACAAACCCGCTAAATTGGCACGAAAAGTAGCAGAAAATTACATAAGCTGGCTACCAAGGCTTCATCTAAAGCTGTGCAGGCTGCGGGTGAAAAGCACCAAATGTCCCCTTTGGGGAGCTAATCAAACTGCGGAGGTGCCTACTCCAAGCACCTCACCCTGTTTTCAGGGGATACAGGTCGTGGAGGTTAACATCGACGTTCAGCCAGGGTGTTCTACGCCTGTTGGACGGAGGAAATAACGGAACAGAACTGCTCGTAATCTTTGGGCCAGTTTGAAAACCGCCAAGGATTATGAGTCAAACAAGCTGCAGCATAAGGCGTACGCTGTATTTGCTTCAGTGTCTGCTGATACCGTACGCTCAGTCACACTGCAGGTGGCTAAGCCTGCTGCTGTTCATGTAAATTCAAAACTTGTGGGGTAAATACGCCCCATGGAGGTGATTCATTTATGGATAGCAGTGGGATTTTCCAAAACACAGTGAAATCCACTGCCACACTTCCTGCTGAACGTATGCTGGAAGACTTACAACGGATTAAAATGTGCACAACGAAGCTTCTTCCGTCTGGGTTTCCCGGTGTTACCGTCAGAAAACTAAATAGATTGGACATCTAAAGCAGTTAGTTCCCTTCAGAAATTTGAAAAGCACGGTAAGAAGACGAAAACTGGTAGATGCATGCATTTCGTATTGTCTCCTCAGTACCATTAACAATAACCGGTATGCAACTATATACTTAAATATGTGGGTGACCGAATAAGCATAAGGTGAAAAATGAATGACGGAAGTTCCACACCTATGTCCACGGCAGTCTTAAGCTGATAAATAATTGCTTTTGAACACACAGGGCCGGCTTCATCCGGCTTATCGCAACCGCCTCGGCGAAACGGAGGAAGCGGGGATTAGGGTGACGTAATACAAGTGTGAACGCTGATCCGAGCTCTATCCGGTGACGCGTAGTCAGTAGGTGTTTACCTATTGAGGAAGCTGGCGGTTTGCGCAAGCACGGAACTTCAGTGGGACAGGGATTCTGGTCAATTTCACGTTGAACCCACCTTGGCACGTGTTCCTTTATTCGGGAAGTCAAACACCGATTGGTTCTGCCTATGTAACTGTCTCCGCAGTCGCATACGAATTTGTATATGCAGTGTGAGTTGGCCCCTATCGGTTGAGCTTCCTTCGTTGGAGGCACCGGCAAGTTACAGGTTCTATTGATGACCACAACCTGAGCAGCACAGTAACTTCTCTGCGTAGCAGAGATTAAACGTTTCGTGGTTTTCAATACGGTAAAGTCACCCTTGAATGGCAACTCGATATAGATCTTTTTCTTGGCTGCCGTATGCACCAAGTCTTTCGGGCCTCGCTGTTGGCTGTGTCTCTCTATAAATCTACGTGGATAACCATTTGCAACGAGGGTCGTTGTAATTAACTCTAGCTCGTCGGCTAGACAATCAGCGGAGCAAATTCGTCTAGCACGACTAACTAAAGTTTTCACAAGGGTCCGCTTGTACCGCACTGGTGTGAAGCTGGTGAAGTGCAGGTATTGGCCGGACCAGGTTGCTTTTCTGTAGATAGACCTTCTAATGAATCCGTCATCTCTGCGACTGATGAGGATGTCTAAGAATGGCAGACAGTTCTTCTGTTCCACTTCGCAGGTGACCCGCAAGTTGGTATGTGCGCAGTTGAATTGCTGCACCAACTGGACAATCTGCTGCTCTGATGAACAAAAAGCCAATATGTCGTCAACATAACGCTTGTAGTATGGCAACTGGGCTATTTCTGTGGATATGCCTCTTTCTATCATCAGCATGAAAAAATCGGCAAGTACAGGGCCTAGTGGGCTACCCATTGCCACACCATCGATTTGACGATATGGGGTGTTCTGAAAGTGAAAGCCAACATTTGCTGTGCACAGCAGTAAGGATTCCTTTAGAAATTCGACTGGAATTGGTAACGAATAACTAGAGTGCTCAGCTAGCTCACATATGTATTCAACAGTTTGTTGTAGTGGGACGTTGGTGAATAGAGATTCCACATCCAAGGAACACATGATCTTATCGGAGAGGTTGATGTCATCTAAGTCACCGATAAGTTGAAAAGAATCTTTAAGACTATATGGATTGGACAGTTGTCGTAGAGGCGAAAGTATCTTCACTAGCCAGCGAGCCAATTTATGCTGCGGCGCATTTACCATTGATAGAATCGGCCTAAGTGGTACTCCACTCTTGTGCGTCTTCGGTGACCCGTATAGCTGCGGAGTAGTGCTTCCACTTGGCTTCAACGAATTATAGGTGTCATTATCAATCACGCGATGAATGAGAAGCATTTCAAGATGGGCAGCTATGCTAGCTTCAACGTCGGACACGTTCTCCATCTTATTAAGTCGTTCAAATTTACTCGTGTCGTTGAGTATACTACTCATTTTCTCAGCGTACTCGGCCTTGTTCATGACTACCACTCCAGAGCCCTTATCCGGTTTCATCACAACTACGTTCTTATTACGCAGTTCACGTAGCGCCTGAAGGTGTCGGCCTGTAAGTGCGCATTTTTCAGTCACTGGCACAGTCTTAACTTCGTGAGCAATGTCGGTCAATTTGTTTCTAAACCAAACAACACTCTCAGGACTGGATGGTTGAAGCTCCTTAAATTGATCAAAAAAGTTCTCAAACTGAGCTTCTATAAACAACCCGTTCAGTCTTCTAGGAGGAATTTTGTAATCAAGCCCATATGACAAAGCTTCTAACTGCAAAGCGTCTAGTTGTACGTCTGATAAATTCACCACGTACTTACTGGGATCACGAACGATTGGCTCCTCATCCTGGCTGTTCATAAGCGAGTTCTCCAACCGAGGGCCGGATGAAGCCGGCCCTGTGTGTTCAAAAGCAATTATGTATCAGCTTAAGACTGCCGTGGACATAGGTGTGGAACTTCCGTCATTCATTTTTCACCTTATGCTTATTCGGTCACCCACATATTTAAGTATATAGTTGCATACCGGTTATTGTTAATGGTACTGAGGAGACAATACGAAATGCATGCATCTACCAGTTTTCGTCTTCTTACCGTGCTTTTCAGATTGGACATCGTCACATTTAATGCCGCAAACCCACGACCGCGCTTACTTCGTGTGGTCCTATCCACCCCGGGGGAACGTAACGAGCTGTTGCGGCATGCTGACAAACTAAAGGGTATCAATTTTAGCGTTCAGCCAGACCTGTCGCTAGCGGATAGGCTAAAGCTAAAAGAAGCCAGCAAGGACATGGAATCAAAGCGAGTGGCCGGGGATCAGGGTCTCCAGTTGGTGGGTTTGCGGGGGTCAAGCGGCAGTCCACTTCCGCCCTACCAGTGCCCGTACTGGTAGCGTACTACCCAGGGCTGGACATTACGAATACCTTCAATGGAACAATGGAACAATGGTTTATTACGGGTAAAAAAGCGTTGCTTAACAAGTCCCGTAGGATGGAAAATTATTGTGAAAATCAATTGCATGATAAAGGGAAAAGCGTTTTGGTTGACTCACCATAGACTTACGCGGAATAGCGGAGATGTTCGCATATTAAACATATAAATATATAAATCCATTGGTTAGGCGTTTGGCAAGACATCGTTTGATTGCGTTTTGTATCCCCTGGCTGACAAGTCATAAAATGAAATGTAAGTGAGACAATGCATCGTCAACACGTTTTCTAAATATCGCCAGATTGGGAGCAGAGACGACATAATTAGGGAGGGCGTTCCAAGGCTGGCACACGCGGAGAGAAAAGAAATTTCTACGGCATTCAAGCCGGCTGTACTGAATTGTCAGTTTCAGAGGGTGACCTCTTAGTTTAGTGTTGTGGTGCAATTCCAGCAGCGGACGACAAATGTGGTTTGGGTTCTTCAGAATCTGGTAAACCATTATGAGATCCCCCCGCAAAAGCCGATATCGACTGCTGTACATTCTTAGAGATTTCAGTCTAAGCTGATAGGGCAGATGAAAGAGGCCCCTGACATTCTTGGTTGCCCGTTGTTGAGGAGTCTCGAGAGCAACGAGATCCTGTTTCTGCCACGGCTGCCACGCCTGAATAGCATATTCCACGTGAGATCGCACGTAGGCGTTAAGCATTTGGGGAAATATTGACGGTTCAAACCGACCGAAGGCTCTGCGAAGAAGGCCGAAGTGTTGATTTCCGGTTCTCGTCGCCTTCTCTGCTTGTTTTGAACACCCGAGATCTTCCTGCACCAATACACCCAGGTCACGCTCCTGAGAAACCTTCGCCAAGGCGTGGTCTCCAATCTTGTAAGCGCTCACCAGCTGGTGACGCAGATGCATCACTTTGCACTTAGCTATGTTCAATTGAAGCTTGTTCCTCTTTGACCATTCGTAAATGCGATCTAAGTCATGTTGGAGCAGATCCTGATCTGCCTTGTTACTAATCGCCCGCTATATCTTGACATCATCGGCGAAAGGCAGGAAATTTGAGGAGATGACCCTTGCCAGGTCGTTGATAAACACGAGGAATAAGCGCGGTCCCAGCACTGAGCCTTGTGGGACACCACATTCCACCTCAATTGGGTTAGAGAGTGATCCCCTAACACGTACTTGAAGCTTTCGTTGGTAAAGGAAGTTGCCAATCCAACCAAGTACGGGATCTCCGATTCCGTAACTTTGTAGTCTTTGAAGTAGGATGCGGTGATCAAGGCGGTCGAAAGCTTTGGAGAAGTCCAGATAGATGACGTCGACTCCGACCCCATCATCGGACACTTCCGTCCAACTACCTCGTGCAATAAGTTAGTTGGTAGTGCATGACCGGTGTTGACGGAAGCCATGCTGTTCCGGTACCAAAATGTTGCATTTTTCTAGGTAGTCCATTAAAGCGCCAGCGACGACTGCTTCCATCACCTTCGCTAGCACAGGGAGGAGAGTCACTGGACGATAGTTTGCAGGATCGGAACGGCTACCGCCTTTAAAAATAGGGGTGATAATGCCACACTTCCACATAGTGGGGACTTGTTGTTCATCAAAGCACCTTTGAAAGAACTGTGACAGTGGTTCAGCTAGCTTGGTGGCCACAGCCTTCAGTGCCTTCGGGCGGATGTTGTCTGCTCCTGGAGAACTATGCTCACGCAGTGAGAGTAACTTCCATAGCACAATTGACGGGTTGAAAATAACATTTGTAAACAAAGGTGTCGGTAATGTGCTTGAAATTATGGGACAGGTAGATGTTGCGAGTTCGAAGATTGGGGCGTATTGAAGCCGCAGGGCATTAGCTGCTTCTTCGGCGCTTTGTACTCTACCGCCTGTCGTGAAAAGTGGGGGGATTCCATGCTTCACTTTACGAAGCTTATTGACATGCCTATATAGGAGTTTGTTGTTTGCCATGAATTTTTTGGCTAGGCTCTGTTAATAAGTTACTTTGTCCTTACGGACAAGTGCAGTGCAATGGTTGCGATGAGTCAGGAAATTTTCCCAATTCTCTGAGTCGGGGTTAATCTTGTAGGCACGCCATGCTGCATCCCTTATCGCCAGGCATTTGCGAGTCCTACTCCTTATAATTGAAGGCATTTTCTCGGGACGAAGGGGTTTGGTCTCTGATGCTCTGTTGACGACATCGCTGAGTTTATTAACGAACTCTGCCCAAACGTTGTCAAGGGGACTTTTGTTTGAGTATTCCCAAGCAGTTGCGTCGGCGAGTTCTTTCAATACGTGGTAGCGTGTGATTGTATGAGTTAGTTCCGAGTGTTCAGATGGATACTCTGCATAACACACATATTCAAAAGTTATTACTACGTGGTCACTGAGACCTAATGGACTATCCATCAATAAGTTGTCAACCATGAGCTCTTCATTCGTGAGCACAAGGTCCAATATGGACGGTTTTGTTTGCTGTCCTGAATCTAGTGGGCGTGGTGACATGATTGTACAAAGGAATATTAGCGATCAGTTCCTGCAAGTCTGCTTTGAACTGCTCACTGTGCGATGCCGAAACCTCCAGATTGTGTAGATTGAAGTCCCCGGAGATGAGAATGTGGCTGTACCTAGTGCGTGTTACTCTGTTTAGGCCACTGACCAAGCAGGAATCCATTTCCGGAGTGGACGTTGGGGGGGCGGTAAACGACAGCTACTAGGCACGTGTCGTTGTGTCTCAGTCGGAGACGGCACCAGAGTGAGTCATTAACGTGTGCTTCCAGATCATCAACGGTTGTACATTGTAGATCGCTGCGGTAGTAGGGTAGGACCCCACCTCCTCTGCTGGGGCGGTCGTTCCGGATGAATGACATTCCGGCTATCTCAACCTCAGCATCAGTCACCTCTTGGTGTAACCAAGTTTCGGTAATAGAAATTAGGTCCCACGCATTCGCAACCTGACGTAGTCGAAGTTCGGTAATTTGACTGAGGAGCCCTTGGGCGTTAGTGTACATACATGAAAGTTTCGCAGATTTAAGCAATGTTTCGGAGGTTCTGCAACTCATATGTGAAGTTTCGCCGACCAGTGAGTGGCCGGCGACTAATCGTTTTTTCGATGTGTGCTTGGTGAAGGGTTTAACATTTTATTCATTGTCCGTGTAGTTAGTCCCGTATCTGATCTGCGACGTACAGTGTAAGGTGTCTGGTCACTATCATCTTCTACAGTTTGTATGGGCTCATTCGGCACACTACTGGTGCGTTGTTCTCTCATAGGTCCCATCGCGTTTGGTTCTTTGAGTGACATATCATCTCTAGGAGGCATATCGCTGATTGTCTTCAGCCGAACCTCAGATGGTAGCTTGCAACGGAACATGTGCCAGCTTTGTAACATCCGTGCTGAGCAACGTACGCATTTTAAGGAATAAGATGTGCGAGATAGGTCTGCTTGTAGTTGGGTCTCATCCCCATATATTCGCATTCGCTGAAACGTGGATGTCTCAAAACATCACGGATGGTGAAATACATTCGTTTGGCTATGCCCTATTTCGGTGTGATTGCTCCGTTGGTTGACAATGCGGAAACCATACACTTTATATAAATTGCGAACATGATGTTTTGGGTACCGACGTGTTTCGTTCGGCAGACAAAACTGTCGAAACTCTGTCAGTAGTGAGTAACACTTCCTCAGCTAAAACTATATTTATAATTGTGTATAAAAGTCCTAGGAATGCATTCAAAGAAGTGCTTGCCTTTAATCGCTCTTACTCCTCAAACAGGTGTTTGATACTGGGTAACTTCAATCTACCAGACGTTTGCTGGGCAGAGCATTCTTGCGACAGGGCGGAAGGCACTTTTGGCGCAGATCTTCTGAGCTTGTGTTACAAGCACCGCTGCATCAGTTCGTGGACTTCCCACTAGTTACATGGAGGCCCAAGTACCGTCTATCATAGACCTTGATTTTGCCAAGTCACTAGACTTCGTAAGTGACATCACTGACGGCTCTCCCTTAGGTGCTAGTGATCATGTCAGTGTATCCATCAGCTGTGCTATGAGCAGAAGTCACCAGACCATTTCTGAGCCATATCCAACTATATGGCGCGCTAACTCTCAAGCGATACATCCCAAAGATGCTGGGTTGCGTTGTGAAATCTCGGTGGCTGATACGGTTCAGGCGGCTTTGGTTTAAGTTAAGTCTTATCTCACCGAAATGTCTGCTGCATAAATCCCGCTTGCGAGGAGAAACCAGACACAACCGCGGTCCAGGTGAACTGATCCCACTGCCAAGTACCTGCGCCAGAAGCGTTCTAGGTGCTGGAGGACTTACAGTGAGGCTACATCAACTAGCAGCCATGATAGGTACCGTAAGGTAGTAATAGCTCTAAACAACACTTGTTGAAAGCTCGGCTGACGTAAGAAAAGTGATTGGCTGTTAGAGCTTCGGCAAATCTGAAGTTCTCCCTTTATAGTAAGGGGGTCTGCGGTTTAAATTCTGTAATTTTAACTTCGATGCGGGCCGATCGAACTCATGCGTATGCGGACTCTAACAAGACCTGTGTACTTGGTGAGCAGCATGTAGGAGTTTTTGTACCTTAAGCCGCGTTGACAAGCATTGAACTTGTCCCTATATTCCCTGAGGATTCGTCTTTAGCTGAACTTACTGTGGTGGATACGTCAGTCCTTAGGCTGCTGCAAGAACCGAATCTTTCTAAATCAGCTTGGCCTGATTTAATTCACCCGAACCTTCTGTATGCGTTGGCTGCGGAACACTGTACACCGCTGACGATGGTGGTTCAGAAGTCACTTGACAACTGCACATTACTTTCTGAATGGAAGGAGGCTGTCATCTATCCTATCTTCAAAAATGGCGACAACAGTCTGTCAGCCAATTATAGGCCAGTCAACCTGACAAACGTCGTGGTCAAACTACTTGAAACGCTGGTGGGAGATTCGTTAGAAGGTCAGCTGAATGGATTTAATCTATTCAAAAGCGCACAACACGGATTCCGGAAGGGGTTTTCGAGTCTGACGAATTTGTTGGTTGATCATGAAACTTGGGTTAAGGCAGTGAACAATGGCCATGTTTTATCGACTTCTCGAAGGCATTTGATAAGGTAGCCCACTTGAGGCTATCATAATGATGAGTCTCTACTGTGTATCTGGCCATGCCCTTCACTGGGTAACTACATTCTCGTAGGTAAGAGAGCACTGTGTACGCGTGGATCGCAGCTTATCCTTTAGGTAAGCCGTCCATAACGGTGGCTCACAAGCCTTGGTCCTTGGACCAATGTCGTTCGCTACCAAGGTAAACGACCTCCCTGGGGAGCTTGGGGTACCATTGCCATTGTTTACTGATGACGTTAAGTCGTGGAATGTCGTGGATGTCCCTGGGGCTTCCGAGGACATTCAGCATGCCTTAGCATGACTCTAGGAGTGATATTCTTTGTGGCTACTGTCCGTAAATCAGGCTGTGTTCCGTACTTCTTATAGGAGAAACTTTCCCGCCTTCGAGGTACGTGCTTTTTGGGATCGAACTCACCTTTTCACCAACCAGTTATACCTAGGCATTGTTCATTCCACGTCTTAGCATTCTGGTGACAAATGGAAGAAGGCCGTAAGTAGAGGTTCAAAAATGTTGTGGTCAATACGATGTTCTTTCGAAGTCTTAACTGTCGACATCTTTGTGAAGCTGTGCTCAGCGTTTGTTCTACTCCATCTGGGATATCTCGTCCAGGCTTGGGTGCCCTGACTTGTTCGGGACCAAATGGAGCTCGAGAGGGTTTTGAGAGTAGGTATCATGTTGGTCGAGGAATTACGTGGTCAAACTACCCCGAGCGTCTACTTAGCTTGGGTATGTATTCAATGCACTATCGACGACTTCGAGGAGATCTAATCCTTTGTTGTCGCATTTTCCAGGGAAGGTTGGACCGGATTTGAACTGGCTATTTAGCCCGGCTAGGTTACCTTGTCTTCGTAGTCATCCCTTGAAGCTACACAAGCCGCTTTCCGACCACATCAGGCGGAAACTCGGTTATCGCCTTAAGTTATAGAGCACTGGAACTCACTTTCAGCAATTGAGATCAGTGAACCCATGGTTAAGGTTTCGAACATCAGTTAGACGCTCTTGGGTGGTAACACGAAATCATTCCGTTCTCCTGATCATATCCATCTTCTAACTTTGAGTCCATATTCTGTCATTCTTCTCACTATTTGGTGTTATACTTCATTTAAATGACTTTCCTACTTTAGTAGCTTCCATTTTCTTTCTCTCCTTTTATTTCATGTGAACTGCACAGCGGGGACTCCTAGTGCGCGAACGGGGGCACTAATTGGTTGACCATGGTGTAATCCGAGTGTTTCGTTTTAGATCCATCAAGACCTCGTAGCACTTTTTCATCTCATGGCTCAACGATCCACTCAAGAAGGAACACTCAAGGGATTTTCCTATGATTCCAGTCCCATCTGAAGCTGACCGATCACATGCTCCCCGGCAAGCTGACGCGCCCTGTGGCCACTGCACGTGGTTGCTACGTTCTGCGCGGACATTGATTCTGATTGGCGTAGTCCTTGAAGAAGTCCAAAAACGCAAAACGATATGTTGGTCTTTTGAGGAATGAGTTTAGGCGGCTCGACCTCTCCATCTACCCCCAAACGCTCGTTGGGTATATGAGGGCCCAAGTAGAGTCCACAATCCAGTCCCTGGCAACCCCAGTTAAGACGCGATCTAGTTACAATGGAAATTGCACAGCGACGGGCAACCCAAACTTTGACGAGCTTGCTCTAGCTACCATACCATCGACGTATGAATGCTCTTGGAATGTACAACGGAAGATATCGCGGTCTTGTATACCAGAGATTAAAAAACCCAGGTCATGCATGCCTCTACCTTCAGAAACAGCCGCAACGCAAAGTTGGGTAATCACTAGTTGAAACTGTCCAACCAAGACAGTCGGCTGGAATGCCACCGGAATTAAGTTTTACTCCGAATTATTCAACCTTTGAAAGCTCTTTCCATATTTGTCATTTCTGTGCCTCCTCTGCCCATTTTCGAAAATGCCTCGACGGTTCTTTATACCACCTGCCTTAATTAAGCTTATTTCTACTCAGTGTGTGCAAAGTAGACGCAGACACAATTATACACAGAAAAACCCCAAAGTATGGGTCAAACGGATATGCATGTGTGTTGGATAATATAGTGAGTCTACAGATGTGCGTTTCACTACAGAGTAATATGTTATTTGAACTACCGTAATTCACACAAACCACTTCACGCGACCTCTCAAGCCTTGGCTTTATATCCGTATTATCACTCATTCATGACTAGTTTTAACCGCGTGTAGTAACCTCAAACAATTGACGATCTTCCTCACTTCCTTTCGCAGCGATGTCGGGCGGTGCTCAGCAATCCGTTTGAACAAGCACCTGGTCGTATGTCAAGGTACCTTGCACCACAAGTGCAAGTGAACAAGAATACGATGGAAAACTAAGATCCGATTCATCCATTACTACACAGAACGCAAGCAGTATCAATAAATTTATTAGAAATCGCTCCGAAGGACCCACAGACAGCCAAATACGATGTCCCTCAAAAGGTATGCTCATAATCTACTAGCGGCCATACAGTCTCGTCTTCCGGAACTGGAACGGTTTTGCGCACTCCGCTTCTCGGTGGTGGACGACCTCAGTGATGACCGCCGTGACTTGTTCGAGTGCTATTTGCGAGGAATATGCAAGAATACAAAGGAAAGAAGATAGGCCAAATTGCTTAAAAGGCTAAAACCTAGTTCATCGGAAACAAATTTTCTTACCAATTCCGTTAATTATGTACACATTCTATCAAGCCAACAGCTGAACCAATTGCATCTGGAAGCGCTGGCACTTGGACCAAAATTCTATCTTTCGCAGCCGCAAAGTGGGTACATTTACCTGGAGATCCAATACGAGAATTTAATGCACCAACTAGTGGATCTAACACCTTCATCTCCACTCGCAAATAATATGTTCAAGACGGCCTTAATACACCTTGCTCATAAGTATAGTGATTTCAAAGCCCAAACATCTAACATCGTAACAAAAATGCACATTGACGCAATCTGCGATCTGATTTCGAACCCAGAACTGATCTGTTATCCTTCCGATAAAGGATCAGGCTGCGTATTTATGAACAAATCCGATTATGCCTTTAAAATGAAGGAACTTCTCAGCGACAACCGTAAATTTCCAGAAGCTCCAGTCTAAAAAGAAATCACTTTACTGGAGGAGGCAAAAGTCATCAACATACCGAAGGAATTTAAAGAGTCAAAGCAAATAGATAATTCACTTTTCACAAAACTAACACTTTGTGGTTTACATCCTCCCCGACTTGATGGATTAGAAAAGTACATAAAACCCATGTTCCTATGAGACCCATAGTGAACGTCTTCTTCGACTTATTAATCTGTTGTAAGATGGATAACAGAAATGCTCCAACCGACACGCAAATAATTACCGAGGCATACAGTGACAGACACATTCGAATTCGTTAAACGAATAGAAAAGTTAAACGTGAACGATAAACTGATGCTCACTTTTTACGTGGAATCAATTTTCACCGAAGTACCCCTGTTAGAGAATGTGAATTTATTTTATGACTACGTCACGGAGAGAAACATATATGTTGGAATTCCGGTACAGAAATTGAAAGAATTGATCTTACGGTATACATTCAATGTAAAATTTTTGTTGGATGGGACCTGATGGACATTTTACTTGCAAAACTCGAACAAACGTACTTGAGTACCAGCATCACTGCACTGTATTCTTACTAGGGTTGTATGGATGACACGTTCATTGTCTGTGACTCATCCATGGATTGCACCAGCCTACTAGACTAGTTTAACCGAGTATATCCTCCGCTGAAATTTACCAAGCAGGTCGAACAAATGGCTGCCTGACCTTCTTAGAGGATTTACTACGCAGACGCGAGGACGGAACAGTCAAATTGTGTGTATTTTGCAAAGCAACGTGGGTAGGTCAGTATATTCACTTTCCAAGTTTTGTACATCTGAGGTACAAGCGAAGATTAGTTCCCTGTCTGTACCATCGCGCATGATCCATCTGCAGTCCGGAGACGAGTGAAAGTGAAACAAAGTTCCTCTTCAGCACTGTGCAAGAAACCGGTTATCCCATCTTATTCATTAAAAAGTATTCCACTTCACCTGATTCTGCAAAAGCCGTAGCTACAATATCAAAGACGGATATCTTCCCTACGGTTTTTTTAAGGCGAACATTGTCTTCGAACAGTTGAACAAAAAGCTTTCATCTGCAGTGGCCCATGAGTATCCAGCTGTTAAGCTAAAACTAGTTGCTGAAAATGATCCTTCATGCCTCAGCACTTAAAAGCAAAACGTTAGGTCCGGTCAGAATCATTCATCATATACCAGTTTACTTGCACTTGTGGTGCAAGGTACCTTGGCATACGGCCAAGTGCTTATCCAAACAGATTGCTGAGCACCGTCCTACATCCCTGCGAAAGGGCACGGTGAAGCGCATCATTAGTTCTATTCTACTACACTCGGTTGAAAATAGTTATGAATGAGTTATTTAAAGTGGTCTATACCATCCCTAGACGTCACCAAATTGCCCAAGAAACATCTATTAATCATCGCCGAGGCCATCACGATCCGGGTTTCGAAACCAGAACCATGCAAACTGCGAACTCTTGTAATAGCATTGACGCTGTCCTGGTCATAAACCCGCTCTAACACTAATTGTCCAGCTTGGTCAAGTGCCTTTGGTTGTATCGCCTAGTCTGACTGAGCAAAACATTCATCTAATTTTCATAATGCTTGGCCAACCAGTTGAAGAGAATTGTGGTTTTCTGTACATTTATTTGGCCTATTTTATCAAGGCTTTTACGTGGTTATTCATGTGATAATTTCCTTAAATTTGTAGATGCCTGAAGTGATTGATAAAACAGAATATTCTTCTTACGATTGTTAATTTCTGATTCCCAGTTTCAATTTCAACATGGCTTGCGGCCATTCTGCTCTACGTACACTGGTTCACTACGGCTAATGTTAGCAAAGCGTTGTCCAGGATAAATTAATGTGTTTTCTAGTCCGTCTAATTCGGTAGTTGCAAAACACTGCCCGCGGGCCGGTTCCGCTCCCAATTCATTTTACCGGCCCACTAACTGTATTCGAACTTGACTGACAAGGCGACACAATTTGACACAATTTGCACTTGATGCTGCATGTCGCACTGCCGGTGATCAAACGCTTTTTGCGCACCATCCTGATGCAGGCCGTAGTTGTTATACGTGTCACGTTACTTTAATTTTAGCAGTGACCTCATACTTTTGGAACATTGGTGTGAGAGATAAAGCATTAAACCCATTAATCCACGCACTTACTGCGATAATTTACCGAGGGGAGAGGCTGTCCGTCCCGGGTGACATGTGGAGGCTCGAAGTCACTGACAAGTGGACGCAAGACCGAAGCTGCGACAATGTGTACATTTTGTAAGTTATCTAAGTGCAGTCGTAATGGACTTTGGATTAGTATATACCACTCAATTCCTTATTGTATGCTCTTTTCGTTAACGGAAAAAATTGGAAGCATATCTGTCAGTGTTTTGACAACTGTGCAAAGCTTTTTCAATCATCTTGTGATTCGGCTTGTAGTGCGGTTTTGCCTACGCATTTCAGCACACATCGCCCAAGTTCCACTCATCCGACGCAAACTTACCAGTCCTATTCCATGGATCGCCAAGCGTAGAAGTTATTCTATCTCCTTATCACCTAAATCGTCTCACCGGTTTTGGAGATTTCTCAGCTAGCCCTCCGCATCGGCTGACCAGTTTTATCAGTTGACAGCCATCGAGCTACCTTGCAGTCGTCTCCACCGCGCCCTGTCGCGAATAGCGCTCCGACCATTAAGCAGGACCAAAACCCACCGGCAGTCACCTGATAGTGGTGAGTTTGGACCGGCGAGTGAACTGAAACCAGCGTGCGTCCGTTTCAAGTCTGGGTAGGTTTGTTTTATCGCGTTTTCTCTCACTTCACATTGCAGTGTGTGCCCAAGAAACGAAGTGTCCGCATCCACCGGTCTGACTAGGGTACACAACCGGCAAGTCGGAAAAGTACGCAACATCAAGTAGCCTACAACACTATGCAAAGTAGCAGAAAGCAAGTAACTGTGAATCCAAAAGAGCTTCAGTCAAAGGGTAAATGTGGATCCGCTGAATGTAACCGATTAGTCAAATTCGGTGTACTTTGCACTCACTGTTACAGATGTTACCATGAAAAATGTGCGAATCTTTCCCAACAACACGTGGGAGCTCGGAACAACGCCCAAAACGATATCTGCTTTTGTTCTACGTGTTCTCAAATTCGGTGTACCTTGCACTCACTGTTACAGATGATACCATGAAAAATGTGCGAATCTTTCCCAACAACACGTGGGAGCTCGAAACAACGCCCAAGACGATATCTGCTTTTGTACTGCGTGTTAGACCATCCCACTAGTCATATGTATATTTCTAGTCCAAAAGTGCGAGCGATTAACAGCAGGTTGAACAACCAACGAACGCTAAGATTATATCAATGCAAGCGCACTTGCACCATAACAACACAGTGGCTTCCAGGCGAAGCATTGGAGCAAACTTTGCTTCGCTCGAGCCATGAGTAACAAGGTATGTAGCGCCCAAAAAGATAACTCTTATCTTTCATGTACAATTTACTTGTTGACCGATTGTACATTATTCCTTCTTGTTTTAATCGTCCTTACAACCGGCTCCTCACACAACAGCCTTGTAATTTCCCGCGCTCACGTGTACGCTCTCGCTTCGCTTCATCCGTCCGCTTCCTATTGTAGCCCATCGAATACAATCCGCTGTGTTCGATTCCCATTGCCTTCTGATATCCGCGCTTACTTTCGCGCACCGCCTCGGACTAGTATTAACTAGTCCTACAAATTGGTGACCCCGATTCGCACGCGCGAATTCAATCTTTTTTCTCGTTTGTATTTTTTGGTGAGTTCGTTCCATTTCTTGATTATATATCTATATTCATTTGTTTCTTGAGTAATTTTAGTAATTTTATTGTATTTTGTTCATTCTTTATCTTTGGGCTCACATTTCGAGAGTGGTATTTGAGTCGTTACACAGCGTAAACATGCTTACTTTGGCTGTTCCAAGTTTCATGGAATAAAGCCCAGAGGTTTGGTTTACGATATTCGAGATCGGACTGGAAAATAAGGGCATTACGGCGGACCGTCCGAGGTACAACCAGCTCGTCCCACGCCTTCCTCCGTCGGTTGTGACGCTGATTGAGGACATTCTACTCTGCCCATCGAATGAGGCAAAGTATGAAACGAAGAAGCAAGCGATTTTAAAAGAGTTACGGCCCAGCGCACGAACTCGATTTGAACAGCTCAATGGTCTCAAGCTTGGAGATCGCAAGCCGTCGGCGTTGCTCCGCGAAATTCAGCGCACCGCTGGTCCCTTATTCTTGAGCGAAGAAGGGATAACGGAGCTGTGGTTTGCACGTCTTTCAGAGCTATTGCCGGTAATGCTGTCCATGTTTATAAATACATCCCTGAAAGACAGCTGCCAAGGCAGACGCTGCGTTCGAACGTCTTCCGTAGCAGACGACCAGTAACTCCGGTGACGTATTCTCACTGATGAAAGCCGAATCTCATGTTTGCTCCCAGTCGTTAGGCCGCTCTAACTCTAAAGACAAGGAAATTGCGCTACTTCGCAGCAAGATAGCAGCAATGAAAGCTTCGAAGCAGGGTGTGCCACGGTCAATTGCTGACCATGTTTTGGCTACCGTTCATTGTGGCTCGTCTGTGCCTGCACCGAGTACGTCACGCTGGGCACGAAAGCGCAAAATTTTCCCTACAAGTTCTCAGTCAGATAATGTCAAACACGTCGAAGAAGCATATTGGTATCACCGCCAATACGGTGGAAGAGCTAGACGTTGTCGGTCTCCCTGCATTAGGCACGACCCAGCTGCTTCAGGGAAAACGAATATCCCGCATGCTAGCACGACAAACGTATCATTCAATACCCAAGCAAACAGTCTGTGTTACGTTAAGGATCGGCGTCCTTCCATCACGTTCCTCATCGACACGGGAGCCGAAGTCATCGTTATCCCAGCGACCGCTAAAGACAAGCACTCAGAGCCTACGTACAATTTACGTGCGGCCAACGGTTCTCCCATAGCTTCATTCGGTCAGCGCATGATGCACCTGGAACTCAATTTTTGCCGAGATTTCCAGTGGGTTTTCTTGGTTTTGTCTGTACTCTTCGCAATTATCGGTATTGACTTCAACCGACATTTTGGGTTGCTTGTTGCTGCTGGTCGCCACAGACTTTTAGACGACCGTACTAAACTAGGGGTTGAAGGCGTTCTTACGGACACCCCGATAATCAGTCCCGTTTTTCGAATCGCCGATGTACCATCGGGTTATGCGAACCTACTGTCTGAATACCCGCGACTGGTATGACCAGCTGCAGAGCTTCCGCCAGTAACGACAGAGGTCGCTCACCACAGTCACGCATGGTCAACCAGTTAGCGCACAACCAAGACGGCTTGCTCCTGAAAAACTACGCGCAGCACGAGCCAAATTTGACCACATGCTTCAGCTTGGTATCGTCAGACCGTCCAACAGCCCATGGGCGTCGCCTCTGCATACGGTTCCGAAGGTCATGGGGGACTGGCGTCCTTGCGGCGATATCGATCCTTGAATACGGTTACCACGCCCGATCGCTATTTGATCCCACACATAGTGGATCTCACTGCCAGTCTGGCAGGTAAAAGTATCTTCAGCAAAATCGACTTGGTACGCGCATACAACCAACTTCCAGTAGCCGAAGCGGACAGCGCTAAAACTGCCGTGACGACTCCATTTGCTTTGTTCGAGTATTTGCGCATGCCATTTGGCCTAAAGAACGCCGCACAAACTTTTCCGCTTTTCATCGACTAAGTTTGTCGCGGTTTAGACTTCGCTTACGCATATCTCGATGACATTTTAATCGCAAGATCTTCACTAGTTGAGCACATACGCCACGTACGAACACTTTTTGATGGGTTATCTCAAACGGAGTGACGATCAACGCAGAAAAGTGTTCGTTTGGTATCGATTCAGTCAGTTTCCTCGGCCAGCGTATCTCCTTTGCAGGCGTCGTGCCACTGCAGGATAAAATTCAAGCCATCATCAACTACCTCGAGCCTCAGTCTTTCAAACAGCTCAGGCGTTTTGAAGGGCTTGTTAACTTTTACGGACGATTTATACCTAACTGCGCCTCGTTGATTCAACCCCTCACGGACCTTCTCCGAGGGAAACTCAAGAAATTCGAATTTCCTGCCGCATCACGCACTGCTTTTAAGTCGCTGAAAGAGGCCATCGCCAACATAGCTTCTATAGCGCATCAGGATCCGGCCGCCCCACTGACCCTCAGTACTGACGCCTCGGACGTGGCA
The DNA here is from genome assembly GCA_944474145.2 of Dicrocoelium dendriticum. Lineage (NCBI taxonomy): Eukaryota > Metazoa > Platyhelminthes > Trematoda > Plagiorchiida > Dicrocoeliidae > Dicrocoelium > Dicrocoelium dendriticum. Next base: position 92,232,472 of record OX104068.1, on the reverse strand, counting down.
GTCGGCGCTGTATTGCAGCAACGAGTAGCCGACACGTGACAGCCCTTAGCGTTTTTCTCCAAACGCCTACAACCTACCGAATCTCGCTACAGCACGTTCGGTAGAGAACTACTATCCGTATATCTAGCGATATATCACTTTCGACACGTCCTAGAAGGCCGCTCCTTTGTCGTCTTTACCGACCACAAAACCCTGACTTATGTGCTCGGCCCAACTACCGACCGATACTCTCCTAGAGAGTCGCGCCACCTTGACTATATCGCTCAGTTTACGACCGATATACGGCATGTCTCAGGTGTGCACAACGCCGTCGCCGATGCACTTTCTCGCATCCAAGCTATCTCCGCTGACGCCGGCACCGCCATCGATTTGACAGCCATGGCCACAGCGCAACTCAACGATCCTGAGGTTGATCTACTACGCAGGTCTCCCTCATTGGACATACGACCCGTTCCGCTGACATCAGCAGACGGAACTATACTCTGCGATTTATCCCTGGGCACGCCGCACCCAGTCGTTCCACGCGAGTTTCGGCAGACCGTGTTCGACACATTGCACAGCTTGTCTCATCCAGGCATTCGTGCATCGGTTAAACTTGTAACCGCACGATTCGTTTGGCTCAATGTTAATCGGGACGTCCGTACTTGGGCAGCTGCTTGCCTTCCGTGTCAACGCGCGAAGGTGCACAAGCACATGAGAAGCCCATTAGGCACATTTCCGACGCCGGACGCACGTTTTCATCACGTGCACGTCGATCTCGTAGGTCCTCTGCCGCCTTTCAAAGGCGGCTGTGTATTTACTGACCTGTGTCGATCGATTCACTAGGTGACCGGAAGCTATTCCCATACATAACTGCTCTTCGGAAACAGTAGCGAAGGCTTTTCTGGAGCGTTGGGTAGCTCAATACGGCTGTCCCGCCATCGTGACCACCGACCGAGGGTCACATTTCTCGTCGACATTTGCCACGTTGCCTAAGGATTTAGGCTGTCGCCACGTCCAGACGACAGCGTATCATCCAGCTGCTAACGGCATGGTGGAGCGTTTTCACCGCCAGTTGAAGGCAGCGCTACGTGCGCACGCAGATCCTTTATGGTCTGAAACACTTCCCCTCGTCTTCTTAGGCTTAAGAAGCATGATTAAAACCGATTTCGACGCCACACCAGGGCAGCTAGTCTACGGTTGCATGCTGCGGTTGCCCGGACAGCTGGTAGCACCAGCCCCATGTACTTCCACTTTTGACTACGGAAGTTACACTGATCGATTGGCTCACCAGATGCGTAAGCTATGTCCACCCGCTCCTCGATCGCAGAGGACACCAGGGTAGGTGCCCGAGAAGCTGTCTACGTGTTCACACGTCCTTCTTCGCGCAAACGGTGTTAGACAGCTTCTTCAGTCGCCGTACATAGGACCTTTCAAGGTGCTACATCGTGCGAGTAAGGCGTACACTATTGACCGCGGTGGTCGACATGAAGTCAGCACCATCGACCGTCTAAAACCCGCCTTTATGGAAGAAAACCCCTCGCCTACTTCGCCTAGTAGTGCTTCGTGCGACATCACAACTTACCGCACCAGCTTACAACATTCTAGTGCAGTTAAACCAGACCACGATCTCGGTCTACAAGCCATCCCGGCATCTCCCGAATCTAGCCCGCAGCCTCCCATGACTAATCGCCGTGGTCGGGAGGTGCGTAAGCTCGTTCGTTTCTCCGACTATGTACAGTGTAAACATTTTTAGCTTTGTACAAACTGTATATATTTGCCCCATTTTGGTCGATAAACGTTTTGAAAACAAACAAAAATATCAAAGACCTCCAAAAAACCTTTTTCGAAAAAAACATTCAAAAACCAAAAATTTGTAACATGCAGGTCATTCGTTTGTTCTTTTTGCGTTGCCTGTGCGTATTTTTCTATTTTCTCGCCTCTACATGCCCCAACCGTCCCCTTCGATCGACTGGCCCACACGAGGAGTGTTTTCGTTTCTCAGCGGGACGAGGGTCGCTTCTCCGAAGGACCATGGTCGTTTCTTCGTGGGACGAGGGTTGTTTTGGCGCGGGGCGGGGTGCAGCTGGGGGAGAGACCACTCCCAAGCGCACCGTTTGACAGCAGCGGAGGTTGAGGTCCTGTTGGCCTTTTTCTGGGCTAGCCAGTTTTTGGTAGTCCGACAAGCCCGCTCAAACGGCCCGCCGAAATACACCCTGCCCTGCAATCAATAAATAACAAATCACAAACGGCACAGCGGACTCCGACTTCCGGCGAACCCCCATTCATACGAACACTCCCTCATTTTTATTTGGCACGATTTTGCCTTACGAACCTTGATTCAACAGACCTTTTCGAAATCGGGGGACCTGCTCTTATGGATGATTTACACGAGTTACTAGTGAAACTGTGGGAGCAGGAAACTGTCCCAACCGATTGGAGCCGCTCCGTCATAGTCCCAGTTTCAATGGAGGCACACGATCGGAATGCGGCAGCCATAGAGGCATCAGTCTGATCTCCATCGCCTCCAAATTTCTTGCCTCTGTCATCCTTCACAGACTGACTGGCACTCGTGAAAGTCAGATTCGCGAAGAGCAAGCTGGATTTCGTCGAGGTCGTGGCTGCATTCACCACATCTTCACCTTGCGTCAGTTGTTGGAGCACCGTCACATATATTGGCGGCTCACCATTGTCGTGTTCCTCGATATCAAAGGTGCATTCGATTCGGTGGATAAACATGCACTTTAGGACTGTCTACTCAGGAGAGGTGTGCCCGAGAAATATGTGAATATTATCCGATCATTATATGCTCGTAGCTCGGGCAGAGTGAGGGCTTACAGCAAGTTGTCGTCGCCCTTTAGTATCTCCAGCGGTGTGAGACAAGGATGCCCGCTGTCACCTTTCCTCTTCAACTTCGCTGTTAACAAAGTCATGGAAATCGCGTTCACAGGACACGACTTAGAAGGTGTGGAGCTATTCCCAGGAGAACGACTTCTTGACTTAGAGTATGCTGATGATATTGCCCTGATCTGTGACAGCTCACAAATGTGCCAAGTGGCACTGGACAGACTAGCACTGGCTATCCGTCACTCCTGGCTTTGCTTCGCACCGTCGAAGTGCAAAACGTTCCTCCAAGATTGGTCTGGACCGCCCCCTACGCTGACCGTTGGTGGGGATCAGCTAGAAGTCGTTCAAAAATTCAACTACCTGGGAAGTTGTATCAGCGCCCCTGGGATTGAAGATGAGATCACGAACCGTATAGCAAAAGCTCGGGGCGCTTTTGCTTACCTTCGTCACTTACGGCGACGACGCGACATCACTCTTGCCCTGAAGGGTAGAGTGTACAATGCAGCAGTACCTTCGACCCTACTGTACGGTTGTGAAACCTGGCCGCTTAAAGCAGCGGACCTGAAGAGGCTACTTACGTTCGACCACCGGTGCCTTCGTAATGTAGCTCACATATGGTGGGAACACCGTGTGAGCAACGAGCGTGTCCGACGCCTTGTTTATGGCACAGGAAAAGGAACTGAACCGCTCAGCACCGTTATTTCACGCATCAGGCTCCGATTGCTCGGCCACGTGTTGCGCATGCCAGCACCCCGACTCCCACGACGTGTGTTGTTTGCGCGCCCGGGGGTGTGGATGGAAGAAGAGGAGGGTTGTCCAAGCGATGACTTGGTCGAGAGGAATGAAGGCCCTCACTTCTGAGCTGGCCTCGGTTGGAGCGTCTCGGCTCCCTGGTTGTGGTCCGAAAGACGATGAACACGTTTGGTTGGACACACCTGCGGACATGGCTAGGAGCCGACCTCAGTGGCGTTCGTGCTGTGAGTTTCTTTGTCCCACTCTATCCCTCTTAGCCTCCCCTCCAACCACGATCTCATTATGTAGCCTTACATAATTATGCATAGAAATATTTTTTGATGCATAGTAGCCGGCTGGTAGCTAACCGGAACGATGCCCATCCGTTACCGGTAGCTCAGCCGGCTTGCCCCAGTTGAATTCCTTTTTCTCCTGTTTTTCTGTGTATTGCGGCACAGTAGCTGAGGTGTTCCCCACCTCTAGCTAACGTGAATGATGATGATGATTAAGACATACTGCTGTTAACAAAATCTGCCGGATTTTCGACCATTGATATTCAATTGCGTTTGATGAGCGCTTATTCAGCTCGGATGCCAGTGTATTCAACTAGTGCACGAAAAGTGTGCCTGTAAATTTTGAACACGAGTATTATACCAGATCAAATAGCTGCACTCACGACAGCAATTTAAAATTAACTCTGTGGTTGTTGTTGTTCTGTGAACGCAATTTTGAATGACAATTTCAATTGTGAGCTTTACAACTGTGACAGCGGCAGCAATTGTACGTCCGCCACGGACAGCAAAAGTAGTTGCTACGCCTCTGTATACACGCCAACTACACCCCCATTTGTTTACGTACGCTATTGGGTCAAACGAGGGATCATTCCAAACGATCAAGACAGTATCCAAGTCTTACTGGACAGCTTTTCGGGCCTTTCTGGCACGAAAATTAAATTGGACTTGCTGTAGGAATGTTTACGTTTAAATCTAAAGCACAGATTCCGAATCGGCTGATGTGGGTTCCGAACTTGACAGACCAACTTCAAATGGGTGACGAATTATCGCGCCAGTGCACTCTAATTTAGCGTACGAACCTTGCACAGAGACGGTTTCCGTTAGACACGCGATTCATTCGTTCAACTTCAATGACGACAATTTGTCTGGCAATGGACGCGTTTGCGAACTCGCATCTGTGCATCTCTCTGTTCCTCTCACTCTTGGTAAAGGCTGACATGACGTGCGCAGTAATTTCATATTCAGTACTATTCAACTATCCACGCTGATATTTCATACTGTTATATATCTGACGGTTGGTTCACCCGGCAAGCTCACTTGGTCCTGCATTGCGTTTTCCAAACATCCTAGTTTTCCGAACAAAGGAACTCTATCTACATTATCTCAGGCTGATCAAGAAATAGTACGGCGCAGAGAATACCAGCACGAAAAGGCCCATAAGTTGGGCATATCACTCGGGCATGGCTCACTGGAAGCCGGTCCCGTGTCACTCCATTGCGCTAAACATCAGATATCGCTTCATCCCCCGTACGAACACACAAACTTACGTAAATGCATACATATTTTGAAAACACTGTGAATACACACACGTCCCTACGCGCTGCCAATGACGTGCTATACAACCAGATAGGTAAAATATAGGGCAGCAACGTGATCAAAACATGTCATTTTTTCTCAACAATTAGGAAAATGTACACGCGTATGTCTAATAGCATTACAACATCTCACAACGCTTATACCCTTGGTGGCTTCTCCGGAAATGCGTTGAAGGAACTGCCGCCTACATTCCATCTGCGTCATGAGTTTCTGGGGATCCCCGGCCAGAAGTTCCTCGCAGTGCACTCGTATCTCATTCTTCACTCTGGCCTTCACCACCTGCTAAACATTCTCGATCAGATTATGGAACGGAGGGTATGGGCTCAATCACAGTATGGTTACTGTCTCGTATCCATCTACTGACGACAATTCTTCCAGTCGTGTGTGACATGGTGCATTATCACATAGCACGACAACCGGCTGGAGCTCCATCTCCCGTTTCAGTTTGTCTAAATAGCTTCGCAACCATTCGAGAGATAGGGGACCTGCGAATGAGTCTCTCCGGGTGGTCATTGACACTTTCCCTTCCATTGGGAGTGCACCGATCAAATGGAAATTGTGGCCTCTACTGTTGGCAAATTTGCAACAGCCCCTCACTCCTCTGGGCGCCCGACCACGAGTACGTTTGCAGTAAACGTTAAAGTTCGCTTCATCAATCCAAATGAAGAACTTGCCATAGCTCTCAAGTTGGAGAAACTGCTGGACGAATTCCCTGCTTATCCCTTCGGTTCACTCTTTGTTCATTTCCTCGGGAACCTGATAGATGTTCTTCATAGTTATCAATCGACCATCTAGGTACCGTGCGATTGTCGACTTCGAAACGTCCTTGTCCATTTCCGTTCCTACTCGTACTCACATTTCCGTAGCGTAAGAGTTGAGTTGCTTGCGATCCAATCCAGGAAATCATCTACGTCTTCCTCCGACAGAATCCGCTTACGACCGCGCGCCTGCATATTACTCGGCTCCTGATCAAGAGAACGACGAATCCAGGAGTAGGCTGTTTGATATTTGATTTTGTTCACAGTTGCCGCCAGTTGCCAGTCATCACGGTTGACGAAAGCGCCCAGAACTCGGTCACGAATGTTTGATGAGATACTCTATCGAACGCGAGAAGGTATGCCGACGAGGTTAGTACCATAGATTTGGTTTCGGTCTAGCGCTTATGTTCCAGCTGTTCATTGCTCTCAGACCAATTTCGATCCGCCGTTTCGGAAGTGAGGGGGCCGCATACAACCCGTTGCACCGTCGAACTGCATGCCTCTAAGATTCATGCACAAGTCTCGGATCTTTTCCAGTTAAGCCGCGCCACCCAAAAAAGATTATGAAAAGGGAGGACATGGAACTTGAACTTTTACTCTCTTTTGAAGAGGGTGAAATTGAGACAAGTCATTAATAATTTGCATGAAAAGGTCCATTTTTCGGTGTCTTTGCCTCCAAACGAACTCATACAGGTAGCTGTCCACTAAAGATCGGTGTGTGCCGCATTGGCGCTTTTCTGCATCTTGTAAATGTGCCAGAGAGACTCGATGGTTTGTGTGTGAGCACCAGTCGTTGGATCCACAAAGTTTTCGGTATGATTAACCGTTTGATGAGTATAACTCATGCCAATCATCGATTCAATGCCTTGGTATGATGCGCACATCTCGGAAATGATAATTGAGCCGGGAGCGATGCAGGCCTGGATTGCGTCCAGCAGAGTGGCCGCAGTTCGATCTGGCACTGCATACAAGAACACTTCTTTAATCTCCCGGCAAATCCCTCCGAAAATCCACTGCTGGGGAAGGACTCGCCCTGCATGGTTTTTACGACGTGATATTAGGGTTTAATCGATCTCGACATGTCGACCTGGGCCGCCGACAATCGTTGGAGTCTGCAAAAGCTGCCAGGCGCAAATTTCACACAGAAAGTTCTTCCAGTCGACAGTGGTCGCGTGGCCAATAGATAACTCCTCTGAGCAGAATTTGATTGTTGTCAGATTTTTGGACCAGCAATAAATGAATAGGATTATTGTCCTGAAATCCATCCTAGACGGCTCCAGCCAAGTTCCCTTTCGGAGACCGATTTCTTGTAGACACTGTCGGGCATCACACCTCCACCTGTCAGAAACAGTTGAAAGTGTCATTTGGTCTCCTCGTCTGCATAAACGTTGATGATGAATCACTCCATGGCTTTGCAAAAAACATATTGCTGTTTCCTTGTCATGAACGACCGCAGAAAGCGTCAGAAAGTTCATGTCAGGTTTTACGTGCGAACGTAGAAACTTTTTGGACAAAAATGACCTTAGAAGCGGATAAGGAGTGTTTTTATGGAACACGTTCACATGCATTACTTACACTGGAGCTGGCAAACAGTGGCGGGGCTCAACTTTTCACGCGTGCCCATTTTGCACTAATGATGGGGCTTGAATTTTCAGGTGTACCCTTTTTGCCTTAGTGGCGGGGCTTAACTTTTTGCGCGTGCTGTTTTTGGATTAGTGGCGGGGCTTAACTGGAAAAGATTCCAAGTCTCACCCAGTCAACGGGGAGCGCGCTCATCTCTTTGCACCGAACCTTGGCATCCGGCCAATGAGAACACACTTAAGGTCAGAGGGTTGGCTCTGAGCGGCTGGCGAATCGCACAGGGTTTTGCAACATTTTGGACTTTCTTCGCAAACTTTCGGAGTTTCTTTGCAAAATTTTGGACATTTTATGCAACTTCGCTGGAAATGCTATACTCATGTGTTGCAACTCATCCGGCTGTGTGCAAAAAACGCACAGTCGTCAGCAAACAGCAACATACGGATAGTTGTCCCACAGACTAGTGTTTTCGCACCGAAACGACGGATGTTCAGCATCCCACCATCAATACGGTGATCCACACAAACACCGTAAGCACAAACCGCATCAAAAGCACAAGACTTCATTATATGAGGATAAATAAGCAAAAGGGTAAAAGCTAAGAAACAGTTTTGTTTCATACCAGTGACAACTGCAAATTCTTGCGAAGTCTCTCCACTCAACTGCACCCTCGCCCGACTACAACTGTGCAGACATTCAATTAAACTTGCAACCCTACGCAGGCAACAACAGTTACCCAACACCAGCCGCGATGCCTCGCGGTTCACCGTATCAAATGCCTTGGTGAAATCAACAAAAAAACGTGTAAACGGCTGGTTTCGTTCTCTGCAATACTCCTGCAAATGACGACACACAAACAGCACGCCTATAGCGCTGCGACCCGAACGGAATCCGCACTGATCTTCCACCACGTTTTTATTAAATAACCTGACTGACGAGGCGGTTGAGCAGGATTCGGGCAATCACCTTGCCCACACAACTCAGCAAGTTGATGCCACGATAATTCGTGCAACATTGCTTGCTCCCTTTGCCCTTGTACAGTGGTACCACAAGCGCATAATTCAGATCAACAGGTACCTGCTATTCAATCCACACACATTGCACCAAGTAGTGCAGCTTAGTCGCCAAAGAGGGTTGGCGATGCTTTAATACTTCAGGCGGGATCCCGTCGGCCCCAGCACACTTGCCGTTTCGCAGCTGAGCGAGTGCCCTCTGCGTCTCATCCAGTGTCGGCGTGTCCGCCAGACTCGCCTTCACACCGTGCTGCTTCAGGCCGCTCAGTGTAAGCAAGTCGATCTCTGAACGGTTGTTCAAGAGACAGTCAATGTGATTTCGCCAGATCTGCATTATGTCTGCAATCTGTGTGCAGGTAGCGCCTGAACTACCATCGATCAGTGTCCTCAGCGGCTCCAATCTCAGTTCATACACCGCCTTCAAGGAGTCAGAGAATTTCTTGTGTTTGCGGCGTTGTCGTAGCATTCCATCTTCTACTCCTTATTTGTTCACCATGCATTTTCATGCAACGGTGCTCTCGGGTGAGTCGCCATCGAAGTTTGCGTAACTGGCTACTCTTTCCCAAGTCACTGGGGTCTACCAAATGGGCAGCAAATGCCGCATTCTTCTCCAACACCAATACGCCAATCGTCGCATTGTTCTCACCAAAATAATCATACCGCTTACAGTTTGCGCGCCTGCTGGTCTCCTCGGCAGCAGCTGTCACCTGGTCGCAAATGTGGTGCCGCAGTTCACCCACTGTGGCTATGCAGTCCACATAAACCAGGCGTGCAGTCATCGCCTTCTCCAGCTCAATACGTTTCGCCACAGTACCGAGGGAGAGAACGTTAAATTTACTCCGATTCCCGGCGGGAGGGCAATACATAGATTTACGAAAATATATGTACAGTTTGGTCCGCACCAGCTTGTGATCCGTGCCACACTCAGCTCCACGCAGTACACGTGTCCTGCGCACTTCACGCATATCACGCGGACGTACGATGACATAGTCGAGCAGGTGAGCGTGACCACTACATGGGTGTGCAACCAAGTTGCTATATCGCTTGCACACAATGCAAACCGAGTGTTCGTGATCGTCAGGCCGTGAGTGGCACACAGTGAGTGCAGCCTGTCACCGTTCGCATTCGCTGAACCAATGCCATGCGCACCGATAACATCTGTCCACGCTGATGCATCACACCCGACGAGCGCGTTGAAATCACCCAGCCGAAATACTCGGTCGCTCCTCGGCACCTACAGTATCACGGAGGGTAGCTGAGTGTAGAATTGATTACGCTTGTCATCAGGATAACACATGGTCGGATTGTACGTGCATTTAAAGGTGGCAAACTTACCTCTTCCGAGCCGTAGGCGAACAGTCATCAGTCGCGCGCTGATGCTCGTTGGTTCACCCACCAGCTGGTCATGGAGGCGATCGGATATTGCAAATCCGACCCCATGATCACGTGGTGATGAGGCGGCGTTGCCCACCCAGTGGAATGTGTAGACAGCACCTGCTTCATGCAACTTACCTTGCTCAGCGAACCGAGTCTCACTGAGCGCCGCAATATCGATGTTGTAGCGCGCCAGCTCCATCGCGACCAGTGCAGTGCGTCACTCCGGGCGCTCGCTGGAATTCCGGTCCAGTAGTGCACCCACGTTCCAACACCCGATGCTGAGTGCTTTGCGCGCAGGCATACGATTGCATTGGTGGGCAATCGCACTCGAGGTGGTCGTTGTGTTTCTGAGATTTGCTTGAGTGATTCCACCCGGAACTTTTAGCTCCATAGCCTGATCCACAACGCAGTGGGGAGCAGATCCAACGGGGATTATGATTTCAGAGACAGATTGGGATCTGCTTGACGCCGTCACACGCAGCCTTGGAGGTACTGGAATGATTCATATATGTTTCGCGACCGTAGTACGATATGCACCACCGATCATGACCAGATGCAGGTGGATTTTGGCGGGTTTGCACCAATTTGATCATTTGCTTCCTGGCTGGAGACGGGTAGTAGTAAACCATTGAACACCCAGAGGTGCCATCCCACCGTCAGAGACAATGCTTGGCGCTCGGGCTCTACTTCAATCGGACTGTAAGCTTATAACCCGTAGACCCGTTGTCTCACATGGCTAGGTTTTACGGGAAGAGGTTCATCGACCACTTCCTAACCTCCGAAAAAGATGGACTAGGATAGTGGCAAGGCGCCCACTCCTGACAGGAGAACGACTCGGGTCCTCAGCCAAAGCCTTCGATTAAATGAACACCCGAAATGCAGCGGTTCTAGCACATGGTCAGTTCACTGACTCATGCGGACTGGTGTCCTGGATCTTAACAGAGAGAAGGACATAACCCAACTCCTACCCAGCGAGATAAGGACATTTGATCTGCCAATCGATCTCAAGGAGCAGTATGTACGTCCCAAAAGTGGTAGCGGCAGTCTCGCCTATTCGGTTGAGCAATACCGTCAAGCTTACATGGTGATGTGAATGGGGAACGAATAATAATACGAAGAGGAAGATGCTGTAGTTCGCTGTGCAAAGTTTATCATACATCACGAACTGTGCGAAAGTGTAGTGCGCAACACATGAGGTAATGGTGAAATATCACCGAGTTTTGTAAACCTAATGTAAGATAGGTTACATTTGGCTGTTCCATCCAAACAGGTGCAATAAAGATACTGCATTGCACCAAGTCAGTAGTTAATCATTTGAGCGTGAAATTTTACCCAAGCGAGACTTACGTTGGCGATGGACTAAGGATGATGAAAAAAGAAGACGGAGTGTGAGTAGGCAACTTTTCAAGTTTGCAGGGAAATAGTGCGCTTGAGTAAACAGATTTTCATAGCTCTGCTCAGTTAAAGTTTGCAGATGAAGCGCGGGAATTACAGTTCTAATCACTCTAAAGAATAACGTGTGAAACAGAACATGAAACATCGACATAATCGTGTTAATCGCTGATCAGTTACTTGACGGAACTGTTCACTTTCCACAGATATACTGGAACGAGTTGTCTTGGATGCTTGGTCCAACTTGGACATGACCATCAGATTGCGATTTGCCACCAAAGCGAAGAAGCGTTGATTTGGATGCGGTAATAGGTAAAGGGTTTGGAGGCTTTGGTAATGGTAAGGTACTGTAAGATAATGTAAAGTAAGTCAGTAAAGCCCAACTGCGGTGAAGAAGCATGGTACATATACCATCAAACCTCAGGTTAGGGGCGCTCGTATGTTGGCGCCTGTGTTCGGATTACCATTAGGGCAAATACAGAGCGCCTGCGTCTTTGCAGAAACTACGGGTGGTTGCCGCTGCGCTGCAACACACGATGAGTCAGTGCAGTATCAACTCAAAAGTCCTCACCTCCAATGTTGCAAGAGAACGGGGCTTCTGCTCTGACTCACCTAGCTCCATGATGTTTGACTGATTCAACGTTCACCGCCCCTTTTAAGTGACTTACCACTAAGGGCCACATGTCAATCTGTGGTGCTCGGTCTCACATTTGGCCTGTTCGGCATAACCCCATTGTTGCCTCATTGGTGACTTGGCCAGACCGGCTGTGCTAAGGTACGCAGAGCCGCATTCACTACAGCTCCGCGTGAGAGTAGTCGAAGTATTGTATTCGGCCGGTAGCTAATGCTTGCCTACTGCATGTTTAATTTCTTGATGCAACAGCTGTCTTCCTTGCGCTTGGGCAACGGTACGCGTGATTAGATCTCGCCAGGGTCAGCGATTTGTTGTCATCTCCTCCCAACCTCTTAGGTCAATAGTTACTCTGGACAAACTATCTTTGATAGTGTCTTGGTAGCTCAACTTTGGTTTGCCTGCATTCCGGCCGCCTGCCCTCATTTGCCCATACAGCATTAACTTCGGGATTTTCAGAAAACTTGGTAAACGACCGGTTAATGTATTTATGGTGTATCACCATAAATACATTAACCGGTCGTTTACCAAGTTTTCTGAAATGATGACTTCCCGATCGGTTCCAAATATGTTCCAATATATTAACTTCGGGATTCTCGTCGCATTCATATGGCGCACATGTTCAAGCCACAGGAGTTGTCGCAGCAGTAGCATGCAGTCCATGGCGTACAGTTCACTCCGGCGGATCACATCAGTGTCCAGCACATTGTCCCACCGGTGGATGTGCAGAATCCGGCGGAGGCCCTGTTGATGGAATCGTTCCAAAAACCTGATATCTACTCTATACAGTGTCCACTTTTCCGATCCATAGATAAGGACGGAGAGAAGCAAGGATTTTTACATTACCTTGGTTCTAACAGTGAGATGATGATTCTTCCACGCGCGATCTTCTAGTTGCCCAAAAGCCACACTAGACTTCGCTACACGAGCGCACAGTTCGTCGGTGTTCCGCAGGTCGGTTGACAAGGTGCTCCCCAGGTAGCAGAACGCTGATGTGTTCTGTAGTGCTCCACCATCAATCCGTATGTCTGGCCTGAATAAGTGCTCCACTCCATATATTGTTGTCTCACGCACTAGGCTTTTTGCTCCAAAACGGCGGACGTAAAGCAAACCCCCATCCATGCGGTGCTCCAGATTCACAACACATTCACACGTGTTGAATGCGCATGACAGCGCAGCAGTCAGATAGATATTGAACGGTGTGGGGGCTAAGACAGATCCTTGCTTCACACCGGAGATAACGGCAAAATCATCTAAAGTCTGTCCCCCAGCTCAACCCACGGTCGCATGCCAGTATGCAGGCATGTAATCAGACAGATAAACTTTGCAGAACATCTAGACTTTGAGCGAATTAGCCACAACGCCTCACGGTTCATCGTATCGAACGTTTTGGTGAACTCAAAGAAGAGTTAATAAAACGGCACATTGCTATCACGACATTTTTCCTGTAGTCGACGTGCTGCGAACACCATGTCGATGATGCTACGGACCGAGCGGAATCCGCCTTGCTGCTCAGCTACCTTCGGTTCCAGTATTTCTATCAAAAGGCGATTGGGTAGAATGCGTCCAAAAATCTTGTCAACGCATCAAAATAAGTTTGTGCTAAGATACTTGTATGTGTACTAATTACTATCCTTTTCCTTGTACAGTGGAATCACAAGAGGAGCATTTCACTCTGCAAGCACTTGCATTTCTTTCCAGACGGTATCCACCAGACAATGGAGTGCGCGCATCATAACTGGTCCTGCGTTCTTCTGTATTTCCGGAGGTATGCCATCAGCACCAGCGTTTCCCATTCCCTAGTTTGGCAAGTGCCATCAGTGTTTCGTACATTCCCTGTATGCCCTCAAGTTCGGTTAGCACGCAGTGATGTTGCAGCGCTTGCAGTCAACCTCGGATCGATGTGCAGGAAAGTCTCAAATTGTCTGTGCCACATCTGCATTATGTCATCAGGTCGTGTGTAGACGGCGCTAGTCCCAATGTCCTTCCGGGTCTTCATTTGCTGCACGGTGGGTCTATCCACTGCTTTCTAGGAGTCATAAAAATCTGTTTGTTGACGTTGCTCAGCGTAGGACACCATCTGCTTAGCTTTCTTTGTCCACCAAGCATGTGCAGCTGACGCAACACTCCAGCTAGCTACCTTTGCAAATGGCGAAACTTACGCTGTTCATGGCGCTGTTAGGGTTAGCCACGAATGTAATGAACTCTGCGCTTTTCGCTCGTATTAGTGGCTCAATCGTCGTATTGTTTTCGTTAAACCAGTCGGGCCGCTTACAGTTCGTGTACCCAATCGTTTCCTCCGTAGCAATCATCTCATGTTTCTTCAGTTAGTCCAATGGGACGCTGACAGAAGCCGAAAAGTCGTCTTCGCCGAGGCGTGTCGTTATGGCATCTTCCTTCGATTATTTCCTTTCTGCACTTTAAAAGCGCAGACGTTGTATTTCCTCCGATCGGTAATCGAACTTTGTGCGCACCAGCTTATGATCAGTCCCACATTCAGCTCCACGCATAACCCGCATTACGCTGACTTCACGCATATCTCGTTGACGTACGATGACATAGTCCAGCAAGTAAGCATGACCACTTCGTGGGTGGGTCCATGTAGCAATGTCACTAGCACACAGATCGAACTGAGTGTTCGTGGTCGTCAAGCCATGTACGGCACATAATGAAAGCGAACACTTTCCGTTTCCCTTGACTACCCCAATCCCGTGCGGCCCAATCACCTCAGCTCGCATTGCGTCATCACGCCCCATAGTGCATTGAAGTCACCTGGCAGGAATAGTCGGTCACTTATTGACACAGACCTTATAATAGATGTCAATTGTAAGTCGTAATCTTCTTTCATGTCATCCGGATAATTCATGGTGAGGCCATACGTACCAATAAATGTTGCGAACTTACCACATCTGAGGCATACACGAAGCAAAAGAAACTGTGGGCTGACGCCAATCGGCTACCCCGTGACTTTTTCATTTTGGTATATAAACTTTACTAGAACATTAGCCTTACTCAGCTGACATTTTCACCAGCTGCATCGACCATCTTTCAAGAGTTCAGGCAATACACAATTGATACCAACTTCAAATAATTTACAACTAAGGCGCACCAACATCAGCAGCTTTCCTTCCCAGGCTTTCCTCTGTTCTTCCGTGTGTACCATTTGGGAGCATTGAAATACAACAATGGGAATGCATGCTTTCACTTCCTTTTGACATCCGACAACGACGGGGCACTAATTCCGAAGTCGCACCTAAGAACCGCTCCTATACTTACCACGTCTGAGTCATACACGAAGCGACATCAACTGTGGGTTAGTACCAATTGGCTACCCCGTCAAGCGGCCGTTCAGAAATTGCAAATCCCACGCCTTGTTCAACTGGTGCTACGTCGGGATTTCCAATCCAGTAGAAATTGTTTCCAGCACCATCCTCTCCCAATTTACCTCGGTCAGCCAGTCGGGTCTCAGCCCTGTGATATCATTTTAATAGCCCGCAAGCTCCATGGCGACTAATGCGGATCGTCGCCTAGGTCGATGGTTTGTGTCCCGATCGTGCAGTGTGCATACATTCCAACATCCAATCTTGTGTTCGGCGTGCTAGCCTGCGGACACGTTTGGCTATTGATGTCGATAGCGGAGATATAGGTGATGGTGTCTCGTTCGGGGATTGGGGTGAAAAAGTTGGTTGACGCGAGATGGGGACATGGACGGAGGAATGTGGAGTGCCGTAAAACCCCGGAAAAAGCAAATGATCGGTGATGGGTAAATGTCGCCTAGGCACCATACAGTGTGTGAGGTGACAGCTAAACCAATATTGCTCGAGGAACTACGTCAACCGGGGTTACTATTATTTTGTATTGGACTGCGCATACTCGGTAGAAGTATGACAATTGCGTGTGTAGTGTTACCAAGAAATCCAGGAAGTGGTCTCAGGGGTTACAAAGAAAGAGGTGATACAAAATGACATAAAGTAGGTGAAAATTCAAGCATATGAGCAAATACAAGTAGGGATACGTGAAATGAAGTGTCAGTAGAGCCATGCTGATTCACTCGTAGTGAGAGCAGTACAGACACCACAATGGAGAATTTATTGACAATATGAGCAGTATGAGGCTAATAACATCGCTAACGTTACAACATGACATAAAACAGAAGTAAAATCACAGTGGAACAGTAATGCATTTTGCTTGGCGTGTGCTGTAATTACCGTCTTCTTTATTAACTGCAGGCTATCCGTGTCGGCAGGTACGTCAGAGAGGTAAGCAGAATTCCCTTGTATGTGGAACCACCAGGCTGTCAGTCGTATGTGACTATTTATGGTCCCCTTGATCACCCGTTATGTGCGCTAGTATATCTCGACCATTTCATCAGTGCCAAGAGTGCTTCCGGTGTCCAAGCATTTCAAATCGGGTGTCACATGGTGCTGCCGCTGTCCGTGAATCAAAAGTGATGACCTGTCTGAATCACAGTGTACAGAGCCACTTGACCTGGCTCCATTGACATCACATTGCAGCCCGCAATACTTCACTGTGTCACTCGAGATGAATTGTAATATGATCCATCTGTCAAGTGGGCACGTAACGCGACACAAACAGATGTTAGCGCTACCTTAATTTGGGCCATCCCCATTTAGACATAGAACCATAAGATAATAGTGACGCGCGTGTGAAAATGTCATCAGTCTCTTAAGCTGAAAAGTGGCGCTTACAAGTGTTTCTAAATGGCTTCCACTTGATCATTCAACATGATGACGAGCACCGCCCGCTGTGAGTACAGATATCAGTTGACATACCAAATGTCCCTGTTTCGAGTTGCAGTACCGCAGTGTTACGAGTTGGCATTTGTTCACAATTGTGTATGGATTATCAGGAACTGACTGAAGAAATAGCAATCCTCATGAACAATAACTCTACGAACGTGCATGCGTTTGGATTGAACGTAGGTATAACAGCCAGACTCCCATAGCTTTGGAAAATCATAAGTACGATTATAAGCAACCAAGACGACCACCGATGATTAGTTAACGGATAGATGTGAAGCTAAATGGCAGTGTTACATTTAGTATGAAGTGTGGACATCAAAAGTTGATGGAGAGAGATAGGGGAATAGGCAAGCTAATGTCATCAGTGCGGTTCCCAGGTAGAATGATACGCAAACTGAAGTACAGTAACATATATATATATATACATATATATATATACATATATATATATATATATATATATATTTATAATTGGCGGCATCCGGTTTCGGATTTGCCTGTCACTGTGGCAAGCCACAGAACGCCCGCGCCTACAGAGGGACCATGGGTGGCTTGCACTGCATCACCCACAGCTTCAACCACACACCCCATATCCAGTGTAAACCCGAAGGAATAAGACCGTGAGGCATGTGGATGCGAGCCACGTTTCATCAACGGAGTCGGCCCACACTCCTTCACAGACAAACACAAGCACGTCGTATTTGGGAAATCAAGCGCACACAAGGCGGGGGCTAGACCGTAGTCCGCTCCACACTGAGTGCATGGAACCACTTTTTGAACCTAGCACGGCCACAAGAACCGTGCACGCCGTCCCCTCCAGCAACGACCAACTGTCTCCTAGAGTCAGTATGAACGAGGTAGTGGGTAATAGACAGGTAGGCACCTTGTCAACATGCACATCAAGCGCAGCCACAACTGGGATATCAAACAACAGCTATTCACTTGAAACTACAAGCTGAAATAAAATAAATCCAATAATGCATACAGATACGGGGGCATCACTCTTCCCTAAATTACCATATAAAGTAACTTGGTTAGCAACGAATCCGCGATATTAAGAAATGCCCACAGGTTACTTAAAAATGCTAAAAACGAAACAAATTATCGAAGACAAGCGCGATTAGCGTAATCAACGTGGCCAGTTTGTAGAGCATTATTGAGATAGGCAGAACAAAATAATAAATTGGAATGAAATTTACCCAGCTTAGAAAGACCTAGCTTAATTGTAAGTTTGTTTCGCCCAGCTGCGGTGTAGGAGCATTAGGAATGCAACAGCAGTCTTAGCATGGAGCAAATATATATATATATATATATATATATATATATATATATATATAATTTTCGTATGTTTTTAATTTTCATTGAATGTCTGCACAGTGGTATGCCAGCGAGGGTGCAACTGTGTGGAGAGAACTCGGATGACCGTGCATTTGTCACTGGTGTGAAACTAGGCTGTGTCTTAGCTCCTGCCCTGTTTAATATACATTTTCATGCAATGTTGTTCTGTGCTTTTGATGCCGCTTGTGCTTACGGTGTTCGTGTGGAGCACCGTATTGATGGTGGGTTGCTGAACATCCGTCGTTTCGGTGCAAATACACTAGTCTGTGAGACAACTATCCGTATGTTGCTGTTTGCTGACGACTGTACGTTGTGTTTCACACAGCTCGGATGAGTTGCAGCACATGACTAGTGCTCTGGCTTCGACAGCGGCCAAATTCGGGCTCACCATCAACAAAGCAAAACTGTTTGTCTCTTTCAGCCTTCACCGGAGTTGCAATCTTTAATATTGCCGCGAATCAACATTGGTGCCGAAGTATTGGAAACCACCTCCCGCTTTTGCTACCTTTGGAGTGTGCTGTCGACTGATCAGCAGCTACACAGTGAGCTTCGTATCCGCGTATCGAAGGCAGCTGCGGCATTCGGGAAGCTTGAGTACCGAGTGTGGAACAACCATCAGCTTACCATTGGCACGAAGCTGATGGTGTACAAATCCATGGTGTTGTCCGTTCTTCTATACTGCCGTGAAACGTGGACGATGTACCGGCGGGTGTGCGATATCTCGAGCGGTTCCATCAGCAGTGTCTGCGACGATTTTTGCGCATCAGTTGGGGCGACAGAGTTGCTGCCACCGAAGTGTTGCGCCGAAGTGGCATGTATGCAGTGGACTGCATACTTTTATTGAGACAACTGAGGTGGCTAGGTCATGTCAGTCGTGTGGATTCGACGCGGATACCGAAGCAGCTATTCTATGGTCAACTGAGTATAGGGAAGCGGCACGTGGGGAAACCAAATTTACGTTACCAGGACATGATTAAAGTGAGCCTCACACGTTCTAATCTTGATTGCAGATCATGGGAATCGAAGGCGGTTGATCAGCGTGTATGGCGAGATCTGATCCCTATAGCAATTGCCGAGGTGCAGGAGAAAGCCTTCATGCATGCAGAGAAGAAGCGGCAGTTGCGGAAGCGGCAAGCACCGATGGGTTGTACTCCATCGACATCGAGGGCATGGTGCTGTAGCACATGCGGTCGCGAGTCCCTGAGTCAGGCAGGCTTAGTGAGCCATGAACGAGGTCACTCGGGACCACTACCGAAGCGACGACTGGTCCTGCAGAGAAGGTGGGCAGAACCGGTGCATCGTTTGTAGGTACGCTGCATTCGAGTTACTAACCGCGAGCTTGCATGCTAAGTCTCTTTATTTCAGGTGGGGGTTTTTCAATGTTGCCTTAATGATTTTCTTTTTCACATAAATGTCTACCTGTACCCTATTCACTTAACTTGCACATTTCGCTTAAGCCAATTGTATTCGATTTCCATAACATATTTTTGTTCGTGGCATTGCCGTAAAGTATACTTTCTGACCTCGTGAACTTATCTAGGATTCATTTGTAAACAACTTATTTCATATGCTCATTATCTTAAGGTTTATGTTACCGTTTCCTTATACATTAATCGAGTTATTTTCCTTCCATCTCTCTCTAAAGTGATTGGCTGTTGTTTGATATCCCAGGTGTGGCTGCGCTTGATGTGCATGTTGACAAGGTGCCTACCTGTCTATGACCCACTACCTCGTTCATACTGACTCTAGGAGACAGTTGGTCGTTGCTGGAGGGGACGGCGTGCACGGTTCTTGTGGCCGTGCTAGGTTCAAAGAGTGGTTCCATGCACTCAGTGTGGAGCGGACTACGGTCTAGCCACCGCCTTGTGTGCGCTTGATTTCCCAAATACGGCGTGCTTGTGTTTGTCTGTGAAGGAGTGTGGACCGACTCCGTTGATGAAACGTGGCTCGCATCCACATGCCTCACGGTCTTATTCCTTCGGGTTTACACTGGATATGGGGTGTGTGGTTGAAGCTGTGGGTGATGCAGTGCAAGCCACCCATGGTCCCTCTGTAGGCGCGGGCGTTCTGTGGCTTGCCACAGTGACAGGCAAATCCGAAACCGGATGCCGCCGACCATATATATATATTTATATATTTTACCCATGAGCCTTTCTATTATAATGCTGCGTAGGGAGAAAAACATATTGATGAATGGCAAACTAAGACCTATTATTTATTAAGTAGTGCGCGGAAAGATACAGAACCAAATAACCAGCGAAGGAGAATACTTGCAGTTACAAACTTTAGAACTAAAGCCCGGGGAGCCGAAAGAACTTTGAGCACGGGGGCGCAAAATCAGAGCCTTTTAACTTTTCAACAATATGTGTTGACTAAGCTGATTGGTGAGATAGTATAAGGTCGAAATAGTTTACAAGAGATGAGCGAGCTATGCTTTGGTAAACTGGAGATGAACCGTTACGTTAACATAGGTCATCTTCTGAAACTGACAAAAATCCATAGCCAGCTGTTATACTGTAGATATTTCTTCTCAATACGAGTGTGTTAGCCGTGGGTCTCTCTATCAGATTATGTCTTCTCTGCCTCTAATCTTAGGTACTAAAAACGACTTAACGGCGTATTTTTTAAATGGCAGGTCAATTTATATCTTATGGTAGTTAGGGACTGCAAAACGTAAGCAAACGTTGTGTTTCCGAAATCTCAGTCAATGGATTTTATCAAGCGAACGTCTCAGGTTTTCTACATTTGTCCATGGTGAGTCCACCAAACTGCTAGTTTCCTTTATCATGAAATTTTATTTTCGTTATGATTTTCACCCCACCTGACTTGTTAATCATTGCTTGTTTACCCGTAATATACCACGGATCTGCCGTTCCACATTAAAGGGATCGTAGTCCAGTAGGATGTAAAAAACAGTACGTTAAGTCGTTAAGTGAGAGGACCGGGACCTCGATCAAGTCAATGGTTCATCTAAGCCACATTGGATTTTCAAAGAGCATTCGATGATTGGGTTTATGCAATCTAAGCCGAAGTTATCAGCATATTTACAGCCACGAAGTCTTATGGAATAACTGGAAGTTCGACGTAAGTGGAGAATACAGAGTGGGATGGGATTGCCTTCTTCAAAACAGCACAGTTAGCGCGAAGTACAGAACACTTTCTGCCGCATAGTTGCGTGAACTGTGTGCGAATTATGAAGTAATCAGGCATCACACTGCAAGCTGTTGAGAACCGCAATTTCGGGCAGAATGTTGAGCTGCAATGGTCTAGTGAGATTTCCAAAAACTTTGGTGTAATAAAGAAATAGCGGCCATAGGCTCTTGTATCTGTCATCAAACGCGAACGCAGTGGCTTACACCAGATGAGAAATGTTATCCAATGAAGAGCAACTTGCGTTTTACAAGCCAACGCAACTTTTAAACTAACTTTTATGGAGAGGTAATTGGCCTTCATGGGATGCCGCTGTGGTCGGACTAACACACGAATTTAAACTAAAAAGGCTGACCAAGTATAGTATTTGCTGGTAATCCACTAATTAAATGAAATGCTTCACGTCACAAAATGAGAACATTCCGATACTACGGCAAAATCTGTACCGCGCAATCGGCTAAAAGTGAACTGCTTTGATCTGTTGCATTGGACGGACAGTTAGCAGTTTCAAGAAATGGGGCCATTGGTATGAAAATGTCTCAAGCATGCTAGTTATGAAAAGTACTTAAATTCAATGTGGCTCATTTTTAGCCCAGTAGAATAGTGTGGGAACGTCCACTAGCTAGGTACTTAAATTGCAGGAACTGTAAAACACGCTTGCTAACGCAGCAACTGCGCATTTTAGTACTATATCTTCCAATCAAGAAGAGAAAATTTGATTAATTTGCTTTCAACTGGTACGAAAATTGTGCATAAACTAATATCACCATAGGGAATGTGTCGTTAAGCAGTTTTGACCGCTGACTGTTGCTGAACTGATATGTATCTCTCAACCAAATTGTCATTGGCTAAACTACATTGAATAGTGAACTGTATATAACATTTTCGCAACAATGGTTTACCGTGCCCAATTTGCTCACATAAGCGGTTTTATTCCAACTGAGGCGGATTTGCCAGCAAGAGGTGTCATTTTCACCATGAAACCTGTAGCATTTTTTCAACCATATAATTCATAAAGGTCACAATGCCAATGTAACTGAATTATGATGGAGTGCTAGAGCCGCGGAATGTCTGCGTAATTGGGCATTACACATAAAGCATGTTATACGCTCGGTATTTACTTACATACTTATACACATTTGCTCTCATGCACCTGCAACAGACTTAGTTTCTGTTTCATAGAGAATGCTGTTTATGGAATTCCATCAAGTACCTTGTACAAACTAGTATGCAAAGTAAACCAAAGTAACTGAGTAATTCACCTAACTCAAATAATTTCTTGCATTGCGACTATCATCGAATTCATTTATTCATAACAAGCTTTTCCGCAGTTTCGTGCGCATAACTCACACTGGCCGCACCAGGGTAGTATCGAAAAACATTATTTTGATCTATCGACCATTGTGTTTGCGTTAGACCAGTTTCCTGTCACCGTACGCTGAAGCAGTCTAGGCTGCACATGTGTAGAGCATAACCCGCGTGCTGCGGAAGCCACAGGACAAATGCAGCATACGGCGCAGAATGTACTTTTTGTGTCCTTACCCTGCTTTATGCACGATAATGCTGGAAAACAATAAAGTATAAGCCTGATGATGTACAGAAAACGAAATGACGTATGTGTGCTGACCGAAAAAAGGCTTGACATTTCCAATGAGCGGCCGGGATCGATGTAAAGCGAAGATAGATTCCATCGGTACGCAGTACGGTCACACCAGATTGAGAACACAGGTGTTTATCCTACCCTAACGCTCTAAAGTAACAATGTCTACTACACCGGTGTCGGTGAGTTTAAGCAATGCTTCGATAAATCACATTTTCCGAATGTAAGCTTGAAATGAAGCAACATCACTTTCCAGATTTACATTTTTACTGAAACAACAGCTTTCGACTGATGTCTTGAATGACAGTCCCAGGGGTGTGTTTGAACCTACTAGGATATAGAACGAATCAGACACGATTTCTCTTACTTCGCATTTTGTCACACGATAACTGGGCCAAGCATTGTGATTAAATATGTAATCCTTGCCACTTCCTTTAATTTTCCGCTAATCAGTGCATCACGTTCTGAAAATTTCAATTTGCAGATAACTCTGGATCCTGCGTCCTTCCATAATTTCTGCAAGTATCCATATCTTGCTCAATGTTAAGTTAAACATTTGATTCTATTCTCCCTTTTACTTTGTCTAGATGGCAAGACTAGTCAAGTGCCCAAGCCAACTGCAGTTTAAGCGTTTTTCTTGGGATCCATTCGTGTCTTAGCTGCCTCAAAATTCGCTGTTCTGTTGGCGTTTCATTTTGTCATGGCATACAGCTTGAATGCAATCGTTTCACTCGCTTATGTAGGCGTTCCATGGTTTCACATTTGGATTGGCTATTCTGCTGGCCATAACGAATCTTTCAAGGTTATTCCTTTCTACGTCCTACACCGTTAAAATGTAAGCACACCATAAGCTGAAGTAGAAGCACTAGCCAAGAAACCATGGTATTGCCCTTACATCTGGCTGAATTAGAAGATAAAGCCGCGTACACACATTGTTTATACTGGCGAGTGGGGACTTGTGTGCATAAAGAGCCTCGCCACATGCCTTCAAAGATCGCTTTCGTACCATTTCGAGGTAAAGCTAAACACGACCAACACGGTGAATGAAACCAGCTGCCGGAGTTGCACACGAACGACCAACAGTAAACATGATCATAGCGCTGATGTAGCTGGACATACGCAGGATGTGCAAAGTTAATAGGGGGAATCTGCCAATGGTATAGTTCTGTTAATCTCCCCGTCGATACACTGAGTACTTCTCACCGCACAAGGTGCAGGTAGCAGAATAGATTTTCCAAAAACAGACGAAAGTCAGCAATGTACACTAATGATCTATGCAACATGAAGGAGAAATATCGTGTTTCCCTAGCAGCACAGTCCCTTCCAGCTTATGATTTCAATCCCCATGCGTGGTAATTAGGAGACATGCAATTCCCGTGCATAGTTGATGGACAGGTTAACACTTTCACGGTTGTAATATTTTGTGTAGATTCCACCACAAACGATGAAAGCAAAGTGAACCCAAAACTAGTCACGCTGGATTATTTCATTCAACAGTATCGAGTGTATTAATCATTGAGCTGATCATGTGATCACACGTTCGTTGGCTTCCTGACAGCGATGTAGCGGTTTCTTATGCATCGCAACTTAGCGTTGACTTTGGCGACATCCTGTAGAAGGATCAGATCTAGTTCGCGTTGTGCACCACGCGGGCATTTATGTAATTATATTATATTTATCTTTATGTATGACTTTCTGTTAACTCTCCTTCTTCAGTGGCAAGTTGAATAAAATGTTTTAGAGAATTTGTGAGGACTACATAGATGCAGCTGTCTGATGAAGTTGGAATCAGCGAAGATGATATGTAGGTTCCATCGTCAGCGAAACTAATCATACTATTGAGCAAAATTTCAAATCTACCAATCCGGCACATGGTAAATATCATAGTAACAAAGATAGTAACTTTTGCGGAGCACGTATAGCTTCGCGCAACTTGCGCAGCCGTCGCCAGGTTCAACTCAGACATGCCATGACCATACAACGACTCAGGCTGTGCAGGTAGCAATGGAGCCGTCCCCAGGACGTTGGTGCAAGCCAACTGAGCTCTACCTAGGGTACTAAAATATGTATAGAGTCGAACCGTAATGAGCTAACTGCTGCGGCAGTTACCACACAAAACCACAATGAAAGTAACAGTTTTCCTCAGGACACTACCACTATGTGACAACTCATGTGCTTTGTCAACATCCACCTTCCTCTGTAGTTTATGCATTACACCGCTATTATAGTGAACATGCTTTGCTTTGGCTGAGTCATTAAAATAACCTTTGCTGACAAGCAGTCGTCCTATTGTTTTAGGTCGCACGCTTTTTCATCTCAAGGCTCAGGCTGTAAGTACGCCCGGTGGCAATGTCACCTTTGCCCACAAAGTTCTGTATTCGGGTGGGTACTTTGTATGTCTGGGGTGATTTCTGTAAAGGACGTTCGCCCTTCCGACTAAGAATCGAAACAACTAGGACACGTAAGAAAGGTAACTGAATAGTCAAAACTTTGGGTCAACAAATTAACAATGTTTCCAGTCAAAATCCATTGGTTATTCAATCTACCAAATGTAATACTAGATTCATTCAAGATGAAGTTCAGGCTTTTCATCTAACAATTTACCGTTGAACAGATTGAAACTTCACAACGACGACACTTTTCGATGTCATTTCACCTCATTAGTTGAAGGCAGCAAGCATCGAACATGCACCCATTCGGATGGTAACCAAATCCCCTACCCCTTTGGCTACCCGGTCAAGGTGGGCGGAAATCACCAAATTTCCATCTGCTTCGGCCACGGTCCTGGTGATCGCAGCGGGCAACCTTCCCTTCTAAATGAATCGCGGTCTACATTGAGAGTGTGCTTTGCAATCCAATCACACGTGTAATCAAAAATGGACCCTACAATTACATTAAAACTTGTTTGTTAAACAATACACATAACGCAATTTTAAGAGAAACAGCTACAAGGTTTGCTACAGTAGTTAAACGGATGACGTTTATGGGACTCATGATACATCAGGTGCAAAACTGGAAACATCAATGTTATTGGCATCTGAGCCCATCCAAAGCGCTTGGCGCTACGATTATGTTACCTTTTGTAGAACATTCCTTTCATGGTTTACAAAATCAACCATATGACTTCATAGGTCCTGGGAAGGCACGTTCGTACTTAATAATAAATTGGCGCTAATGAGCCACACTCAAACCGAATATCCATGTCTGATTTGCTGTGAGTAGCACACAAGTTCTCCGGTTCCCGCGCCTCATGAAAGACCGCGCAGCATGTTTCACATATTTTCACGTCAGAAATGTGCCCGTACCCTGGGTCAATGAAAACAGGGCAGGTAGGGATATCTAAAATTGCTGCTGCAAAACGTGGTAACTAATGACGGGTTAACGCTTGATTGGTGCACCATTCTGTCCTTGGTATGTGCATTAAAAGGTACGTTCATTGGATCTCAATCACATATCATGCAATACGGATAAATCTCTACGGCACCTACTAATTGGGCGCTTGTGTTCAACTGGCGACTTGTTGCTTGAGTGGGATTTATGATGATAACTGTCGAGCGGAGATGATTGCTACCAATTCGAGCACGGGCGCTGTTTTGTTGCACCATAGTGCCAAATTTTACATGCATTGAAACTGCGTCCAATTGTCAGTGGTCAATGGGATATTGTAGAGAATAAAAGCCAAAGCTTGACATGTCCCGCTAGATGATTGGTTAGGAGTAAATAAAAGGAGGGAAAACATAGCAATACTAAATAGTGAACAACTGCAAATTGCGAACTTGCCGGTTAAGATGTTCCCTTCAGAGCAGATTACATTTGGTTTTATGTATTACTAAAGATTATCGTTTGTGAATTCCGGGCAAAAATGGAGATGGTTTGATTTATTTTGTTTTTCTTCTCTTGGCATAGGTCGTTCGGGTTACATGATATGGTGTAGTGTCGCCAGTGCTCCGTCGAAAGGTGCTTTGAACACGTCTACTCTGGGGGCTGTAATAATAGCTTCCGAGAGGGTATTCCACGTGTAGCCAACACACAGCGAGAAGAAGTTTCTTCGACACGCCAATTGACTGTAATGTTCTGCTAGTTTGAGATAATGACCTCTCAGTTTGTTGTTGTGACTCAGTTTCAACTGGTGATGTCACGCGTGATAAGTGTTGATTAAAATTTGGTATGCCATTCTATGGTCAACATGCAAACCTCGATAACGTCCGCTGAAAATACCAAACACTCTGAGGCGCTGTTAGTATGACAAGTGGTGCAACCCCTTGACATTTTTGATCGCTCGACGTTGCGGAACTTCCAAGGCCGTGAAATTCCGCTATAACCGTGGGTGCCTTGCTTGAAGTGCCTATTCAACATGATGAGGTATATAATTGCGAAGTATTTGCGAAAATTAGACGGTTCGATTTGCCTGAAACCTCTCAGTGAAAGACCCTCGACTTGGATCCCCTTCTTCGATGCTTAGTTAGACTACTCCAATCAGCCGATATCTTCATGGATCAGAACACAGAAACACTTTTCGAGAGAACAGCGTTGTAGATCCTGGTTTCCCATCTTATATGTATGAACCATTCACTGTCGCGGATGGAACACTTGGCATTCAGCTAGGTTGAATATAAAGAGATTTTGGACCGACCATCCATAAATCTTGTGAAATTCGAGTTGTAGCTGTATACGGTTTTCTGAAGCTCTGATCACTCGACAAAATTTGATGTCATCGGCGTAGAGTAAACAGTTTGACTTAATTTGGCTCAATAGATCGTTTATGAAGACCAAAAATAGACGGGCCCAAGTACCGAAACCTTGTGGCCCTCTGCGTTCGCCGTGAATTGGGTCTGAGATGGATTCACATAAACTTACATACAGACGCCTGTGTGAGAGAAACTTGCGAATTCACCCAAGGAGAAGGTCCCCGATGCCACATTCTTGAAGTTTGGCGAGAAGGATACGATGGTCCTTCCGGTCGAATACCTTAGAGAAATCAATGTATACCATATCAACGCCTGCACCAGCATCGATCTTCTCGGTCCAGCTGTCTCGTGCTAACAGTAGGTTGGTTGTGCACGATGGATTCTGGTGGAAGCCGGTTTACTTCTGATCGATGTAGCCAAGGCTGTCTAGATAAGACATGAGTGCGTCGGCAACGATAGCCCCTATAATTTTTGGATGGTCTGACAGTAGAGTCCCTGCTCGATATTAAGCTGAGTCGGAACGACTAGCAACTTTGTAAATGGGAGTTGTTATCCCTTATTTCCATATTGCAGTAATTTGCCTTTCGTCAAGACAGTGCTGATACCGTCTCGCCAATGATTCAGCCAAAACATTAGCCTCCACAACTAGCGTCCTTGGGAGGAAGCCATCATTTCCTGGACGGACGTGCAGGCGCATAGATAGCAACTTTCTCATCACGGCGTCTATAATAAAAGAAAAAAGTAACCGCAGGTTGTGTCTGGCATTTAATGCTAAGGGAGCCATGGAATTAGAAGGTACTTGCAGATTTAGATGTTGCGTGTTGAAAGGTCGCAACAGAATTTCTCATAGGAAATCCGTTGCCAATGATTTAAAGATTTTGTAGTATTTCACTTATAATTGGAGTATACAAAGTCATGATCCCACTGTCGGTGCGCCTTTAGTCAGGTTCGTGCTACTTGTTTACGAGAAAGTTTATACTAATATTGTACCAGTATATGCGTACTTATGAATCAAGTGGTTGCCGCTGTTATTTTTGCATTCGCGCAGTGTTAGAGACATCCATAACCAATGCGTCATGCCACACCCGCCCAATCACATGACTATAGGGTATTCGCCGATTAGTCTCTGTTGCTCATTGGTTCGTTTTATTCTGTATGATTTCATTTGGCTCCGGTTTGGAGGGGACTACAACTTCAGACGTACCACCCGGCGTTGTTGCTTACCTACTACTTGACAGATTACGTGTTCCTACACTGATTAAGAATACAACATTGGTACGTCACCAATTGGCGACGGGCAATAGGAAGCCATATGCGGGTCACTTATTTCGCTTCCCGGAGACCTCAGAACAAACTTCCTTACAAACAGAGATTCAATGGAAAAACTCGTTCCAAAATCAGATGACTCTTTTTCTTATGTTGAATCCTTCCATTAGATTGTCAGATACAAATTGGGTTACGTTGTACCGTCAGGCTCTTGGTTCTGAAGGACAAAGACATTTCGATGCAATGAACTCAATGGTTAGACATTTGATCCCACAAGTGATTCATTTAGTTGAGGAATTATGGGAAATTTAGCAGAGCGCGTTTTCGGCTCGCAATCAGTTTTTGAAGTTACAGCAGCTGCGCGGAGGAAGCGTAAATGATTTTACCGCACGCATTCACCAAGCTACCGCAGAGTGTCATGACAACACAATCCTTTCGTTGCGTTTTGAAGAAGTCATGGAAATTCAGTGCTTGGTAGCTGGAATTGAAGATGATAGATCAAGAGAAACACTATTATCCCAGGAAGAAGGAACTGTTTCTTGGGAAACAGCTTGCAACATTGTTCAGCAGAGAGGACAACTGAAAAACCAGTTTTCACTTGTAACCTCGCTCTGCCTGCAGGAAAATTTGAACAAACTAACTCGATTTTTTGCCTCTGAGAATATTATGCGGAAGTTTCTATGCTACCGATGCGGTGATCAACACATTGCCCCCAGACAGTGCCCTCACTTGCGAATGAAATGCAAGAAGTTCGGTAAAGTTAGCCATTTGGCTCGTGTGTGCTGTTCCCTACCATCACAAATTTCCATTTAATTGCTGAACAAAAGCCTTGATAAGTCATTTGGTTCACAGTTAAATGTTATGAACTGCGAACAGTGCAAACATGACCAATGCACCTCCGCAGATCATAACCCCTGTTGTTAATGATCGGTCTGTTTTAGTTGAATATGACACTGGCTCATCAGTAACGTTAATAGACCAGAATGCACTTTCACGATTACCTAATTTGGAACCGAGTGATAGTTTTCAAAACTTATTTGGAGAAAGTCATAGACCTACTGGGAAAACGTCAGGTGCTAGTTTAACATCAGGGCAGATCGCACGAGTTAATGCTTCATATTGTTCCTCATGCATCGACCAATCTGCTGGGGAGTGATTCGTTGAAACACTCACCGCAGGCGCTGAATGCAATCAACTCCGTGGAGGTGGAAACCATAGACCCAGTCCTAAAGCGATACCTAGAGATAGTTAAAGAACACTAGTTGGGGATGCTCAACAATTTGAAAACCAAAATCCATATGGCAGATGCTAGTAGGCCAAAATTCTTTAAGGCCAGAACACTACGTTATTCTCCACAGCCAGAGCTTGAGCAAGGATTGAAACGGTTCCAGCACGAAGGTACAATCGTACCGGTACAAAAATTCGAATTGGCAACACCTGTGCTTAAGCCAGACGGCAGTGTGCGGATTTGCGTTGATTACAAGTAATAGTGAATTGCCGTGCTATCATGGACCGTTGTCCCTCACAACAACAGAATATTTATATGCCAGTTTATCTGGTGAAGTCAAGTTCACAGAACTCCATTTAAGTCACGCTTATTCCCAGGTGGTAGTGAAGGATCCTTTTTTGCCCGTTTACTATGATTGACGAAGATTTGGGTTTATTTGAATACATTGGACTCCCATTTGGAATGAACTCTGTCCCGGGGATTTTCCAAAGGATAATCGACAACGTCGTGCGGGATATGCCGAACACCTGTGCATATCTTGACGACCTACTAATCTTCAGCGAGACAGAAGTAGACCACCTGCGCACTCTGGATGAAGTCCTACACAGGTTGTCCGAAAACGGGTTCCGTTTGAAGTGTTCAAAATGTGTTTTCCTAGTTGATTCCTCTGATTATCTTGGATATCGACTAGATAAAGATGGATTGCATGCACGAAAAATCAAGCTGGAGCCCATCCTTAGTGCACCCAGTTCCACCACGACATAGCACAGTTACAAACGTTCCTTCGGATGCCTTCACAACACCGTCCTTCCTTACCTAAACTGGCCTCTGCCATCGCACCGATTTATGATTTGTTTAAGAACGATGTCAAGTAGTCAAGGCCATGAAAATTGGAACGAGCGTTTTTGAAGGCGAAGAAGCTACTTGATTCTTCATGTGTGCTAGTGCATTATGATCCAAACAAAGCCTTCGTCTTACAACGTGATGCCTCACCGTTTGGAGTGGGAGCAGTCCTAGGACATCAGATTCACGATAGAAACATGCGTTCTTTTGATTTCGCATCCCGAACACTACAGACCGCTGAGAAGCATTGCGCACAGATGAAAAAGGAAGCACTGGCCGTGATATCTGAAGTTAAGAGCTTCCATCAATTATTTGTGAGACAATCGGTTTGAGTTGCTGACTGAATATAAACCACAGATTTAGCAAAGGAATCAACTAGGAGAACACATTTTGAACGCTTCAGACGTAACCCGTTTTCGGACAATCTGTGTAGGACCTTATCCAGAGTGCGCAGGTGGTCTACTTCTGTCTTGCTGAAGATTAGTAGGTCGTCAAGATATGCACAGGTGTTCGACATATCCCGTACGACGTTGTCGATTATCCTTTGGAAAATCCCCGGGGCAGTGTTAGTTCCAAATGGGAGTCTAATGTATTCAAATAAACCCAAATGTTGGTTAATCATAGTAAACGGGCAAAAAAGCATCATCCAATACCACCTGGGAATAAGCGTGACTTAAATCGAGTTCAGTGAACTTGACTCCACCAGATAAAGTGGCATATAAATCTTCAATTGTTGTAAGGGATAACGGTTCAGGATAGCGCAGCAATTCACTTTTAC
Organism: Dicrocoelium dendriticum; assembly: GCA_944474145.2. Taxonomy (NCBI): domain Eukaryota; kingdom Metazoa; phylum Platyhelminthes; class Trematoda; order Plagiorchiida; family Dicrocoeliidae; genus Dicrocoelium; species Dicrocoelium dendriticum. Next base: position 92,200,901 of record OX104068.1, on the reverse strand, counting down.
TTGTAATCAACGCAAATCCGCACACTGCCGTCTGGCTTAAGCACAGGTGCTGCCAATTCGAATTTTTGAACCGGTACGATTGTACCTTCGTGCTGGAACCGTTTCAATCCTTTCTCAAGCTCTGGCCGTAAAGAATAACGTAGTGTTCTAGCCTTGAAGAATTTTGACCTACTAGCATCCGCCATATGGATTTTGGTTTTCAAATTGTTGAGCTTCCCCAACTAGTGTTCTTTAAATATCTCTAGGTATCGCTTTAGGACTGAGTCTACGGTTTCCACCTCCACGGAGTTGATTGCATTCAGCACCTGCGGTGAGTGTTTCAACGAATCACGCCCCAGTAGTTTTGCTCGATGCATGAGGAACAATATGAAGCATTAACTCGTGCGATCTGCCCTGATGTTAAACTAGCACCTGACATTTTCCCAGTAGGTCTATGACTTTCTCCAAATAAGTTTTGAAAACTATCACTCGGTTCCAAATTAGGTAATGGTGAAAGTGCATTCTGGTCTATTAATGTCACTGCTGAGCCGGTGTCAAATTCAACTAAAACAGACCGACCATTAACAACAGGCGTGATCATCTACGGAGGTGCTTTAGTCATGTTTGCACTGTTCGCAGTTCATAACGTTTAACTGTGAACCAAATGACTCACCAACGTTTTCGTTCAGCGATTAAATGGAAATTTGTGATGGTAGGGAACAGCACACACGAGCCAAATGGCTAACTTTACCGCACTTCTTGCATTTCATTCGCAAATGAGGGCACTGGCTGGGGGAAATGTGCTGATCACCGCATCGGTAGCATAGAAACTTCCGCACAATATTCTCAGAGGAAAAAGGTCGAGTTAGTTTGTTCAACTTTTCTGCAGGCAGAGCGAGGTTACAAGTGAAAACTGATTTTTCAGTTGTCCCCTCTGCCGAACAACGTTGCAAGCTGTTTCCCAAGAAACAGTTCCTTCTTCCTGGGATAATAGTTTTTCTCTTGATCCATCATCTTCAATTCCAGCTATCAAGCACTGAATTTTCATGACTTCTTCAAAACGCATCGAAAGGATTGTGTTGTAATGACACTCTGGGGTAGCTTGGTGAATGCGTGCGGTAAAATCATTTACGCTTCCTCCGCGCAGCTGCTGTAACTTCAAAAACTGATAGCGAGCCGAAAACGCGCTCTGCTAAATTCCCCATAATTCCTCAACTAAATGAATCACTTGTGGGATCCTATGTTTAACCATTGAGTTCATTGCATCGAAATGTCTTTGTCCTTCAGAACCAAGAGCCTGACGGAACAACCTAATCCAATTTGTATCTGACAATCTGATGGAAGGATTCAACACAAGAAAAAGAGTCATCTGATTTTGGAACGAGTGTTTCCATTGAATCCCTGTTTGTAAGGAAGGTTATTCTGAAGCCTCCGGGAAGCGAAATGAGAGACCCGCATGTGGGTTCCTATTGCCCGTCGCCAATTGGTTACGTACAAATCTTGTATTCCTAATCAGTGTAGGAACACGTAGTCTGTCAAGAAGTAGGTAAACACCAACGCCGGGTGGTACGTATGAAGTTGTAGTCCCCTCCAAACCGGAGCCAAATGAAATCATACAGAATTAAACGAACTAATGAGCAACAGAGACTAATCGGCGAATACCCTATAGTCATGTGATTGGGCGGGTGTGGCATGACGCATTGGTTATGGATGTCTGTAACACTGCGGGAATGCAAAAATAACAGCGGCAACCACTTAATTCATAAGTATGCATATACTGGTACAATATTGGTATAAACTTTCTCGTAAACAAGTAGCACGAACCTGACCAAAGGCGTACCGACAGTGGGATCATGACGTACAGAAGCCTTGTTGTATACTCCAATTATAAGTGAAATACTGCTAATTCTGCAAATCATTGGCAACGGCTTTCCTATGAGAAATTCTGTTGCGACCTTTCAGCACGCAACATCTAAATCTGAAAGTACCTTCTGATTCCATGGCTCCCTTAGCATTAAATGCCAGACACAATCTGCGGTTACTTTTTTCTTTTATTATAGACACCGTGATGAGAAAGTTGCTATCTATGCGCCTGCACGTCCGTCCAGGAAATGATGACCTCCTCCCAAGGACGCTAGTTGTGGAAGCTAATGTTTTGGCTGAATCATTGGCGAGACTGTATCAGCACTGTCTTGACGAAAGGCACATTACCGCAATGTGGAAATAAGGGATAATAACTCCCATTTACAAAGTTGCTAGTCGTTCCGACTCAGCTTAATATCGAGCAGGGACTCTACTGTCAGACCATTCAAAAGTTATAGGGGCTATCGTTGCCGACGCACTCATGTCTTATCTAGACAGTCTTGGTTACATCGCTCAGAAGTAACACGGCTTCCACCAGAATCGATCGTGCACAACCAACCTACTGTTAGCACGAGACAGCTGGACCGAGAAGGTCGATGCTGGTGCAGGCGTTGATGTGGCATACCTTGATTTCTCTAAGGTATTCGACCGGCAGGACCATCGTATCCTTCTCACCAAACTTCAAGAATGTGGCATTGGGGACCCTCTCCTTGGGTGGATTTGCAATTTTCTCTCGCACAGGCGTCTGTATGTAAGTTTATGTGAATCCATCTCAGACCCAATTCACGGCGAATGCAGAGTGCCACAAGGTTCGGTACTTGGGCCCGTCTATTTTTGGTCTTCATTAACGAGCTATTGAGCCAAATTAAGTCAAACTGTTTACTCTACGCCGAAGACATCAAATTTTGTCAAGAGATCAGGGCTCCAGAAAACCGTATACAACTACAACTCGAATTTCACAAGATTTCTGGATTGTCGGTCCAAAATCTCTTTATATTCAACCTAGCTGAATGTCAAGTGTTCCATTTGCGACAGTGAATGGTTCTTACCTATATGCTGGGAGACCAGGATCTACAAAGCTGTTCTCTCGAAAAACGTTTCGGTGTCCTGTTCCATGAAAATATCGGCTGATTGAAGTAGTCTAACTAAGCATCGAAGAAGGGGATCCAAGTCGAGGGTCTTTCACAGAGAGCTTTCCGGCAAATCGAACCGTCTAATTTTCGCAATTACTTCTCAATTATATACGCCATCATGTTGCATAGGCACTTCAAGCATGGCACCCATGGCTAAAGCGGAATCTCACGGCCTTGGAAATTCCGCAACGTCGGGCGATCAAAATGTCAAGGGGCTGCGCCACTTGTCATACGAACAGCGCCTCAGAGTGTTTGGTATTTTCAGCGGACGTTATCGATGATTGCGTGTTGATCGTAGAATGGCATACCAAATTTTAATCAACACTAATCACGCGTGATATCACCAGTTGAAACTGAGTCACAACAACAAACTGAGAGGTCATTATCTCAAACTAGCAGAACATTACAGTCAATTGGAGTGTCGAAGAAACTTCTTCTCGCTGCTTGTTTGCTACACGTGGAATGCCCTCTCAGAAGCTATTATTACAGCCCCCAGATTAGACGTGTTCGAAGCAACTTTCGACGGTGCACTGGCGGTACTACACCATATCATGTAACCCAAACGACCCATACCAAGAGAAGAAAAACAAAAAAAATCAAACCACCTCCATTTTTGCCCGGAAATCACAAACGATAACCTTGGATAATACATAAAACCAAATGTGATCTGCTCTGAAGGGAACATCCTAACCGGCAAGTTCGCAATTTGCGGTTGTTCACTATTTAGTATTGCTATGTTTTCCCTCCTTTTACTTACTCCTAACCGATCATCTAGCGGGACATGTCAAGCTTTGGCTTTTATTCTCTACAATATCCCATTGACCACTGACAATTGGACGCAGTTTCAATGCATGTAAAATTTGGCACTAAGGTGCAACAAAACAGCGCCCGTGCTCGAATTGGTAGCAATCATCTCCGCTCGACAGTTATCATCATAAATCCCACTCAAGCAACAACTCGCCAGTTGAACACAAGCGCCCAATTAGCATGTGCCATAATGATTTATCCGTATTGCATGATATGTGATTAAGATCCAATAAACATACCTTTTAATTCACATACCAAGGACAGAATGGTGCACCAATCAAGCGTTAACCCGTCATTAATTACCACGTTTTGCAGCAGCAATTTTAGGTATCCCTACCTGCCCTGTTTTCATTGACCCAGGGTACGGGCACATTTCTGACGTGAAAAGATGTGAAACATGCTGCGCAGTCTTCCATGAGGCGCGGGGACCGGAGAACTTGTGTGCTACTCACAGCAAGTCAGACATGGATACTCGGTTTGAGTGTGGCTCATTAGCGCCAATTTATTCCTAAGTACCAACGTGCCTTCCCAGGACCTATGAACTCTTGTGGTTGATTTTGTAAACCATGAAAGGAATGTTCTACAAAAGGTAAGATAATCGTAGCGCCAAGCGCTTTTGATGGGGTCAGACGCCAATATCACTGATGCTGCCAACTATGCACCTGACGTATCAAGTCCCAAAAACGTCATCCGTTCAGCTACTGTAGCAAACCTTGTACCTGTTTCTCTTAAAATTGCATTATGTGTATTGTTTCACATACAACTTTCAATGTAATTGTAGGGTCTGTTTTGGATTACACGTGTGATTGGATTGCAAAGCGCACTCTCAATGTAGACCGCGATTCACTTAGAAGGGAACCTTGACCACTGCGATCACTAGGACCGTAGCCGAAGCAGATGGAAATTTGGTGATTTCCGCCCACCTTGACCCGGTAGCCAAAGGGGTAGGGGATTTGCTTACCATCCCAATGGGTGCAGGTTCGATGCTTGCTGCCTTCAACTAATGAGATGAAATGACATCGAAAAGTGTCGTCGTTGTGAAATTTCACTCTGTTCAGCGGTAAATTGTTAGATGAAAAGCCTGAAATTCATCTTGAATGAATCTAGTATTACATTTAGTAGATTGAATAACCAATGGATTTTGACTGAAAACATTGTTAATTTGTTGACCCAAAGTTTGGACTATTCAGTTACCTTTCTTACGTGTCCTAGTTGTTTCGATTCTTAGTCGGAAGGGCGAACGTCCTTCACAGAAATCACCCCAGAGATACAAAGTACCCACTGGGATACAGAACTTTGTGGGCAAAGGTGACATTGCCACCGGGCGTACTTACAGCCTGAGCCTTGAGATGAAAAAAGGGTGCGACCTAAAACAATAGAAGGACTGCTTGTCAGCAAAAGTTATTTTAATGACTCAGCCAAAGCGAAGCATGTTCACTATAATAGCGGTGTAATGCATAAACTACAGAGGAAGGTGGATGTTGACAAAGCACATGAGTTGTCACATAGTGGTAGTGTCCTGAGGAAAACTGTTACTTTCATTGTGGTTTTGTGTGGTAACTGCCGCAGCAGTTAGCTCATTACGGTTCGACTCTATACATATTTTAGTACCCTAGGTAGAGCTCAGTTGGCTTGCACCAATGTCCTGGGGACGGCTCCATTGCTACCTGCACAGCCTGAGTCGTTGCATGGTCATGGCATGTCTGAGTTGAACCTGACGACGGCTGCGCAAGTTGCGCGAAGCTATACGTGCTCCGCAAAAGTTACTATCTTTGTTACTATGATATTTACCATGTGCCGGATTGGTAGATTAGAAATTTTGCTCAATAGTATGATTAGTTTCGCTGACGATGGAACCTACATATCATCTTCGCTGATTCCAACTTCATCAGACAGCTGCATCTATGTAGTCCTCACAAATTCTCTAAAACATTTTATTCAACTTGCCACTGAAGAAGGAGAGTTAACAGAAGTCATACATAACGATAAATATAAGTTTAATTACATAAATGCCCGCGTGGTGCACAAAGTGAACCAGATCTGATCCTTCTACAGGATGTCGCCTAAGTCAACGCTAAGTTGCGATGCATAAGGAACCGCTACATCGCCGTCAGGAAGCCAACGAAAGTGTGATCACGTGGTCAGCTCAATGATAAATACACTCGATACTGTTGAACGAAATAAACCAGCGCGACTAGTTTTGGGTTCACCTTGCTTACATCGTTTGTAGTGGAATCCACACAAAAAATTTTAACCGTGAAAGTGTTAACCTGTCCATCAAATACGCACGGGACTTGCATGTATCCTAATTACCACGCATGGGGATTGAAATCATAAGCTGGAAGGGACTGTGCTGCTAGGGAAACACGATATTTCTCCTTCATATTGCATAGATCATTAGTGTGCATTGCTGACTTTCGTCTGTTCTTGGAAAATGTATTCTGCTACCTGCACCTTGTGCAGTGAGAAGTACTCAGTGTATCGTCGGGGAGATTAATAGAACTATACCATTGGTAGCTTCCCCCTATTGACTCTGCACATCCTGCGTATGTCCAGCTACATCAGCGCTATGATCATGTTTACTGTTGGTCGTTCGTGTGCAACTCCGGCAGCTGGTTTCATTCACTGTGTTGGTCGTGTTTAGCTTTACCTCGAAATGGTACGAAAGCGATCTTTGAAGGCATGTGGCGAGGCCCTTTATGCACGCAAATCCCAACTCGCCATTCTAAACAATGTGTGTACGCGGCTTTATCTTCTAACTCAGCCAGATGTAAGGGCAATACCATGGTTTCTTAGCTAGTGCTTCTACTTCAGCTTATGGTGTGCTTACATTTTAACGGTGTAGGACGTAGAAAGGAATAACCTTGAAAGACTCATTATGGCCAGCAGAATAGCCAATCCAAATGTCAAACCATGGAACGCCTACATAACCGAGTGAAACGATTGCATTCAAGCTGTATGCCATGACAAAATGAAACGCCAACAGAACAGCGAATTTTGAGGCAGCTAAGACACGAATGGATCCCAGGCAAAACGCTTAAACTGCAGTTGGCTTGGGCACTTGACTAGTCTTGCCATCTAGACAAAGTAAAAGGGAGAATAGAATCAAATGTTTAACTTAACATTGAGCAAGATATGGATACTTGCAGAAATTATGGAAGGACGCAGGATCCAGAGTTATCTGCAAATTGAAATTTTCAGAACATGACGCACTGATTAGCGGAAAATTAAATGAAGTGGCAAGGATTACATATTTAATCACAATGCTTGGCCCAGTTATCGTGTGACAAAATGCGAAGTAAGAGAAATCGTGTCTGATTCGTTCTATATCCTAGTAGGTTCAAACACACCCCTGGGACTGTCATTCAAGACATCAGTCGAAAGCTGTTGTTTCAGTAAAAACGTAAATCTGGAAAGTGATGTTGCTTCATTTCAAGCTTACATTCGGAAAATGTGATTTATCGAAGCATTGCTTAAACTCACCGACACCGGTGTAGTAGACATTGTTACTTTAGAGCGTTAGGGTAGGATAAACACCTGTGTTCTCAATCTGATGTGACCGTACTGCGTACCGATGGAATCTATCTTCGCTTTACATCGATCCCGGCCGCTCATTGGAAATGTCAAGCCTTTTTTCGGTCAGCACACATACGTCATTTCGTTTTCTGTGCATCATCAGGCTTATACTTTATTGTTTTCCAGCATTATCGTGCATAAATCCGGGTAAGGACACAAAAAGTACATTCTGCGCCGTATGCTGCATTTGTCCTGTGGCTTCCGCAGCACGCGGGTTATGCTCTACACATGTGCAGCCTAGACTGCTTCAACGTGCCGTGACAGGAAACTGGTCTAACGCAAACACAATGGTCGATAGATCAAAATAATGTTTTTCGTTACCACCCTGGTGCGGACAGTGCGCGTTACGCGTACGAAACTGCGGAAAATCTGGTTATGAATAAATGAATTCGATGATAGTCGCAATGCAGGAAATTATTTGAGTTAGGTGAATTACTCAGTTACTTTGGTTTACTTTGCATACTAGTTTGTACAAGGTACTTGATCAAATTCCATAAACAGCATTCTCTATGAAACAGAAACTAAGTCTGTTGCAGGTGCATGAGAACAAATGTGTATAAGTATTTAGGTAAATACCGAGCGTATAACATGCTTTATGTGTAATGCCCAATTACGCAGACATTCCGCGGCTCTAGCACTCCATCATAATTCAGTTACATTGGCATTGTGGCCTTTATGAATTATATGGTTGAAAAAATGCTAAGGTTTCATGGTGAAAATGACACCTCTTGCTGGCAAATCCGCCTCAGTTGGAATAAAACCGCTTATGTGAGCGAATTGGGCACGGTATACCATTGTTGCGAAAATGTTACATACAGTTCACTATTCAATGTAGTTTAGCCAATGACAATTTGGTTGAGAGATACATATCAGTTCAGCGACGGTCAGCGATCAAAACTGCTTAACGACACATTCCCTATGGTGATATTAGTTTATGCACAATTTTCGTACCAGTTGAAAGCAAATTAATCAAATTTTCTGTTCTTGTTTGGGATATAGTACTAAACTGCGCAGTTGCTGCGTTAGCAAGCGTGTTTTACAGTTCCTGCAATTTAAGTACCTAGCTAGTGGACGTTCCCACACTATTCTACTGGGATAAAAATGAGCCACATTGATTTTAAGTACTTTTCATAATTAACATGCCTGATACATTTGCATACCAAAGGCCCCATTTCTTGAAACTGTTAACTGTTCGTCCAATGCAATAGATCAAAGCAATTCACGTTTAGCCGATTGTGCGGTACAGATTTTGCCGAAGTATCGGAATGTACGCACTTTGTGATGTGAAGCATTTCATTTAATTAGTGAATTGCCAGAAAATACTATGATTGGTCAGTCTTTTTAGTTTAAATTCGTGTGTTAGTCCGACCACAGCGGCATCCGATGAAGGTCAGTTACCTCTCCGTAAAAGTTCGTTTAAAAGTTGCGTAGGCTTATAAAACGCAAGTTGCTCTTTATTGGATAACATTCCTCATCTGGTGTAGTCTACTGCGTTCGCGTTTGCTAACAGATACAAGAGCCTACGGAAGCTATTTCTTGATTACACCAACGCTTTTGGAAACCCCAGTAGATCAATGCAGCTCAACATTCTGTCCGAAATTGGGGTTCTCAACAGCTTGAAGTGTGATGCCTGATTACTTTAGAACTCGCATCCACTTCAAGCAGCTATGCGGCAGAGAGTGTTCTGTACCTCCTGCTAACTGTGCCGTTTTGAAGAAAGCAATCCTATCCCACTCTGTACTCTCCACCTACGTCGAACTTCCAGCCATTCCATCAGACTTCGTGGCTATAAATATGCTGATAACTTCGGCTTCGATTGCATAAACCCAATCATCGAATGCTCTTTGAAAACCAATGTTGCTCAGATGAACCATTGACTTGATCGTGGTCCCGATCTTCTCACTTATCGACTTAACGTACTGGTTTCTACATCCTACTGGACTGCGGTCCCTTTTATGTGGAACGGTAGATCCGTGGTAGATTACGGGTAAACAAGCATTGCTTAACAAGTCAGGTGGGGTGAAAATCATGGCGAAAAAAAATGCATGATAAAGGAAAATAGCGGTGTGGTGGACTCACCATAGACATGTGTAGAAGACCTGAAATGTTGGCTTGATAAAATCCTTTGACTGTGATTTCAAAAACACACCGTCTGGTTGCGTTTTGCAGCCCCTAGCTAACGCAAAATGTAAATTGAACTGCCATTTAGAAAATGCGTCCTTAAGTCGTTTTTAATATTATTTGAAGGATGTTTGTGAGTAACGTAAGCTTCGTAGACGGGAAATCGAACCCCGATCCACGAATTTCCGGTCCGTTAAATTCCGCACCTAATCATCAGCCCTCGGTAGCTCAGTGGTAGAGCAACGGAACGGAAATTCGTGGATCGGGGTTCGATTCCCCGTCGAGGCAGATTTTCGTGTGGAGTTTAATCGTGACTTCTACCCTCTACGAAGCTTACGTTACTCACAAACATCCTTCAAATAATCTACCATCGCCCTTTGGACTTCGGATGGACAGTTACTTCGGTCCACTGGGATGTGACGAGTGAGTGAGCCGATCTGCAACACCAGGGCAGTTACTGTGAGCTCATTGGCAACACGTCGCGCAACAAGCAGAAGTCACGTGTTAAATTCCGCACCTAATAATCAGCCCTCGGTAGCTCAGTGGTAGAGCAACGGAACGGAAATTCGTGGATCAGGGTTCGATTCCCCGTCGAGGCAGATTTTCGTGTGGAGTTTAATCGTTTTTAATATCTTTAGATTAGAAGCAGAGAAGATATAGTTTGAGAGATCCACGGCCAAACCACTCAGAGTGAGAAGAAATATCTACGGTATTCCAACAGGCTATGGTTTCTTGTCCATTTCAGAAGAGGACCTCCTACATTAGTGTTACCGTTCATTTCCAGATGGTCAAAGCTCGTTCCTCTATTGTAAAATATTTCGACCTTTTACTATCTAAGAAATCAGCTTAGTCTACACATATATTTGAAAAGTCAAAAGACTCTAACTTTACACCCTCATACTAAGAGATCCTTCGGCTCCCCGGGCTTAAGTTCTAAAGTTGGCATTCGCCTTCGCTGGATATTTGGTTCTGCTATTTTCTCCGCTACGCTGGATTCCAATAGAACAGCTCAATGGTTATATGGTTGGCGGCATCCGGTTTCGCATTTGCCTGTCACTGTGGCAAGCCACAGGACGCCTGCGCCTACAGAGGGACCATGGATGGCTTGCGCTGCACCACCCACAGCTCCAACCACATACCCCATATCCAGTGTAAACACGAAGGAATAAGACCGGGAGGCATGCGGATGGGAACCACGTTTCATCAACGGAGCCGGCCACACACTCCTTCACAGGCAAACACAAGCACGCTGTATTTGGGGAATCAAGCACACACAAGGCGGTGGCTGGACCGTAGTCCGCTCCACACTGAGTGCATGGAACCACTCTTTGAGCCTAGCACGGCCAAAAGAACCGTGCACCCCGTCCCCTCCAGCAACGACCAACTGTCTCCTGGAGCCAGTATGAACGATGTAGTGGGTAGTAGACAGGTAGGCACCTTGTTAACATACACATCAAGCGCAACCATACCAGGGATATCAAACAACAGCCATTCACTTTAAACGACAAGCTGAAATAAAATAAATCCAATAATGCATACAGATACGGTGGCATAACTCTTCGCGAAATTACCATATGAAGTAAGTTGGTCAGCAACAAATCCGTGATAAGTAAGAAGTGTCCACAAGTTACTTAAAATGCTACAAACGCAGCAAAATTACCGAAGATACGCGCAATTAGTGTAAGCAACGTGGCCAGTTAATAGAACATTATTCATGGAGGCAGAACAAACCAAATAAAGCGGAATGAAATTTATCCAGCTTAAAAGGCCTAGTTTAAGTGTAAGTTGGTTTAACCCAACTGCGGTGAAGAAGCATCAAGAATGCGACATCAGCCTCAGCATGGGGCATCATAGATACATACATACATGGTTGGCGGCATCCGGTTTCGCATTTGCCTCTCACTGTGGCAAGCCACAAGACGCCTGCGCCTACAGAGGGACCATGGATGGCTTGCGCTGCACCACCCACAGCTCCAACCACATACCCCATATCCAGTGTAAACACGAAGGAATAAGACCGGGAGGCATGCGGATGGGAACCACGTTTCATCAACGGAGCCGGCCACACACTCCTTCACAGGCAAACACAAGCACGCTGTATTTGGGGAATCAAGCACACACAAGGCGGTGGCTGGACCGTAGTCCGCTCCACACTGAGTGCATGGAACCACTCTTTGAGCCTAGCACGGCCAAAAGAACCGTGCACCCCGTCCCCTCCAGCAACGACCAACTGTCTCCTGGAGCCAGTATGAACGATGTAGTGGGTAGTAGACAGGTAGGCACCTTGTTAATATACACATCAAGCGCAACCATACCAGGGATATCAAACAACAGCCATTCACTTTAAACGACAAGCTGAAATAAAATAAATCCAATAATGCATACAGATACGGTGGCATAACTCTTCGCGAAATTACCATATGAAGTAAGTTGGTCAGCAACAAATCCGTGATAAGTAAGAAGTGTCCACAAGTTACTTAAAATGCTACAAACGCAACAAAATTACCGAAGATACGCGCAATTAGTGTAAGCAACGTGGCCAGTTAATAGAACATTATTCAGGGAGGCAGAACAAACCAAATAAAGCGGAATGAAATTTATCCAGCTTAAAAGGCCTAGTTTAAGTGTAAGTTGGTTTAGCCCAACTGCGGTGAAGAAGCATCAAGAATGCAACATCAGCCTCAGCGAAGGCATGGTTGGTTATATATACATATATATATATATATATATATACACATGTATATATAATAGTTGTTACAACTACGATTTTTTCCTGGGGAATGCGCACAGACCTACAACATTTTACGGCTGATTCCGTGCAATCGTAGCCGATGGGGACACGCAAACACTGCAGCTAACACCCTGTCACATTCATACGCTCTGCGGCCAGCATCAGCTGTTTAAACCTAAATTCATCTGTAGCAGATGGCATCTACCATACACATTGTTGATAAGTCATCATGGTTGTACTTTACCACATTTTGCGCATCATTCTACCTGTGAACCGCACTGTTGGCATTTACTTCCCTATTCTCCTATCTCTCTCTATCAATTTTTGATGTCTACACTTCATACTAAATTTAACGCAGCCATTTAGCTTCACGTCTAAACGTTAACTAACCACCGACGGTCGTCTTGGTTGCTTATAATCGTGCTTATTATTTTCCAAAGCTACGGGAGTCTGGCTGTAATACCTACATTCAATCCAAACGCATGCACGTCCGTAGTGTTATTGTCCATGAGAATTGCTATTTCTTCAATCAGTTCGTGACAGTCCATACACAAGTGTGAACGAATGCCAACTCGCAACACTGCATTACTGCAACTCGAAACAAGGATCTTTGGTATGTCAACTGATATCTGTACTCACAGAAGGCGGTGCTCGTCATCATGTTGAATGATCAAGTGGAAGCCAGTTAGAAACACTTGTAAGCGCCACTTTTCAGCTTAACAGGCTGATGGCATTTTCACATGCGCGACTCTACTATCTGATGGTACTATGTCTGAATGGGGATGGCCTGAATTAAGGTAGAGCTAACATCAGTTTGTGTCTCGTTACGCTCCCACTTGACAGATGGATCATATTACATTTCATCTCACGTGACACAGTGAAGTATTACGGGTTGCAATGTGATGTCAATGGAGCTAGGTCAAGTGGTTATGTACACTGTGATTCAGACAGGTCATCACTTTTGATTCACGGACAGCGGCAGCACCATGTGACACCCGATTTGAAATGCTTGGACACCGGTAGCACTCTTGGCACTGATGAAATGGTCGAGATATACTAGCGTACAGAACGGGTGATCAAGGGGACCATAAATAGTCACATATGACTGACAGCCTGGTGGTTCCACATACAAGGGAATTCTCGGTTACCTCTCTGACGTACCTGTCGACACGGATAGCCTGTAGTTAATACAGAGAACCATAATTACAGCACACGCCAAGGAAAAGGCATTACTGTGCCACTGTAGTTTTCTTCTGTTTTATGTCATGTTGTGACGTTAGCGATGTTATTAGCCTCATACTGCTCATATTGTCATTAAATTCTCCATTGTGGTGTCTGTACTGCTCTCACTACGAGTGAATCAACGTGGCTCTACTGACATTTCATTTCACGTATCCCTAGTTGTATTCGCACATACGCTTGAATTTTCACCTATGTTATATCATTTTTTATCACCTCTTTCTTTGTAACCCCTGAGACCACTTCCTGAATTTCTTGGTAACATTACACATGCAATTGTCATACTTCTACCGAGTATGCGCAGTCCAATACAAAAGAATAGTAACCCCGGTCGACGTAGTTCCTCGAGCACTATTGGTGTAGGTGTCATCTCATCTCTCACGCACTGTAGGGTGTCTAATCGACATTTATCCATCACCGATCATTTGTTTCTTCTTGGGTTTTACGGCACTCCACATTCCTCCGTCCATGTCCCTATCTAGTCTCAATCAATATTTGTACCCGAATCCTCGAACGAGACACAACCACCCATATCTCCGCTATCGACATCAACAGCCATACGTGTGCGCAGGCTAGCACGCCGAACATAAGATTGGATGTTGGAATGTATACACACTGCACGACCAGTTCAGTTCAGTTCAGATGGGACTGGAACGATAGGAGAATCCCGTGAGTGTTCCATCTTGAGTGGATCGTTGAACCAGGAAATGATGAAGTGCTCAGTTATCGATGGATTTAAAACGTAACACCCGTATTGCAAGCTGGCCAACCAGTTAATGCCTACGTTGCCTGCCCTAGCAGTCCCTGCCGTGGCAGTTACGTGAAGTAAGCAAAGGATAGGAAGAGAAATCGAAGGTACAGAATAAGAAGTGCACTTACATAAGAAAATAATACCAATGCGTGAATAAAGTATGGAAAAGGAAATCGAAGTAGGAAGATGCGAGTTACTCAGGAAAATCGATAGGTTTCATGTTGCCACCCAAGAGCGTCAAGTTGCCGCTCAAACCCCTTAACCGTAGATTCCCTGATAACACTTTCCGGAAGCATGTTCCAAAGGTCGATAACTCGTCGAGACAGTCGGATTTCCGCCCTAATCCGATCGAACCGCGGTTTGTCCAGCTTCAAGGAATGACGCGTAGAACAGACAATCTAGCGGGACTAAATAGCCAAGAAAATCTGGACCAACCTTCCCAGTTAAGATACGGTAGGTTAGGATTAGGTCTCCTCTAAGCCTTCGGTAGTGCATTGAATGCATTCCCAAACTAAGTAGACGCTCGGGGTACGTCCGTCCCCGTAATCACTCGACTAACCTAGTACCCACTCGTAAAACCCTCTCTAGCTCCATTTTGTCCCGGACGAGGCAGGGCGAACAAGCCTGGACGCAGTATTCCAGATGAGGTCGAACGAAAGCCGAGAACAGCCTCGTAAAGATTCCGACCGTCAAGACTCCGAAAGAACTCCGAATTAACCACAACATGCGGAAACCTCTGCTTTCGGCCTTCTTCCAGTTGTCGCCGGAGTGTAAAGCCGAAGAGTGGCTAGATACACGGGGGAGTTCGACCCTACCGACCAAGTACTTCGTAGGAGGACAACCTCCTCCAATTCGAAGAACGGAGCACTTTGCCTGATTTATGGGCAGTAACCATAAGGTAGACCAGTCCCAAGGCTTATCCAATGCTCGTTGAATAGCTTTGGAACCCCCAGGAACATCGACAATGTTCCACAGCTTCAGGTCATCAGCAAATAGCAGCAATGGTACCTCAAGCTCCGCGGGTAGGTCATTCACATAGATAGAGAAGTGCACGGTCCAAGGACCGAGCCCTGCGGCACGCCATTGAGGACAGACTGCCTAAACGATAGGCCCCGGCCAACCCGTACACACTGTTCTCTACCCTGCAAGAAGGCAGTCACCCAATGAAGAGCGCGGCCAGATACCTCGTAGGAGGACAGCTTTTGTGCTAGCCTCAAATGGGGTACCTTGTCAAATGCCTTAGAAAAGTCGACGAAAAGCACGTCCAGCGCGTGGCCGTAATCCGCTGCATCCGCCCAACTTTCGCAAGCCACCAACAGATTCGTCAGACATGAAAATCCCTACCGGAATCCATGTTGCACATTGCTAAGTAGATTAAATCTACTCAGATGACTTTCCAATGAATTTCTCACCAGTTTCTCGAGGAGTTTGACTACTACACTCGTCAGACTAGCTGGCCTGTAATTTGCAGACAGACCCCTGTCCCCATTTTTGAAGATGGGACAGATGACAGCTTCCTTCCATTCGGAAGGCAATGCACAGCTGTCAAGCGATTTCTGAAACACATTAGTGACAGTATCGTCGTCTGAGATTTCACAATGCAAACCCGAAGCCTTGGCTCTCATGGATTGATAGTCTGCGTGCCATATGGTCGGGCGAGACTCAACAGTACTCTGGTAGCGTGTAGACAGAGTAAAACTGAAGAGCAAACAAACATGATCACTGGAACCCAGTGGAGGTCCGTAAGCAATGTCACCAACAAAATCGAGTGACTTAGCAAATACAAGGTCTAAGATAGACGGTACTTGAGCGTCCATGTACCCAGTAGGGAGGTCAATGAACTGGTGCAAAGATACTTGGAGCGTAAGCTCAAGCAGATCAGCGCCGAATGTGCCTGACGCCGAGTCGCAGGAAAGACCTACCCAGCAAATCTCTGGGAGGTTGAAGTCTCCCATCGCCAGGCAATTATTCGCGAACTGGTAGCGAATGAATTCAAGTACCTCTTTGGATTCGCTCCCAGGGCTTCTATACACAATTACAACTGTAACCTGAGCCGAGGATGTGCTAATAACAGCCGACAGAGCTTCAACAGTTTTGCCTGCCGACTGAAATAAGCAAGTCTTCAAAACGTCAAGTTTACAGCTCACATAAAGAGCGACGCCCCCTCCCTGTCGACCAGCAGAGCGATCGTATCTAAATAGTGCGTAGCCAGATAGATGCACTTCCCCACCCGTGATGTCCTGAGACAGCCACGTTTCAGTGAATGCGAGCATATCGGGATGAGACCCATCTACAAGCAGACCTAACTCGTACACCTTATTCCTAAGGCTGCGCACATTACTTAGAACTACCTGAAGTTTTTCGTTAGATCCAGACCTGGGTCGTGCGCTACCAGAATGGGCAGTGGTAGGGCGGAAAAAGACAGCCGGCTGACCACCCGAAAACCCACTAACCAGAGACCCTGTTCACCGGCCGCTCGCCTACTTTTGAGGTCCTTGATTGCCTCTCTTAGCTTCAGCCTATCGGTCAGCGGAAGGTCCGGCTGAAAGCTTATATATGTGCCTTTCAGCTTAAACGCAAACCGCATGAGAGCGCTGCGTTCCTCCGGGGTACAGAGTACCATACGAAGTAGCCGCGGTCGATGGTTTGGTACGTTAACTGGGACGTTCCCCAGTCTAATTAGCTTCCTGACGGTAACGCCTGGAAAACCAGGCGGAAGAAGCTTCGTTGCGCATATTTTAGACCATTGAAGGTCGCCTAACATGCGATCAGCAGGAAGGACAGCAGTGGATTCAGCCGCGTTACGGAATATAACGCTACTATCCGTGAAAGAATCGCCACGATGGGGTGTGTTAACCCCACGGGTCTTTGATTCGATACTTGGAGCAGGTGGCTTCACCACTGGTGATGGGACTGTCTTTAGCCCCTCCGATGAGGTAGCAGCGGCAGCGTATGTTTTTCGCCCCATTATCGATGCCATCCTTTTGTTAGGTTCATCGATTTCACCGAAAGGCTTTATGGCAGATTTGGTCTACTTTTTCTTCTTGATAACGCGAGCAGGGTCCCGTGAGGATGTTTCGCTTTGAGCAAAAGCAGGCAAACTTTCAGAACATGCCTTCTCGGTGAGAACCGAGATATAAGGCAAATTCGGCTAACAAGTAGTGCGTGTTGGAATCTTCGCCTTCGCACAACAGTCAGACGGTTTGCCAAGTAACGACACTTGGCTTGTTTCCGGTGCCGAGACAACTATAACTTCTTGTTTAGCAGAGAGCTTACGGGGTTTCCTGGCTCTCTTTCGCTTTACTCGAAGGGATCCTTGAACTAGCAATTCGGCGTCGATCAGGGTAGATTTAAATACGACGTCCGAAGCTGCTTCATTCTTGTGGTCGGTAGCCATCTGGACCGGTGACATAATGATTGGTGCCACAAGTTGATCATCAGTGCAGGCGATCAAATCTGCGTTGTTGGAGACCGGAAGCGTCTTCGTGAGCAGATCAATCTTAAAGCGAAGATCTGCGAGCATCGAGAACGAACGCCCTACATTTTGCAGCCGGGTATCAAGAGATTCGCCTGTCGTACGAAAGGCCGCGCGGCCTCGCCGGCAGCTGCAGCAATTGGCACAACTAAAAAGCAACTTCTCGCTGGAGGCCAGCGTTGCGTACTGCTCGGTATTCAGGTCCGTACAAAGCTGATGGTACCATCGGTTGCAGACATCGCACTGCATACCGCCGGAATCGTCAGTTACTGGTATATTGCAGCTTGGACTGCCACAAAGTGCGATAACCTCAGAATCCAAGCCACCAGGAACAACAGCCTCGGTGCATTGCGAGACCGACATAGTGGAAAACAGAGTGGAATTATAACACGTACACAAAAGTTAAACGACCGCAATAAAAAAGGCAAAAAACTGGGTGCAAAACGGGATTAAAACTGGGAAAAACCGGAAAAATTACCAGTAAGCGCCAAAGACGCTTTGACCAGAACCGCTTTAATCGAATCCAAGATAGCTAGGATCAGAGGAAATTTTACAATAGTCAAATTCCGTTGCAAGTGTTTATTCATACACTGTTTTCCACAATATTGTGGCTAAAAAGCTCGATCAGTATGGCACCCTAAAAAGTCGAGTTACCGCGTAGAACTCACAGTACCAGAAGGTTTTCAAACCATCGACCTAGGCGACGATCCGCATTAGTCGCCATGGAGCTTGCGGGCTATGATGCTGATATCGCAACGCTGATACCCGACTGGCTGACCGAGGTAACTTGGGAGAGGATGGTGCTGTGAACAAGTTCTACTGGATTGGAAATCCCGACGTTGCACCAAGTGAACAATGCGTGGGATTTGCAATTTATGAACGGCCGCTTGACGGGGTAGCCAATTGGTACTAGCCCACAGTTGATGTGGCTTCGTGTATGACTCAGACGTGGTAAGTATAGGAGCGGTTCTTAGGTGCGATTTCGGAATTAATGCTCCGTCGTTGTCGGATGTCAAATGGAAGTGAAAGCATGTATTCCCATTGTTATGTTTCAATGCTCGCCAATGGTACGCACGGAAGAACAGAGGAAAGCTTGGGAAGGTAAGCTGCTGATGTTGGTGCGCCTTAGTTGTCAGTTACTCAAAGTTGCTATCGATTGTGTATTGCCTGAACTCTGGAAAGATGGTCGATGCAGCTGGTGAGGTTAATGTTCTAGTAAAGCTTATATACCAAATTGAAAAAGTCACGGAGTAGCCGATTGGCATCAGCCCACGGTTGATGTTGTTTCGTATATGCCTCAGATGTAGTAAGTTCGTAACATTTATTAGTACGTATGGTCCCACCATGAATCATCCGGATGACATGAAAGAAGATTACAACTCACAATTGACCTCTGTTATAAGGTCTGTGCCAATAATTGACCGACTATTCTTGCTAGGTGACTGCAATGCACTGTGGGGAGTGATGCCGCAATGTGAGCTGAGGTGATTGGGCCGCACGGGATTGGGGTAGTCAAGGGAAACAGAGAGCTTTCGCTTTCATTGTGTGCCACACATGCCCCGACAATCACGAACACTCAGTTCGATCTGTGTGCTAGTGACATAGCTGCATGGGCCCACGCACGAAGTGGTCATGCTTACTTGCTGGACTATGTCATCGTACGTCAACGAGACATGTGTGAAGTCTGCATAAGGCGGGTTATGCGTGGAGGTGAATATGGGACTGATCATAAGCTGGTGCGCACAAAGTTCTACAAAAATGTCTATAAATCGTTTTATTTTCCATGGAGTACCGATCGGGGGAAATACAAGGTCCGCGCTTTTTAAAGTGCCGAAAAGTGACAAGCGAAGGAAGATGCCATAATGACCCGCCTTGGCGAAGACGACTTTTCGGCTTCTGTCAGCGTCCCATGGGACCAACTGAAAAAAACATGAAATGATTACTACGGAGGAAACGATTGGGTACACAACCTGTAAGCGGCCCGACTGGTTTAACGAAAACAGTACGACGATTGAGCCACTAGTACGAGCGAAAAGTGCAGAGTTCATTGCATCCGTGACTAACCCTAACAGCGTGAGCAACGGCGTAATTTTCGCCATATGCAAAGGCAGCTAGCTGGAGTGTTGCGTCAGCTGCACATGCTTGGTGGACAAGGAAAGCTAAGCAGCTGGTGTCCTACGCGGAACAACGTAAACAAACAGATTTTCACGACACCTTGAAGGCAGTGTACAGGCCCACCGTGCGGCAAATGAATACTCGGAAGGACACTGGGACTGGCACCGTATACACACAATCTGATGACATCATGCAGATGTGGCACAGCCACTTTGCGACTTTCCTGAACAATCGATCCGAGGTTGACTAGGACATACCGCAAGGGCTGCAACGCCACTATGTGTTAACCGAACTTGAGGACATACAGGGAATGTACGAAACACTGAGGGCACTTGCCAAACTACGGAATGGGAAACGCGGGTGCTGATGGTATACCTCCGGAAATACAGAAGAACGCAGGACCAGTTATGATGCGCGCACTCCATTGTCTGGTGGAAACCGTCTGGATAGAAGTGCAAGTGCTTGCAGAGTTAAATACTCCTCTTGTGGTTCCACTGTACAAGAAAATGGGTAGTAAGCAATACACATACAAGTATCTTGGCATCAACTTACTTATATGCATTGACAAGATTTTTGGACGCATTCTACCCAATCGCCTTTTGATAGAAATACTGGGACCGAAAGTAGCTGAGTAGCAAGGTGGGTTCCGCTCGGTTCGTAGCATCATCGACATGATGTTCGTAGCACGTCGACTACAGGAAAAATGTCGTGAAAGCAATGTGCCGTTGTATTTGCTCTCCTTTGAGTTCGCCAAAGCGTTCGATAGGGTGAACCGTGAGGCGCTGTGGCTAATTCGCTCAAAGTCTAGATGCTCTGCAAAGTTTATCTGTCTGATTACATATCTGCATACTGGCATGCGACCGTGGGTTGAGCTGGGGGGACAGACTTTAGATGATTTTGCCGTTATCTCTGGTATGAAGCAAGGATCTGTCTTAGCCCCTACACCGTTCAATATCTATCTGACTGCTGCGGTGTCATGCGCCTTCAACACGTTTGAATGTGTTGTGCATCTGGAGCACCGCATAGATGGGGGTTTGCTTAACGTCCGCCGTTTTGGAGCAAAAAGCCTAGTGCGTGAGACAACAATCTGTGGAGTGGAGCACATATTCAGGCCAGAAACACGGATCGCTGGTGGAGTACTACAGAACACATCAGCGTTCTGTTACCTGGGGAGCACCTTGTCCCCCGACCTGCGGAACACCGACGAACTGTGCGCTCGTGTAGCGAAGTCCAGTGTGGCTTTTGGCAAACTGGAAGATCGCGCGTGGAAGAATCATCATCTCACTGTTAGAACCAAGGTAACGTAAGAATCCTTGCTTCTCTCTGTTCTTATCTATGGATCGGAAAAGTGGACACTCTATAGAGTAGCATTTTTAGAACGATTCCATCAACAGTGCCTCCGCAGGATTCTGCACATCCGCAGGTGAGACAATGTGCTGGACACTGATGTGATCCGCCGGAGTGAACTGTACACCATGGACTGCATGCTACCGCTGCGACAACTCCTGTGGCTTGAACTTGTGCGCCATATGAATGCGACGAGAATCCCCAAGTAAATGCTGTATCGGCAACTGAGGGCCGGAGGCCGGAATGCAAGCAAAACAAAGTTGAGCTACCAAAACACTATCAAGGATAGTTTGTCCCGAGTGACTATTGACCTAAGCGGTTAGGAGGAGATGACAATAAATCGCTGACCCTGACGTGAATTAATCACGCATTCCGTTGCCCAAGCGCAAGGAAGAAAGCTGATGCATCGAGAAATTAAACATGCAGTACGCAAGCATTGGCTACCGGCCGAATACAATTCTTCGACCACTCCCACGCGGAGCTGTAGTGAATGCGGCTCTGGGTACATTAGCCCAGCCGGTTTGACCAAGTCACCAATGAGCCAACGATGGGGTTATGCCGAACAGGCCAAATGGGAGACCGAGCACCACCGACTGACATGTGGCCCTTAGTGGTAAGCCACTTATAAGGGGCGGTGAACGTTGAATCAGCCAAACATCATGGAGCTAGGTTAGTCAGAGCAGAAGCTCCGCTCTCTTGCAACACTGGATGCATGGACATTTGAATTGATACTGCACTAACTCATCGTGTGTTGCAGCGCAGCGGCAAACACCCATAGTTTTTACAAAGACGCAGGCTCCTTGTATTTGCCCTAATGGTAGTCCGAACACAGATGCCAACATACCAGTGCCCCTATGATGAAATTGGATGTTGCGTATACCATGCTTCTTCACCACAGTTGGGCTTTACTGACTTAATTTACCTTATCTTACCGTACCTTACTATTACCAAAACATCCAAACATTTTACCTATTACCGCATCCAAATCAACGCTTCCTTGCTTTGGTGGCAAATCGCAATCTGATGATTATGTCCAAGTTGGACCATGCATCCAAGACAACCCATTCCAGTATATCTGTGGAAAGTGAACAGCTCCATCAAGTAAATGACTAGCGATTAACATGATTGTGTCGACGTTTCATGTTCTGTTTCACATGTTGTTCGTTAGAGTGAATAAAGCTGTAATTCCCGTGTTTCATCTGCAAACTTTAACTGAGCTGATCTACGAAAATCAGTTTACTCAAGCGCACTATTTCCCTGCAAACTTGAAAAGTTGCCTACTCACACTCCATCATCTTTTTTATCATCCTTAGTCCATCACCAATGTAAGTCTTGCCTGGGTAAAATTTCACGCTCGAATGATTGACTACTGACTTGGTGCAATACAGTATCTTTATTTCACCTGTCTGAGATGAAACAGCCAAACATAACCTATCTTATATTAGGTTTACAAAACTCAGTGGTATTTCGCGATTACCTCATGTGTTGCCCACTAAACGTTCGCACACTTCGTGATCTATGATAATCTTTGCACCTTCTCAAGTGGCTACTAGTACCTTTTCATACTGAGACAGCGAACTACAGCATCTTCCTCTTCGTATTATTATTCGTTCCCCATTCAAATCACTATCAAAGCGTGACGGTATTGCTCAACAGACTAGGCGAGACTGCCGCTGCCACTTTTGCAACGCATATACTGCTCCCTGAGATCGATTGGTAGCTCATATTGTAGAGGGGCCGCTTCCAAGAATGGGTCTGGGGAGCTCTTCGGAGCTAGCTGAGAGCGGATCGCGAAAGACGGCTAGCGACGAGCCTGGGCCCGGAACTACGGAGCGGGAATATGTGGACAGCGCAATAAATCAGACAAATACGCCGCTAGCGCAGCCCACAGAACCGACGCCGAGCCGATTGACACAGCCCAGAACAAGCAAGTCGAGAGCTCTCGAACGACTCCTGGCCGGGACTTCCAAGTCAGAGCTCCCGAGGCGAAAGGACTGGCTCGCCTCTAACATCCGTACCTGTGTTGCGTGATGGGACGGAAATCTAGTCGATAATCGGTGGCGCGCGTGAGACTCTGAGGTGCCCATTTCCGGTGTGCAATAAACGTCTACCCCCCTGTCTTGTCGTTCTCGCTACACTGGTGCCGTGACCAATCGCGATGGAGTTGACCCGGTTGGAGCAATTTGCGGCCGGTGACATGGAGGCGTGGCTCGGCATTGTTAGCAGACGCGTTAAAATTTGTGAAACTGTCAAAAGACCAAGAATATTTTGTGGCGACTTATGAACAGACGTCGGAACATTTAATCATCCCGACCGCATTCTCTTACAAGTTTCTGTCGTACCACTTTTCTCTAACTTGACTGACAGAATCCTGTTGAATAACTATGTCCGTTATACTTTAGGCAATATTTCTGACACGAATATTGGTTTGACTTGACACCGGAGCCTCAGGACAATGGTATCACGCATATTCGTCATCTCTGCTTGATGTATAGCTATGTCCCCCTATTGTGTTTTCGCATCTGTCAATGTGTCCACACTTTCATCACCAAACTTTTATGCATAGTTAAACGAAAATTGCTATAACGGTGTTTCACAACTCTCGAGACTTTGCTGTCAAGTCGTACTGCTTTTCTTCATTTTCGGTCATCTAACTGTCATCTGCGTTTCGTTCTCCACATTCACGTTACTTTAAATTTCCGTTCCCAACCATTTTTAACCATATTCAGCTAAATAGATACAGCTAAAGTTTGCACAAATGGTGCTTGTTTCGATGAATTCATTTCCGCATGTTTTATCTCGTTTAAACAGGAAGCTTTGTAAATTACGTTATGTACCTTCACCCTGTGTTGTTTTGCATCATCCTGGAAATATCAGCCATATATCCCCTAGGAATCATCTTTACCATGTATATACTATTCATAATAAATTAAACAGTTTCAGTGTTAAGCATCGGCATATTTGCAAAGTCTTCTCTTTAACCAACTTGTTGATCTTCATAGTTTATCGTATACCTTTGTGACCTTACTGAAAAATGTTCTACGACAGTATTCTACCAGTGTCGTCCGAACCATGGATAGATAATGACTATAGCGTAGACAGGCAGAGGCAAACTTTTGCCATTGGTGTACCGCATCAAAAGTTCAGATAAATAAATTTGTGCGTTTATGCAGTTTCTCACTTGCGATTGAGGCATTAGACCCATTTGTTTATTCTGAGCCATTTTTCGGTCCTACCAGATATGCAGTGATCAGATCTCGTCTACGGGATTTGCCTCAATTTAGGCATACGTACACAATATGATAAGAAATTGATTGAACGCTTGCTGGTGTCTGAAGTTGCCCTTCCTGTGCACATGCAATGTGAAATGGACAAACATTGAACAGTGCTAACTCGGCCAGGAGCGAATGGATCGTTTGGTTCCATGACATGAGAGCTGAAGGGTTGAAGTACTTGAATCAGTGCATGCCATTGCGTTAGACCGCTAGTGGTCTCTTGCCCAGATCCCGATGAACTCGATAGATAAGCCATACTGACGGGACCCAACATAAGGGATGTGGAAGACTACTGATTGGGACGTTGGTGCTAAGAACCTCAAATTATTCACTTTTTCAACAGATGCTACATTTAGATAAGTTACTATTAATGTCCTGCCTGTGAAATTACAAGGTTCGTGTGCATAGTCTGACTCACCATAACCATCTTCGTCCATAAGAACGTTACGAAAATTACTGAAGCCATCAGATGACGTTTGTTTTATTGGTTTTCAACAGTAGCGTTACGAACCTTACGGTGTAAACTGCTTGCTACAAAACGTGACCGAAAATTACGACATCAATATCGAACAAACGGTTTACCTATTTATCTTTTCTAAACTCTGGACAGGAGTACGTAATCTTTGTTAATGCTAACAACCTTAAAGTGTGCAGCAACACTGATTTGACCCTATAGTTTTAGCTCTGATCATCTACGGGACCGGTTAGACACGTACGTTTTTAGATCTTACCGACCTTGGCTGTATTGCTGCAGTAATTGGTAGCATGTAACTTCCTTGTATGCGGAGGGAAACACAGTGTTTTGTCAGATCTGGCCGGTTGAATACTCTGAGCTTCCACACTATAGAACTACTAACATAATAGTTCTCGAGGAGATCAAACACATAAATGTACTAGTGCAGAGAGCACCTTCCATGTTGACATGTAGTTTCAACATCAGCAGCAAAGGCATTACATGTAAGGTCAATGAGTTCGTTGTTTATACCGCAGTGGTGGTAAGTCGACCTGCACACGCACTTGTTACGAGTGAGCAGTTTTAAATAAACCGTAAACAAGAAGGTCATTCAGCAACCGTTCTAACCCTTTATGGACACAATCAGCAGATAACTGGCCAACTGGATGAAGAAAACTCCTTTGTTTTTTCATTGTGCGGAGATTTCGAACATTAGCAGTTAGAGTACGAGTTCGTACACGCGTTCATAAAGCAACAACAAAACCAATATTTCAAACTAAAGCTTATTATTTTGATTAGTTTAGCACTTGGGCACAAGGAGGACATTTGTTCCGCCCGCAAGACTAGGTATGATCACTGGATGAATAGAAGAATGACAAACACCAGGCAAAATGCTGAAAGAAAACAGCTACCGTGATAAAAATAGCAAAACAAGGAAATAAGTCTATTTACTTTATTACCAATTGGTGAACTCGCAGAGGTATTCACAAGAGAACAATTGTTGTGAATGCATTGATTGTCTTTGTTATTTATACTTCTAGTGATCGTAAGTAATAAAGAGAAATTCGAATGTCGCCATTCGCAGTTTTCACACACCAGGCCAGTGGGGATAGAAACAGCCTGTGCGAGGACTGCGTTCCGCGTGTGCAAGCTACAAGGGCAAACGTAAGTAGAAGAGCTTTCAACCGGCTATACCGTGTGATCAACTATCGATGATGGAATGTCGCAGAAAAATTCGCGTTCACTTGTAACTATGCAGAGTTAGCGGCTAAAATTGATGTTCTCCTGTATTACCTTTTACATGCTCTTTTATAATTGTTGAATAGCAAACGTGATTCCATGTGCATAGTGACAATGGTCCTTCACCCAAATTCCTCACAGGAACAGATAGATTCTTAGCAGGACCGGTGGTTGTAGATTTATATGTGCACTATAGGGCTGTGCATTCCTTTAATTTAATCTACGGGCAATTTTAACTTCTTTTCAGCACTGACGCGTATGAATTTTGAACTACAGAAAGCGGTGTTAAGGTAACATCGTCATGTCACCCAGACAGGTTCGAAAAGAAATTTATCGCTTCCTTGCGATTACGTATGTTAACCTGTCGTTTCAGCTTCTGTCGGCAGTGTGTTATCCTCCGAAAGTCAGTAAATAATGCAGATTGAACGCTGAGGTTGAAAACGCTTAAAGTGTTCAGATAGACGGTTGACCAGGATGACGTCAGAATGGAATCCAACTTGGTCCGAATATTTTCCGACATCAGGTAGCCTACAGCTCCGACAGCATTCCGCTGATGTACTTAATTTATGGAACATTGCTGCGCTAAATTAATGAGTTTTAGTGAACAATTAGAAACTGCACCTACAAGCAGTCTTCTGGAATTCTGTGAATGAGATACAAAAATGTTGGAAAATAATAGTGACACAGTTTAACATTAAGAAACTAGCAGGTACAAATGCCTAGCTAGGAATCGAAATACTGCTGTACTCTGAGACCATCTTCTTTCAAGTAAAGATCTGCTATGACGATAATCGGATAATATTTAGGACCCGGATCTGCAACCTTCTTGAAGGACCCAACGACCAACAATGAATCGGCTGTCGGTCAGTCAAGAAGACACAGGCAGTAGTAAATCAAACATTCCATATGAATTCGAAAAGGCGACCGTGTTTCAAATCTAAGCCAAGATTTAATCGAATTTGACTAAATTAAAAAGTCTATATCTAGAATGCATGGAAACGACGCCTCCATTTTAGCACTGCTTGATGCTTGAGCTTGCCAAGTGAAGGCATTTATAAAAGTAAACTAATGTAACTCCAAAAATGTGACTACCAGCTGGGTACATAAAACTACTCAAAAGTTCTCTAGAGGAGTGCTAAATTTTTCCGGCTGGATGTTCGGCTTAAATTTCACTGATTATTCATCGCTGTGCCTCAAAAATTGCGTTGATTGCGAAAACTAGTTGAAGCTAATTAATTGAGGACAGCTTTGACTACAGTCGCTACCCAACCCAAGTTTGTATGCCGCACTACACACAAATGGTGGATAAACGAAAATCACACAAATGACGTAGCACACAATTGTCTGAATTTCGTTACTACTGCCTAAAAATAGAAAAAAGGCTAAAAGTGCTTACAAGTTAGTATTATTAGCTACCAGGTTGTTGGCACGACGACTTCGTCCATGTGTTTCCGTCCAAAACCTAGTGTTGCTAAGCCATTGAAACAACCTCTGCTACCGACGATAAAAATAGAGGACAACTGTAGTCAAACTAATGGAGCGAACGCTGTGTTGATGAACAACCTGCTTCCATACTGGTTAATTTTTAAGGAATTAGCTCCAAGGTCCACTTTAACATACATATCAATTACCATTAAACGATTCCCCAAGGCTACTAAATTATTCTCATGGGAATAGAAATTATTAATGGTAAGAAGAATATTATGTTTAATCAATCACTTCAGGCATCTACAAGTTTAAGAAAATTATCACATGAATAACCTTGTGAAAGCTTTGGTAAAAATAGGCCAAATAAATGTACAGAATACCACAATTCTCTTCAACTGGTTGGCCAAACATTATGAAAATTAGATAAATGTTTTTCTCAATCAGACTAGGCGATACAACCAAAGGCAATTGATCAACGCTGGACAATTACTGCTAGAGTGGGTTTATGACCAGGCCAGCGTCATAGCTATTACCAGAGTTCGCAGTTTGCATAGTTCGGGTTTCGAAACCCTGATCGTGATGGCCTAGGCGATGATTATTATATGTTTCTTGGGCACTTTTTGATGTCTAGGGATGGTATAGTCCACTTTAAATGACTCATTCATGACTATTTTCAACCGAGTGTAGTAGCATAGAACTATTGACGATTTTCATCATGTCCTTTCGCAGGGATGCAGGACGGTGCTCAGCAATCCGTTTGGACAAGCACCTGGTCGTATATCAAGGTACCTTGCACCACAGATGCAAGTAAAGCGCAATACGCATAAAGCATTACGCGTAAAGAGATAACGCATGAGCATCACTTTACCGCTCGGTCACGCGATTCTGCAGCACGTTCGGACGAGGAATGAGAGGAACCTTGACCAAATCAGTTTACAAACGACGTGTCATCATCATCCCATCAAAAAACGAAGAATGGATGACCTCGCACCGGTCGGCATTCTACCACACTTGACTACTTTGCCTCCCTGTGGGCTTCTAGAGACCGAGAAAATATCCTGCCTTTATACAAATTCCCAAGGTCATTTCAATGAGCTGGCCGAACTGAAGGATCGCCAAATTTCGAAGCCATGCGATATTATCGGTGTCACGGAGACATGGTTGCACACTGGGATGACAGGCGCTGAAGTCTCGCTGCCGATCATCTCACTCATACAAAACGACTAGCTTACGGAAGGAGGAGGCTAATACTGTATTACCAAAGCGACCTACATTGCAAGACAGTTGAGGATTCAGACTTACTGTTCGCCGATTCTCTTTGGTGCTGCCTGAAATTACATGGCAGAGGAACCTGCATTACAACTTTGGTATACAGCTCCCCAAACTCTACACCAGAAAGCGACTCCTAACTTACGACAGCTTTAAGTTGCAACCTAAAGCGAAAGCACACTCACATGCTTATTATGGGTGAATTCAGTGTACACTGTGTAGAAACTCCCGCTACAATCGGAGAGCCATTTAATGCTAATCGGCAAGAGCTTATAACCAGTGTTTCACTTCACAATCACGTCTTTACGCCCACTCGTTTCAAAACAGGTTTCCAAGTAAACTGTTCAGGTCGTAGAACAGAACATAACCTGAGGTAATAGACCTAGGCTGGATCTTGTTTTCACTAACGTGGAATATATGGTTGATGTGTTGATCGTAGAATACCCTTTGGGTCACAATGTTCATGCATTCATCAGTTTCGACCTCAACTGCTGAGCGGAATATCTCAACCAGAACCATGAGTTGGTGCGCACTATTACGCGTCACGACCGCTTAGCGCAACTAGTCAGTGCAACAACCTGGTCGTTTCTTGCTGAAGGCCATTCGGAAGTCGCTTGGCTTGAATTCCTCAGTAAATTCTATCAACTGGTTGCGGATGACTCAGACAACGGATTTTCATTGCGCCCAAAACCGTATCCTGAGGAGCCGAACAAGAAGATAGAGGACTATACGGAACGCAGCCTGGCGAGAGTACAGGTCATCAACTACGCCAGATAATTGGGACAACTACGTACCCCAACGTAACCACTGCACTCAACTGCTCAGAGAGGACAAACGCGCATATCAACAGATTATGGCGAAAACTTTCAGCGCTAACTACAAACTCTGTACAAGTAAGTGAATGGACGTCGTAAGGTAAGACAGGGATTTCCTTCGCTCCGGAAGACTGATGGTTCAAAAAGAACAGCTGTGGAAGCAGTAAACGCGTTGCGGACGCAATATGCTTCCACATTTCTGAGGGTCATACCATCAGGCCATCTTCCAAATTTTGTTTTTCCGCCTCCAGGACTCACCCACATCTCTTTACTACCGAAGCTGTTTTGCGGA
Source organism: Dicrocoelium dendriticum (assembly GCA_944474145.2). Lineage (NCBI taxonomy): Eukaryota > Metazoa > Platyhelminthes > Trematoda > Plagiorchiida > Dicrocoeliidae > Dicrocoelium > Dicrocoelium dendriticum. The sequence continues at coordinate 92,170,992 of OX104068.1, read as the reverse complement.
AACTGACGTATCTGCGCAACCACAGCTCCCCGCGAGTCGACACCATTCGCACAGAGACACTGAAAGTAGCAGCAAGACAACTGGCAAAACCGTTGCCACAATTCTTCCAGCGCTCCTTAGACCAGAACCAGATTCCTGCGACGTGGAAACTTGGGATAATAGCTCCCATTCAAAAAGGCGGAAGCAGGACTGAGCTCTCAAACTACCGCTCAGTGTCCCTTCTCCCTGTATTATCCAAGGTCAAGGAACTTATCCTAGCTGATGCGTGCCAACCGGACTACTTATCGCTCTAACAGCTTTCTCTGCTGTGCCTTCAAATGTTCTCACAATCCAGCCTGCATACCCTCATTCGATCAGGCTTGGCGAGCTCCTTCCAACGCTGCTGATATCTCGATTATTCACTTAACGGAATGCGAACTTCCCTCCGTTTTCTAAGTTTGCGTTTCCTCACTCCCAGCACAAGCCCACAACTTCGTTGACCTTGGGTGCTACACCACAAAATCCGACCTTTTCTGGAAGCCCAACTTAAGTGCTGTCTAACAAATGCACAAGTGCTCTATTCCCTAGCTCTATAAGACAGCCTCAAACGAATTTTCCTCATCTACTACTGCAGCTGTTGTCGACCCAACGGACCGCCAGAATTCCACCGGTGTAGCATTACGTACTACAACTATCAGCGCGCGATCGATAGCCGTCCAGTGTACAGCATCGCCCGACGCACTCTGGCTAATCAACTACCACCGGCAGTAATCTGATGGTGTGCGTTTCGACTGACGTGTGAACTGGAACCAACGTGCACTGCGGCTTTGTCAAGTAAGAGCAGGTCGTTTTGATCGCATTGCTTCACCCCAGTAAACGACCTTGACGTGAAACTGGTGGCAGTAGGTTTTGTCCACCTGTCCCCTTTGATCCTTAGCTGGACAAACAGACTAGGCAGCTAACTGCTTCATAGTTTGTTTCTCGTCACCCAGCTTCTGATTGCAAGATTAGCGGTTAGAGCCAAGTTAAATTAAGCATTATAATTGACCGTCGTGCCTGTAATACTACTCTATTTTACACTGAATGCTCTGGATTGCAGGACGGAATAAATGAACTTGCAAGAGCTGTGAGAGATTTGCGAGAAGGCTTGGCTGCTATTAGGCCGCTGGTTCCGAGTATGGATTCACTTTTCTGCTTAACTAACCCACTTCCTAATCCGTCATCCGATCAACTACATATCGTTGGTAGCATTATTTCCTTGATTTCCATTGAAGTGTCTGAACGGATTATCCGTGTAAGTAATATTTTAGTGTTTAATGTCCCGGACAGGCTACATCTGAAGAAGCCGAAACACTTGCTACTATACACCATGGGGATTCAAAATGAAGAGTGCCTTGCGGTACGTCTAAAGGAGAAGATCTTAAAGCATACGTGCCCGGTGCTATTGAAAATCAAAAACACAGAGTGCTAAGTTCTTAATACGGAATATGTGTTATAAACTCGACAACTAAACATAAGCATATTGTTATAAGGTCAGATAAGACACCACTTGAGCGGATACATACGCCTGTTTCAAAGAAACAGAGTAACGCACCTGACCCCTCTCAAACTGACTTACGAACTGCATGTAATGAGGATATCCACACGAATGTTCTCTGCGCAGCTGACATAGATGACTCCGCGGTTGCGGTTGACTGATCACAACCGATCTTCAGTAGCGCTTTAACTTCCGTCCAGAAATCTAATAATATCACAAATAGTACTACACCCGACGGAATTAGTGGTAACTCCGATACCATCAACCGATCTACATAGAGCCGCTCAGGTTCTAAGCCTACTGTTACTACAGATAGCACAAGCCTAGACAACATGATCAGCATCGGAACCACACAGGAGGCACCCTGGAAGCTAATAAATAGCAAGAAAATTCGTAGCACCGTCGACACGCGCTGCAGTTTTAGCAACAACAACAAAGCCACTTCCACTAACTCGACCAAGAAAGTCGACACTTCAGAGCACACTCATAGACTTTAAGATTCCTGATACTTTTCCAGCAGACGAAGTATGAAAAAGTCTCACAGTATACTCCAATATGAAAGGGAGATTATTATCAGCAATCAGGCTAACACAAAGACGAACCGAGTATCCCTGCCCTACGAAGCTCTTTCTTTCTGATTCGTCTGCCGTGAATCCCTTGCTCAACTAGTGCGCTTAACTCCGCCGACTGACACCGTATATAACCTGACATTTCGACATTTATCTACTTAGAGCTCAACAGGCCAACCGACTCCGCTTGCTACCATACCACTTATTACAAGAGACGGCTTCAAATTGTGTCCCAAAGTACATTCAATCATTTGAACCCCACACATACTAAGCTCCATTTTGAGGTTTGTCACCGGCCACACGGCCACCAATCCCAATGAAGCAGCAGGCCTTGTAATTCTTCCAACAGTTCATCAACTTAGCACAAACCTACCTGAAACCAGAGGAGTATATTCTGACTGTATTTCCGCAAGTTTCTCCATTACATGGGGTGATGCAATTTTTCCAACCATATACAAACATTCAGTAAAACAGCTTACGTAACATGGAGATCTTAGATCACTTCTCTTAAATGTTCTCAAAAACAAAATGCACCATCTGCCTTCTTTACTGTTTCTCGCCTGTCCTGACATTGTATTTGTCACGGAGACTTGGGGAAACGAACATACTTCTGATACCCACTTTTACATCCCAAACTTTCGCAGCTTTGGCAGTAGTCGCATATCCCGCCGTGGTGGCGGTTGACGCATATTTGTAGACAATAAGCAAATGTAACCTGTGTGAGACCCACTTCCAGATGGCCTTGATGACTCTGTTTGGATTAACATTCAACTAAAGCGCAAAACCTTCCTTATGGTTGTGTGTACAACCCACCACAATGTCGTAAATCGGATACCGATGGCCCCGTGGAAGTATTCTCATATGCCTCTGAGCAGCCGGCAACTCAAAAAATTATTGGTGGAGACTTTAATATGCCATGGTCCTAATTGAAATAACCATTTCGTTTCAGCAATCCATACCTTTGATTGGATTCAACAAATTTCTTCTCCAACAAGAGCATAATACTTGCTAGACCTAATCTTTACAAAAGACCTAAGTCTTAGATGCAAACACATCCTCCCCAATCTTCCTGGGAGTGGACACAAGATAGCAGAGATCAGATTCGAAGGAATCGCCAACAACCACGATGCATTCAAAAAGATTATGATTTTTCGTGACTGTCACACGATTAACTGGAATGATTTTGCAATCAAATTGCTATCTCTAGACTGGCATGACTAGTTCCTCTCCCCTAAAAATGAAGACACAGCTGCTGTGTTATACCAAAACGTTATCTCATGTCTAGATGTCTTCTGCTTGACGCGTCACAGGTGTACTTCCCTCAAAACGAGTCAGACTGTTATCCCGTCGCACATAATACGAAAGTTGAAGAAGCTGCGATATAGACTTAAAAAGACTAACAATTCTAATCTATTAATGCAGCGAAATCAAATAATATCATCCTTAGGAAAAAGTCGGTGCTTGAAACTTCCCAGAGTTGTGACCAATGTCTTAGCCTCCTGCAATAATCCAAAGAAAGTGACTAAACTATTTCAGCACAGGAGCAACTACAAGCATGATATACCAACTTCCATTATACCACGCAACAGCAGCCTTTCTGCAAACCCGGCTCAGATGTGTGAGGCATTCAATGAATACTTATCACTGTTTTTCACAGAGCCGTGCACAGTACCGATGGTAACCAACCCCACAAAAACTGCAGATTACATCTGTACTGTTGAATTTGAGCAATCGTACAAAAGAACTCTGATAAACACAATGCGAACGAGCTTTTCTCCTGGACCGGATGGAATACCGTCCGCTAGGTTCAAATTCGGCGGCCCTGATATCCCCATACTGCTTCAAAATATTTTTACGTTATCCATGAATTCTGGGGTTGTTTCAGATGTGTGCAAATATATGCTGGTTTCACCACGATATAAAAGTGGCCTACGTCCATTACAGACAAGCTATCGGTCCATCAGCCATTCCTCCATTCTGTGTAGAACAATGGAAAGGATAATAAAAGCCAAAACTGTTGAATTCCCATTGTCCCCGAGTTTGAGCAATGTTTCCCATTACGGATTTCTGAGAACACGGTTATGTATTACTTGGCAAGCACATTTTCTAAAATTCGTTACTCGTTCCATTGGCCGTGCTAAGCATCTGATCATCATATTTCTTGATATACGTAGAGCGTTCGATCGGGTACCACATGAAAATCTTCTATCGAAAGTTCGTTCCTTTGCTATATTTGGCAATTTACTTGCTTGGGTAGCATCATACCATTCTGGTCGGCATCAAGCAATTTAAATACCAAGCAGTACTTCAATGAGTAGAAAACTCACAAGTGGCGTGATCCAAGGAAGTGTTCTAGGGCCTCTACTGTCTTTGACGTACTTTATTGTCGTTTTCGACGTCATCAACCATGGCAAACCATATGTATTAGCAGAAGACATTAAAATTGTCTATGAGTTCGATTTGGACAATTTCACTAACGCACTAGCCGACACAGCAGCGGATCTGCACGAACTGGAAACTTGGGGCAGCAAGTGGAAAATAGAACTCCCATCCGAGAGGTGCAACTGCATCTGTAATCGGTGCAGACCTACCTGTATAAAAACCGTATTTGCCTCTACTCAAATACTGCACATTAATATACTCCCATCTGAGAAACAGTGCTAGTTTATCAACAGAACATGTACAACGCTAGTTTACGAAGCGCCTAATGAGAAACGCTGGTGATTTTACCTACTCTGACCGTTGCTGTGAGATAAACATAGAATCTCTCTGGTTAAGGTGACTAAAACTTAACCTGAACTTCATGTTTTATAAAATCCACATAAGAGTCTTTACCTCAGACATTGCCGTTGTACTTCAACCTTTACATAAATGCAATATAAGGAACAAACCGAAAAGGCAAAAACTATCTTAAGATCAAATTTATTTTTTAACCGCTATGCAGTGATGTGAAACAAACTACCGCGGAATCTGAAAATGTGTGACTCATAGTTTGTTTTCGTACTCTAGGTAACAGAAAAGTGCCAGTGAATAAAGTGAAGGATATGCTAAACATAGACGTAAGAATAGCCACGTTGTATGAGAAAGGGCCGAGCGCCATATAACAGATGAGCAAATGCTCTGATTCGAAGTCAACCCAGCTCTAGCATATTTTTCTTTATAGAACAACCTTGTTCAGCACTTCTAAGTAACTCTCTTTTCTGTCCGGAGGAATCAATGAACAAATTGTGCAGCGATTACCAAAACAGGTAGATATCACTCTCTACACAACTCGGCTGCCCCGATCGGATTGCACGCAAACCCTTCTTGATGATTAAATAACAAGTATGATCAGATAAACCCTACAGTGCGGTCCCTCCCTATCGAGACATAAACTATTCATTTATTTTTTAGTTATGACTGCCTTTTTACATATTACCTTGCCTTGCCTTGCCTTTTTACATATTACTTTTTCTGTCGCGGAGGCGACAGTTCAAGATCAGAGAACAAGTTTCATTGTTCAGCGCTATCAATTCCTGTACTTTTCGAGCGCAAGCGTATGCTGAATCTGCAATATTTTTATGTACTGTCAAGCATATCGATACTTCGAGTAGCTATCCGATTTTGATGTTTCGCCTATACAGTTTGGCCTGGATCTCTTGCGCACATATTTCATGTTGTTTATTACTTCACCGTTGATCCCGACTGTGTCGATCTTCTGAGTTGACGACTGTTAAGCTTCCAACGCTGATAATAATACACATGCAAGGCGCCTTGCAATTGTTTCTCTGGCGACAAAACATACCTTACTCAAAATACCAGCTGATGCTACGGGCTAGATGGTTTGGCTGTCTACACTATATACAGAGAAAAACAGCCCTAAAGATGCGTTATATAAGTGATGGCTGACGTGCTTTAAAAGCCCCACCGGCCCACATCCACTGGGGCATGGAAGTGGGGCATGGAGTGAAATCCATCGAGGGAATAACCCGCATAGAACCAGGTCCTTATGAGGCGGTCCCAGTAATCACCTTATTGCTTCACTTCTACGTTTTATTTATCTACACTTGTTATCTTTTAAAACCTAACAATCTTCCTGAAATATTTAACCGACCAAGTAGCCATGTTCTCTAAGAGGCATGAGGACTGCTTTGGAGAATGCAAAAAATATAACATCTATTCTTCGCAAAATGGTAGTACCAATTTTGACCGTACATCGCACCAACAAGAGATATACTTCTATTTTTATTCATCACAAATTCCTATTGCCCATGCAAGAGTATGGTACTACCTGTACATAATTTATCAGTGCCAAATATGGGCGCAGCTGCACATTTCAAGTGAAATGTATCCACTATCATTATTGCACCTGAGAAAGACGGCTTGCGTCGACAACGATCATGCACGACGAATTTAGTAACCGCGCGGAGTAGTTGGACCGAGTCAGCTGACGTCGGAGATGCATTCAGGTTATCTAATTTGGATTTGTCGAAGGCTTTCGATCGTTTACATCATCAGGTTCTCCTTTCCAAACTCCAAGATTAGAAAATCGGTAACCATCTCTTGAGCCGGATAGCCGAAAATTAGTGGTGAGACTCTGGAGTTCCCAATCTGAACCCATACCTGTCGAGTTTGGCGTGCCCCAATGTTTAGATCTAGGTCCACGGTTTTTGGTATTTATCAATGACCTTGCACGGAATATCGCTTCAAATTTCCTGCTGTTTGCTGATGACGTTAAGATATGACGAGGGATTCAGGAGGACGGCGCTCAGAATTTACTTCGGCGTGACCTAGATACGGTACGTGATTGGTTAACCCGAAATCTCTTACAGTTCAACGTGGACAAATGCAAGTTACTCTCCATACGACACCAGAGTACTTATTACTACAAGCTAGGAACGCAAGTACTGCAGCTGTCATCCGTCGAACGCGACCTGAACGTCTTTGTTCAGGATAACTTTGGTTGTTCCAAGCAATCCTCAAACGCCTCGAAAACTGGTAATCAACATGTCGGCTTGATACGACGGGCGTTCGGACAACAAGTCATCCCTATTTTCTGACAGATGCTGAACGCGTATGTTCGTCCCCATGCCGTATACGCAATGCAACCCTGACAGCCTTGGCTGCAGTAGGACCTTACTGCAATGGACCAATCTCAAAGTCGTGCTTTTATATACGTCATTGCACCACCTTCCATTCGAGCAGATGCTGAAACCTTTGGGAGTAATCAGCGGGCGGTATCGCCGACTAAGAGGTGGTTTTATTATGATGTATTTTATTTTACACAATCCAAATCATGTGTCCTGTTATTTGTTGCAGCTTGGCAGAAAAACCAAACTTAGAGGCCACTGTCTGAAATTGGCAGAACAGTACAGCCGCCTAGCGTGTCGCAGAAACTTCTTTTCCATTCCATGTGTGTCAACCATGGAACGCTTTTCCTGAAACTGTTGTTTCAGCACCCACGCTAGCCATATTTAAAAGTCACTTGAACGACATACTCAGCCGTATAAATTTAGTTACTTGACACCACTCTCCATCCCACTCCGAGGAAATACATTAGATTTGATTTCTTTCGCCCAAGGAAGCTATGGAAACGCGCGGGGTGCAGGGCTACTGAATCAAAAATGATAATTCCATTATTTTGACAGTAAAAGTGCAAATTATTTTTTCATTAGTGTTTTATCCTAACCCAGCAGACTGTAGTGTGTCGGGTGTTCGGGTGTGTGATTCCATGCAGAAGGTCAAAGACGATTCGGCGGTATTGTTGGGGGAAAGAATGCCGGTGCTTGCCGCTAGAAATATGGCAGTAAATTTTGGGGTCAAAATTAAGGATTGGCAACTGTGAAACTTTGATCGATGGATTTGATCTCAGTTGCTCAAACTCAGGATCTCTTTCCTGATGAGCCGCTATGTCTTCCAAGTTGAACATCTGCCATGAAACTTCGTGAAACATGTGCCGAAAATGTCTGCTAGCGAGGTAGATGGCTAAAAGTTCTCGACCAATGGTGCTGTATCGCGTCTGTGCTGACTGAAGTTTAAAAGAGATAAAGGAAAGCGGCTCAGATTGACCGCTGATTACCTACTGGAGAACAGCCCCAACGGCGATCTGAGATGCATCAGTCTTAAGGATGAGAGTTGTGTCAACCTCAGTCCTCAAATGACTAAGCGCGGTAGTATTGGACAACTTTTGCTTAATCATGTCGTGTGCATCAATAGCTTCTTGAGTGAGCTCGAATTTTCGTGACCTGCCTCTAAGTAAATTGGTCAATGGCTGGAGTAGTCCAGAGTAATCTGGTATGAAACGGCTGTAGTAATTCATCATATTGAGAAAATGACGGAGACTTTTGAAGTACTGCGGCATGGGGTAATCTGCAATCGCTTGTGTTTTCTCGGGGATTGGACTAATGTCGTTGCAACTAACTCGGTAGCCCAAAAAGTAGATGGAATTTGGCCAAATACACATCTGTCAACATGTATCGTAACGCCGTGCTGATCAAAGCGGTCGAAGATCGATCGAAGAGTGACAGATGCTCATCATGATAGGAACTGGCCAAAAGAATATCGTTGATGTGGGCCTAGACGAAGTCCAGCCCTCTAAGGATTTGATCGATAAACCTTTGAAAAGTCTGTGCGGTATTTCGTGACCAAATGACATGCGAACGGATTCATAAAGACCAAATGGCGTAGTTATAACGGTCTTCGGAATATCCTCGGGAGCAACCGGAATTTGGTAGTACGCACGCACCAGATCAATCTCAGAAAATTGTTCTTCCATGAAACCCAGTTGAAAAAGCTTGAATTTGCGGAATCGGATATCTGTCGGTGACTGTAAAATCCAAAAGGAACTTTGATGTATCCCAAAACTGGATTGCTTACATGAGGACACGGTATCTCTTTTCCCTGATTATCTTACACATTTACACTGCTTTTCTGTGTTTTACAAGTGGTTAACAAATCGCATATTTATTTCTTACACTCCATCACTGACACATCCTTGAGGTTTCAAGGTCATTCTTATTATTATGTTACTGTGACACTGCCCAAATACTCGATCCGCCCCACGCAGGACTGTTTCTGCCCACTTGCATTACGATTGCGAAACCTATTCGTAAGTCATGTACTGTATTTATTATGCCTTATAGAACCACGGTTACAGGATAATTCGTTTTCTTCTGCTGCCCAGACCGTGCGTTAAGTCTAGGTTTATCTGTTCGTAGTTTTTAGTTTAGTTTTCGTACGACGTACTTAGTTTAGGCTTAGTGACGTTGGTACAGTGACGATGGATTTGTTTAGTGCCGATAATCTCCGCAAGGTCTCCGGTCGCCACTGGATTTTTGGGAATCATATGAAGCGGCGAGGACAATGGACTAATGGAAAGACGAACGATACCGAGACGAACCATATATTCGAACTATACCTTGGCAGTAGCGAGCTTGTCTGGAGCTAATCGTCGAGATCGGGCGGTAACTGGCGATCCGCGTGTTAAAATGTGGTGCATAACTTCGTGCTTAGGCTCAGGAAAGTCATTAGACGATTGATAAAGAGCAGGAAACTGCAGCAATATTTCGGAGAACACATTATCGGTGGACATTACCAAGTGGAGACCGATCGAATGGATCGAAGGGACTTTACCCGAAACGGACAAGGATGTCAAAATATCGCATAGTTTACGGTTATGCATGTCCACCACCAGGCGGAACTTGGTGAGGAATTCTACACCAAGGATGTGGCGTTAAGAGTCAGTGATAAGAAAGGCAAAAGCAACACTTAGACGGATACCAAGGTTGTGAGTCAGCATTTTCTGGCCGTATGTGTAGGGATCTTGGTATTGTTAGCCGCCTGCAACGTCAGCCCGATTGGAGGTGGGTTGCGATTTTCTGCAACACGAGGAATAACGCGGACCTCAACACAGGTGTCAACCAAGAAGTACGCATTAGTTGGGGAATCATAGACGTAAAGTAGGCGACTATAAGATTGGGCAGACGCAGCTGTAGCCATCAATGGCTGGCGTGGAGGTTTCCCCGCTATGATTTTTGGAATGTCTTCTGGTGGTTAAAACCAGGACGACAATTCCTTGCATCATCGCCAAAATGGTGACGATACCAACAGAAAAGATTTGTCGAACTCCTGGCGGGACAATGTCTATTTCGAGAGGAGCGTCTAGGGCTTCTACCACGGTAGCGATTAATGTTCGCGATAGCGAGTTCCGGCTTCGATACCACTGGGAAATGACTTCAATCGGGTCAGTATTATGATCGGCGTTAGCGGTCCACTCAACTGAGTGACATGCTGCGATTTTATGAAAGCACTCCTAAACTTTGTCTGCTATCTCGGTCAGCTTGTCCAAAGACAAATGATTTGCGAACACAGCGAGAAGAGCTGAGGTGTTCGTTGGAAGACATTTCGCCCACAGCTGTCACAGCACTGTGTCATTTATCTTAGAGGAACCGACCAACGTATGCATGTACCCGGGGAGTTGTGACGGCTGCGATCAACTAGTTGAACACCGGAAAGCAACTGTCGAAGTCTAGCTTCGTCCGAAGCCGTGGTGCGCTTTAATACGGTGGCTTTCAGTCTATCATAAGGTGCGTCGGTGAGAATCTGATCGAGCAAATCTATAAGGTCAGTTACGATGTGGGTAGGAAGCTGGGCAATGACGTGTGAGAACATTAATGACTGCGGAGTAATTAGAACTACGCGAACAAGAGCTTCCAGCCAGTCTGTTCGTGACTTAGGTTTAAGATACTCTACTTCGTTAAACTTTAGCGAACATACAAATCCTATAATGAAAAAGGCTAAGCAGTCGGTCGGGCTCATATGCCACCTGCTAACCTTGAAAGAAACCAGACTAATTGCTTACAAAATCAGTATCTGGCCTTTGCTTGAATATTGTTGTGCTGTGTTCAGTAACTTGCGAAAGGCTGACTTGAGAGCCATTGAAAACGTCCAACGCGTCTTTACGAAGCGCATATTTGGCTGTTCAACCGCTCTTCCATACAGAGATAGGTGCAAGCAATTGAATCTTGAACCTCTGTGGTTACGAAGAATGCAACTAAATCTGTGCTTCCTCCACAAACTCTCGTGGCGGAAAGCATATATTGGAACCTATCAATTGCACTCGGGAAAACGCCATTTATGAATTGCGAGATAATGAATGCATATTCTATTTACCTAAATTCAAGAGCAGTCTAAGGAGAAATTGCTATCTTCTTAGGTATGGCTCCATTTGGAATAAGCTGCCAAAAGAGATTAGATGTATTGAACATTTCTGCATGTTCAAGAAAATGATAAAGGCTTATCTGTCAACGGACAGAGCGAAATGGATCTTAAAAATTCAACTTGATGATGAAAAGCTGTATGAAGAAGGGCCGGATCATGTATGATACCGGAGAACATCAACTCTACTGCACCAGAGAAAATTTGATCAGCTAGGATGAGCTGCTACAAACCGCTTCTTATGCTATTCCTTAACGCTACCTTCCATGCGGTTTTACTCCCTTTAAACTTAATTCATATCAACTGTCTTCTGTTTAAAACCGAGAGCAAAATTATTTACTGGTGTGACGTCAGGAACTATTTTCGTAATTTTCCCCACAAATTGATTAATTCGTAATATTATTCTGCGATCCCCTTCGCTACATTTGTTCTCCAGTGCTAATCATTTCCACCTCTTTTCTGAAGTTAACAGTCCAGAAACATATACTTGAATTCAGTGATGGCAATAACTGATTCCCTATGCGACTTCTGCCTATGGACAACTCGTACAGTCATCTGTCTCCGGCTGTCACGCTACACAATTTATCGTATGATCGGCTCGATCGATTTCTACGCCGATGTACAAAACATACCTGCCTATTTTTACATTAACGATATAGTACCTCTTTCACAGAATTCTTCTTTTCTATATTCTTCCTTATTTCATAGTTGGCCACGACTGGGCTGATCTCCTGTGGTGACGGATTACAGCTTCCAGATTATAAAAGACGTTACCTATGCAAGGCAAATTGCCACCAACTGACTGGCGTATAAAAAGTGCCGTAATAGAATGATCCGCATGACGGACTGGGCTGAGCCTTCATGGCCCATAATACATGTTCAAAAGCAGCTCTAAAAAGAACAAAACATACGATGTACTGGTGATGGCTCATATGCTACTATGCCACACCGGCACACGGCCAGTTATTGCATGGAAGTGCGAGCGAAAACTTTCGAGGGAATACCTTGCATGGAAGCAGGTCCCCTGGTGATGGTTCCACGAGTGGCCGTATTACTTTAACTGGACATCTGTTTAAATCTGCTTACGTTATTGTTCCTGCTTTTTAATTTCTTCAATGCCTTAATCCTGCCAATTAGTTTAGTACCTGTTTTGGATCCATTGTAAAAAGCGTGAACAAATTGATTATTTTTTTGCGATCTTGTTGTACACATTGATCAGACCACATAGTTGGACTGCACCTCGAATCACCGAGGAATATACCATTTATTATTTATTATTATTATTTATTATTATAATAATCACACATATGGATTAAATGAATCAAAGGCACGGAAGGAGAGACCAACAAAATTTCTTAATTGCCAGTGCGGGAGACGTGGTCCCACATAGTGAAGGCACAAAAGGGGAGTAATGGGGTTTCAAAAATGAAATCAGGGTCACCAAACATATAGTGGAAAAACCAAACTAAAAGGGCTTAACTACATAAATGAACTCTCATTGGATAAAGTAAGAATACTAAATAAATAAATAAATTGTATATTCCTCGACGATGCGAGAAGCTGTTCTCTATAAGGAACAGGTCAAATAATGGTACAATTTTTCCATGACATTACATCAATACATTTTTAGAGATAAACATGGACGCAATAACAAATTATGTTACACAGAGTAATCAGAATCGTTCTACTATTTTTTCCTGCCATTGAAGCAGGATTCTTCACAATCACATGACAGATATTTGGGACGAGAAAAATAAAGTAATGAAAGGAGCTGTTGTCCGAAATGTTATGTGTTTCAGCAATTTATTCAGACACCATGGGCACCGGTTTCGAATGCGTTATCTAGGGACTGTGATGTCCCAAACATCTTAATCACGTTTTGGACGGTTAGATGCTTACTAATAGCAAGCTTAAAATTACAAAGAGTATAGCATGTTCTGATATCACTTGGAAGTTTGTTCCAAATCTTTGAGTATTGGGTTAGAAAGAAACGTTCTCTGATTCTCGTAGTAAATTTTGGAATCATGACCTTTACCTCTTTGTTACGTATTGGGTATCTGCTGTTTACAGATATGTGAACACCGCTTTCAGGACTGCGAATTTGACAATTTATGATTCTGTAAAGAAAACATAGGTTCAGCTTCATTATCCGAAGCCAAACTGGGTCAAATCCAAGTTTATCGCATCGCTCCTTGTATGTCAACTTTGAGGAATATCCACATAGCTTTTTCGTGAAGCGTCTCTGGACCCTCTCAAGAGCGTGCTGGTCAGATTTCCGCAGATTAGACTGTACCATTGAACAGTATTCCATACACGGCAATACATATGTTTTGTAAAGAGATATTCGAGATTCCGTGAGGTAAAAATTCTGGCAGATATAACCAATGGTCTTCATGGCTTTCGAAACTTGGAAGTCACAGTGTTCAGAAAAGTTAAACGTAACTGAATATCGCACGCCCAAGTCGCGAATTGTCCTGCATTGCGAGATATAGGCACCTTGTAGTAATAAACTGTCTGGCGGTACTTGGTATTTGTACGACAAAATATTACACTTGTCCACGGCAAATGACATCTGCCACAATTGACACCAGGAGTCAAGGGCAGATAGGTCATCCTGATTGAGACGTAAGCCTTCCTGAGTATTTGCGCGTGGTTGTGTGTAGACAACTTTAATGTCATCAGCAAAGATAAATGCAACACCATTTCTTATTCTCTGGAATATATCGTTAATATAAATTAAAAAAAGAAGTGGACCAAGAACACTCCCTTGAATCATTCCACTAGTGATTGCTTTCGGTTTAGAGAAATGGATGCCTATGCGCACAACCTGCTGTCTTCCAATTAGATTTGAAGAAAGCCAAGAGAACATAGGTTCTCCAGTGCCTATAGCCTTTAGTTTGTTTAGTAATCTTCTGTGAGGCACTCTATCAAAGGCTTTTTGCATATCCAAGAACAGGATTACAACACTGTTTCCGTTGTCAATTGCTGCCATTGTGTAGTTTAAAAAGTCAGTCTGGCATGTTGCGCAGGATGGGCCTTGCATGAAGCCGTGTTGCGAATTGCTGACATTCGGTAAAGCACCATCCTCGGTATTCTTTCAGTTAGTTTCACAATCCAGTCGGAAGACTAAACTTAGTCGGCACAATAATTCGGCGCGGTAGATCCGATGACCGAAGAACGAGGCTAGCAGACCGACGACGATCAACAACACAACACTCGTAGCCGAAACCAGATGGCAAATCGAAACCCGAAAAAGTTTTTTTTCGGTTGTTGGTCAGTTAAAACAAGACTGTACAATAAATACTGGTAATAGGAATAGGAAGATACACATGATTGTTCTACAACGCGGCAATTAAAATGGGTATGCGACGCGACCACATGCGCCAACTTACCGGAAAACCACGATGTCCCCCCGATTAGAGAAGTAGCTATTTCTAGCAGAGTATAAAGTGCACTCCGACCCGTCATCATAATAATGTAAGAACAACACTCGCTTAGAATTGGCAGGCGCAGTAACTTGAGTTGTACGGAAGAAGTACGCGAAGGACCGCAGTTTTGACGTTGTAACTAGTTTGACACGGCCAATGTTGAATTATACTGAGTACGTCTTATTGTATCCCTGAAGATGGTGTAAAACCATGTTCCGTGAATACAGCAAACAATCAAACAGGAGCTTTTAACAGTTGTTCTATGAAATTAAGTATTGGAAGACTGTTCACAATTGTGAGCGATCAAATATTTGCAACTTCCAGATGGAAGGCGAAAGGATTACGATTCCCACCACAGAAAAATCAGTGGCAACACCACTGACAAATTGAGTTTCCTTTTACCTCACAAATCTGCATCACAGTTTTCGGTTGGCCAGCTACCGTATTGCACCGATCACAAACAAACCAGAGTATATGGAAGCCACTAGCTTGTAAGTGTTAACTTGGAGCCAAATGTTTTGCTTGTTTGAAATATGCTGCAAGTTGCCGGTCTCACATGGTGAAGGCGTGCTGAAACATCGACGGCGGAATATATTGAAGTTGCCAGTACCATGTAAGTATCCAGTTCACCCCTGTTTGCTAATCCGACACAAGCGGATAAATTTAGCTTGAAGGATTCACAAAGATCATATATATAAATATATATATATATATATATATATATATATATATATATATATATATATATTAATATATATATATATATATAATATATATATATATATATATATATATATATATATATATATATATATATAACTTAACGTATACGTGAGTAGGGAATTTTGCCATAACTCATTGAGGTGCTTCGCAGCCGACTTCCGAAAAAGATGGTAGTCCACATGTCCGGAAATGCAATAGACTGTAGTTACAGCCTGAGGGATATCGGCAGTAGTACACATTCATTTCGCAATTATATGATTTAGAAGCTTCCTGCGAAGAAGCTCAATAAAGTATGTTAAAATCCCCTACTCACTATACCTTTTTCCATTAAAGTTGGACATTCGGGCATAACATTTAGGCCTGGGGGTCAACAGGGTTGCTCCTCCGGGGCAATCATTTTGAGTCTTCGGTATGCGGAAATGAACCACTCTCTGGCTTTGTAGGGGCTGTTTCATTGGCCAAGCGCCTTCAGCAAATAGGACCTCACACGCATATCGGTGGCATGGGCCCAATTGAGACGCCGCAACCGAAACATGAGCTCACACAACTCTGTGCACAGTAGACGAGGGTGACACCATGTGCGACTGTGTTCCTCTACCCACAGAAGGGCATGTAACCAATCAGCGCACCCCAAAGGCACAGACGATTGGAGGGTAGGGAAATAGGAAAACGAGCCGCAGCCAGATACATTAGCAGTTAGCTTGTTAACGTGCAGTCATCGTCAACACCAAGCTCCGGAGAGGACCATACGCTGTACACTCCATAGAGGTGAAAAATGTCATAATGAAAGCGTACGAGGAAGGAGAAGATTGGAGGCAGGTTGCTCGTACTCTGCATGTGAAGGTGAAAACGTGCCGCAATTGGATTCGATCGCACGAGTCCACGGAATCAATACGACCGCACGGAGGAGGTCGTCGCAGGGTACTTGGGGAAAGCCACGTAGATTCGCTGGTGGAGTGGGTTTCTGCGGAGCCAACAATTACTCTCGAACTCCTTCGCTTGCGTTTAAAGGCGGAATGCGAAATCGAAGTCAGTCATAGCACTGTCTCAAGGTATTTGGACGGAAGACTGATAACTACGAAAAAACTGCACACCATGGCAGAATCCATGAACACCTTGGAGAACAAAAAGCGACGCAGATCGTTCGTACTGCAGCTCATGGATTATGAGGTCGAAGGGAGGCAACCTGTGTGGATCGACGAAACAAACTTCAACCTATTTTGTGGTCGCACCAGGGGCCGGTCTCTACGTGGCAGTCGAGCGCAATGTACAGTGGCGAACAGCCGTGGACCGAATGTGCACCTTGTGGGTGCCATGACGAAAAATGGCTTGATAACATGTACCATCTTGAGAGGTAGCTACAACAAGCAGCGATGCTCTGGGTGGCTGCGGGAAGTTCTCGATACCAACGGAGCAACGTTTGTGCGAGGTTGCGTTGTGGTTTGCGATAACGCACCCTGTCACACGAACCTGGAGCAAGTGTTTTCGGAGGACCGTTATCGCTCTGAGAGACTTCTACGTCTTGCACCATACTCTCCAGCACTCAACCCCATCGAAGGAATCTGGAGCATTATAAAGGCACATGTCAAACAAGGGATGAGGGGAAGATATGCCGAAATGCTCCGGGGGGACCCTCAAGGACTTTTAAGTAAAACAGAGTGGCGGCTCCGTATTCTCGAGTGTGCGGTGTCAGAAGCACGGGCCTTGATTACGCCTGAACATTGTGAACGAATTGTCGAACACGTCAGAAAGAATTACGGACGTGTTGTACATTTAGTCGATTTGTAACATAATCTGTCGCTAGTAAACTTACTGTTTGTAAACGAGTGCTTTATTAACTGTATTTTTGTATTGGGCCAGGGTACATTATGTACGCTACAATAAATAGCCAGTTGTACACCCGCAGTAGCCATGTAGCCATGTAGCCGCTTGAAGACGGAATTGGAAATCAAAGTCAACCGGAAGCACGGGCCTCCGTTGCGCCGGAACACTGTGAACGAATAGTCGAACATGTCAGGGAGAATTACGGACGTCCTGTTCATTTGGTCGATTTGTAACCTATTCCGCTGTTAGTAAACTTATCGTCTGTAAACCAGTGCTTTTCTGACTCTATCGTTGTATCGGGTCAGGGCGCGTCTTATACGCTGCGAGAGGTAAACATTTGTGCACCCGCAGTAGCCCTGTGGATCCCAAGAAATGTATTTCGTATGCTCGCGTCGCTTCCGCGATTTAGTTGTCCCGTTATAGAACAACCCCGCGAGGGCTAGAAAATTATTTGCTTGCGTTACTACCGTTGTATAGGCAGTAAATATGATTTATCGTTGGTGGTTTTTGTGTTAGGAAAGCCAGCGGATAGCGGCTTACATATGGACATGGAAAAAACAAACGCTGATCTGTGCCTACTTGATCGCAATGGGGGGAGTGTGTGGCTGTTGACCAATTCGTTCAGCCTTTTACGTGAACGCATGCAGCTAGACGTTGCTTGACCTCGTTCAATGATGATCAATGCGGAATAAAAGAGCACGTGATGAAAGCGCAAATAACGTTTACCGGGACCTAACGAGGAGTAATTGCGGAACGTTATTTACTATTAACTGCAACGAACAAGATGGCTACGGATTGAAGGGGTTTTGCAGCGGAAACAAAGCGTGAACGTTGCAGCAAATCGCTTCGCAATTATTATTAGTTATGCCTATGCAGGTGATGAGTTGCTCCGCACGCCACATACCGGTGAAGCTTAAATGGGAACGGAACGATACGACTATCCCTTGAGTGCTCTCACTTTAGCAGGTCGTGGTAGCAGGAGTTGACGTAGTGATTGAAATGTGGATAAAGCTGAAACAAAGAAAGCATCACTTCCGGAACAGACAATTACTCCTCACGAATCCTGCACTAGCAGACACTTCTAGGCCAGTTACGTGAAGTGAGCAGGAGTAAGAAATGAAGCTGAATCCAAGACGAACAAGGTAGGTAAGCAATCATAATACCACGGCATTTGTGGGATGAGAGAAAAGAAGATTGAAAGATGATGAGATATCAGTTAGGAGCAATGTAACCTTTGGTATTGCCAACATAGGGCATCGAGATAACGCACGAAACCCTTCACCGTTATTTGTCTAACAACGTGATGTGGAAGCGCGTTCCAGCGCTGCGTAACTGCGCGACAATCGCGTTTCTGCCCTAATGCATCCGCATTTTTCCCAGAGGTAGCTATTCGTGATTCCATCACGAAGTAGGCGAATTATGGGTTAATGCAATGCTACGTGGAGTAATTGCCGAACGTTATTTGCTATTAACTGGATCGAACAATAAGGCTACGGATTGAAACGGTTTTGCAGCGGAAACAAAGCGTGAACGTTGCAGCAAATCGCTTCGCAATTATTATTAGTTATGCGTATGCAACGACACTAACAGTATTTAAGAAACGGTTGCATGATGCACTCATCAACTTACACTTTGTTACTTAACACTACGTCTCCATTCTACACCTGGAGTTTACCATGGAATTATTTGTTCTTAACTGTGGGTGTTGTGAATATAAGAGGATCGCAGGACTACAGCGAAGTAAACGATAAGTCCTTACTTTCATATTTAAAGTATTAACTATTTTACTATCTTTATTATCATTATTTTTATATTGATATCCCAACCAACTATCCAACGGGACTTGTAAACCAACGCTTCTTAACCCGTATAAATTCATTGTTTGTGTCAAACACTAACCATTGTTGTCCACTCCATCTCAATTGAGTAGGACAGCGATTCTCATACTCTCACTTCCAACTGACGTTCTTGCAGAAAATTGCCAATCCAACGTAGTAGTGGGTCACCAACGCCATAGAGCTAAAGTTTATGGAGGAGAATTCGCTGGTCTAAGCGACCAAACGCATTTGAGAAGTCAAAGTAAATTATATCAACTTCTGCTCCATCATAAACTGCTTGTCCAACTATTGCGTGCACTTAGCAGGTTCGTAGTGCATGAGCGCTATTGTTGGAAGTCATGTGGCTCTGGTGTTATCATCTTGTGATTTTCCAGATACTGCATGAGTGCCTCAACGATACTAGACTCCATAATCTTGCAAAGCACAGGGAGTAGCGTTATAGGACGGTAATTTGTTGGGTCAGTGCGGCTACCTTCCCGGTGAATAGGAGTGATTTCCCCACGCTTCCATATTGTTGGAATATGGTTCTCTTTCATACAGAGCTGATAGAATATAGACAGAAGTTCCGCCAAGTCAGGGGTTGCCGTCTGTAAAGCCTTCGGTCGAATGTTATCTACACCAGGAGGGTTTGGATATGCATGGACAACAGTTGCTTCGACACACTTTCTGCAGTAAAAGTAATATTGGATAAGGCTGATGGTGGGCAATAGAAACCAGGGATAACCGTTTGTCTTGTTACTCCCTTAAACTTCTGTGATTAATGAAACCGTAATAGACCGGCCGCTTCCTATATGATCGCAGGTATTTGTCAGACGTTTTCAGTGTTAAAATGTCGCGTTACACATTACAAAGTTCATTAATATGCCTGTAGAAGAGTTTGCGGTTTGTGTAGAAGCTCTTCATTAATTAGTGCTGGTGCTTCATCTTGTCCTCGCGCATCAATGTTACACAGAAGTTACGCTGTACCACTTGGGCATTCCAGATTTCGGAATCCGGTGATGCCTTTTGAGCTCTCTATGCTAAGTCCTTCAAGGACATGAATTTGCGTGGTCTGCTCCTCTGAAATTACTTCTTTCTCCTTGACTATAGAAGGATTTCTGCTCAGACGCGTGCATTACCGGTGTGCTGAATGTCCCTGTAAAACTGTCACAGGCGACTACTGCGGGGCATTCATTTGTCAAGGTCCATGATACCTCCTTAAGAAGCGCGGATAACACGTTGCAGTGCGTGACCGTATACAATTTATCCTTCTCGTTCTCATTAGATTCCGCATAGCATATATAGTTAAACAGTAGAGTGCCATGGTCACTGCGACGCAGTGATGTGCTCGTAATTATTAAATCTACCTTGAGTTCTTCTTTGGTGAGCACAAGATCAAGTATCGACGGCTTGTTAACAGTTCGAAATCTGGTAGGAGATGTCACGTAGTTGTAGAGAGGTTAGTTGGAAATTGTCTCATGTAAACAAGCTTTGAACTGCATGCTTTCCGTGGTAGCTATTTCCAGATCGTACACATTCAAGACTGCTGCGCTGAGAATGTGACCCAATGTCATGTTCAAAGTAACCTGAAGAACGTGGTTTTGTTTGGAGTCCATTTCACACGTAGAGTTTGGTGGACGGTAACACAGCTGTAAGGCATGTGTCTTTGTTCAGTAACCATAGCCGGCACCGAATTAAATCTGTCACACGGATATCTGGGTGGTCAATATGTTGACATTGGTGATTACACTTGTAATACAGAATTAAACCACCAAATATTCCAGCATTGTCATTCCGAAACAGTGACATACCAGGTAACTTGACGTCAGCATCTGCAAACTCCAGGCATAACCAGGTCTCCGTAAACATAATGAGATCCCGCGGCTGTGAAGCATTGCGTTCTTTAAGCTGGGCAAACTTACTAAAAAGACCTTGAGCATTATTATCCAAACATGATAGTGTTCTGATATCAGAAGCGTGTGGGTGGACAACAATTTCGTGTTTAGTTTTATGCACACAGTTCGTTGGTCGGCCACTAATCTTTTTATATAGGTCATCGGTTCTTGAATTTCAGGCAAACTGCATGGTAGCATGGAGCATCCCAGATCGAGATGTTCCCTCTTGTGTCCCCTATCCCGTCAGGTGTCGTTAATGCCATATTGTATATAACTCTGCAGCATTGTGCAGACAAATATTTTACTGAGGCTGAATTTTCCAATGGAGTGCTGAAAACTAGTGGCGGTGCGCCTAGTATATTTGGCCTAATCTCGGGAGGCAACTTGGAGCGATGCTTTGACCTGATATCTAATAGGAATTCCGTCATCCCATCGGATCGTAGCAAGACGTATATTATTTTTGTACGCTGCACTTGTGCTTGGGCGAAAAATGAATTCCCCTTAGTTTGTTAGCAATAATGTGGTCCAGAGAGAGTGCTTGGCGAATGCAGCATCATGATCCCGGTCATGTATTATCGCTTTGTTCACACGAGAGTCAAGTAGCTCAAGATCCCAAAGAACAAATACGATATTTCAATGAACTACGAGCAATGCTGGTATCCAGCAAAGCAAAGATTCCCATTTCATTAAAAGGAATCAATATCAGAAATCAGTTCAGGGTGAAGAATTTTTTCGGTAAAATCTCATCGGACCCAAACGTTTACAAAACACTGATGGTGTGGGGTAATCGTCAACTCGGGCTGGAATTTACTTCTGGACTGTTTGAATGATCAAAATCGATAACCTGAGACAGAGATAGCAATGGTAAACCAAGTAAACTAAATATATATGCATACGCAAAGCTCAGTAGTCCAAAGTAATTAAGTAGGTAAAAGGACAGCCAAATAGCTAAGTAACAGTGTCCGTTGGCCAGGTTAGTAGTATCGGCCGTATGAATCGTTTTGTATACACAATTCCGGCTTCAGATTGTGAATGTAGATAGCCTCGGAGATGGATAAGAGCTGTTTGCGGAATCCTTGGGTGTAGTGTTCAGGTAGTGGATAAATGACTTTGAAGTCATTCTCTGAAGCTGTGTGGCCACATTCAAGGAGTTGCGACATGATTGAGCTGTCTGAAGACCTCATTTCGCCTTTGTAAAACCATGCCGGGATGTGTTCACGAATCCTCTGAGATAGGCGTCTTGTCGTGCGACCCACGTATCGTGCACCACAGGAGCACGAGTACTGATAAACCATTATTGAACGGGTCAGCGACGGTAGTCTATCCTTCAAAGGTTTCGCAAGCAACGGCTTATTGTGAAAAACGATTCTCATGCGGACCGCGAAATAAGTTTTCTCGACAGCGTCTTTCAGGCGTCTGGATAACATATCAGCTGCAGAATCGCCCTTAAAGGGTATATGCGTGAAAAGCTCTTTCTCAGGAGCAATGCTCCTAGGTGGCTTTCGATTGCGTTCCTTCAAATGTTTCATGATAAATTTATCAGGATAACTATTTTCCCTGAGGGCGTCGCTGATTCTCTGTAGTTCTACGTTGACGGTATCCGGTGTGCAAATACTACGCGCCCGGAAAGCGAGAGATCTGATTAAACTCTGATAATGCTGTAGTGGTACTGCGCTGTGGAAGTTAGTGCACTGCCCAGTCCATGTGTGCTTTCTGTGTACCTTTCTGCTGCATGATTCGTCCGAGTTACGGATAACTACATCCAAGAAAGGTAACCGGTTGCTGAGTTCGTGTTCACAAGTGAAATGAAGATTCTCGTGTGCGTCATTAAAAGCTTTCAGAAACTGTTCCGCATGCTTTTCGGATTTGCAATGTACGAAGATGTCGTCAACATACCGTACGTACGTTTCGGTTTCGCGGATGTGCGTTGCAAGTGGGCCATGTTCCAATTTCGCCATGAAAATATCAGCCAGCAGCGGCCCCAAATGAGATCCCATGGCCACTCTGTCAATCTGGCGAGACATTTCACCACTGACGGTGAACTGAACATTTAACGTGCAACGAAGTAGCACCTCCTTTAGCAAATTCTCCGGAGACGTTGCGTATATGGGCAGTTGCCGAGCAAGCTCGTATACGTAATCCACGGTTTCGAGCAATGGAATGTTTGTGAACAGCGACTGGGCATCGAATGATATCATCCTTCTGTTAACAACGTTGCTTTCGGATATCTTCTTAATGAATTCGAAGGGGTCTCTCACGCAGTAAGTACAAACCAAATTCCGTAACGGCTGCAGCTTTGCCACCATCCACTGGGCCAACGAATGCTGAGGAGAACCCACCATGTCCAAGCTTGGGCGCATTGGGGCGCCTTCCTTGTGAACTTTAGACAGGCCATATAATCACGGTAGGTGTCCACCAGAAGGCTTCAACTTTTCGAATTCGTTCTTCTTGATAAGCTTGGCTTGCGTCATTCGCCTGAAGCAGCCGGTTAGCTGTTTCTCTAACTCCCCTGTGTTGTCTTTTCCTGCCATGAGCCTCTGAAACTTACTCTCATCACTGAGGATATGCTGCTTTTTATGGGTATAATTCACCCTATCCATTAGCACTATGCTGGAGCCTTTGTCTGGATTAGAGATAATTAATTCGTTATTTAACCGTAGCTCTGTAAGTGACTGAATTTGTTCCCTAGTGATAATACTATTGCTAGATGGTTTAGTCCTAAGGTATTCGTGACAACTATTAACTAGGCTAGATTTTAGATTCTCAACATCACTTGATGAGGTTGGAAGCAGGTCTTTAATCTGAGCAATTAGGCTTTCAAACTGCACCCCTGAAGCCGCCTGATCTATTTCCTTACATGGTATGCAAAAATTTGGACCTAATGACAACACATTGAGCTGTGTCTGGTTTAGTATCACACTTGAAAGGTTAAACACATATCGCTGCGGGTTATTCGGAAATGTCAACTGGGGAACATGGCTATTAAGCGTACTAACAAACTTCTTTTGTTTCCTTACTCCCATTTTCTGTTTAACCAGTTCTACATATTCCTCAAAAGGTTGTCGCAAGTCTTCAGGCAGGCTTAACACCGCCGGTAATCTTTGCGAAATGAACCCTTCCAGCTCCGACATATAAACGCGGATGGAATCCACATAATTGAGCGCATGTCTCTTCAAGCTTTCTGCGTTTGAGTAGTCACACCGCCGTATTTCCCACCAAAATTGCTTTGGATAGCGGTTTGCCTGCACGCATTCGTTGGGTCGAGCGACAAGACGCCTATCTCAGAGGATCCGTGAACACATCCCGGCATGGTTTTACAAAGGCGAAATGAGGTCTTCAGACAGCTCAATCATGTCGCAACTCCTTGAATGTGGCCACACAGCTTCAGAGAATGACTTCAAAGTCATTTATCCACTACCTGAACACTACACCCAAGGATTCCGCAAACAGCTCTTATCCATCTCCGAGGCTATCTACATTCACAATCTGAAGCCGGAATTGTGTATACAAAACGATTCATACGGCCGATACTACTAACCTGGCCAACGGACACTGTTACTTAGCTATTTGGCTGTCCTTTTACCTACTTAATTACTTTGGACTACTGAGCTTTGCGTATGCATATATATTTAGTTTACTTGGTTTACCATTGCTATCTCTGTCTCAGGTTATCGATTTTGATCATTCAAACAGTCCAGAAGTAAATTCCAGCCCGAGTTGACGATTACCCCACACCATCAGTGTTTTGTAAACGTTTGGGTCCGATGAGATTTTACCGAAAAAATTCTTCACCCTGAACTGATTTCTGATATTAAATACGATATCTTTTGCTTTCGTTCGTAGAAGGGCCCCCATGTTTTTCTTTTTCCTTTGACCTCCTTTTCCAAGGAATATCGGATATTACGCGTACTCCTCTCAATGAGTTGTGGAAATGAAATTCTGGGAGTAGGACTAACTCTGTCTCCTCGGTTGAATTCACGGTTATTCGAAGAAATCAGGGTTCGCCTTAGTGCACTGAAATTTGGTGATGCACTACGCGTACTAGCCCAACTGGGTTAACCCGAATACCAATCTCATGGCAGATGGAATGTCACTGATTGCGAGCATCTACCAAGTTGCCGTTTATTTTGCTTGATCTTGATTGGGGAAGGTTAGTATAGACGACCGTTAACGCAGTGTGATTAATGTTTAGTGTTGCGGCTGTTAACTTGAATTGTTTGGCGGACACTAAAGAACGTTGTGACAAAGTCATCGCATCGCTCTTGCTTGGTCCAGAACTTGGACGTACGGGCGTCTCCTTAGGCCCTTTTATGGAGGCGCTCGATGCGTATGTTACCAGGCTCTGGACTGTCGGTGTCGGTGTTGGGACCAACTCGTGAGATATGCCATCTAGGGATGAGTTAATAGCTGTCACGCTGAATGTGGCTTGTCTACTTAAAGGGGTCGTAATTGTCAGGGTAGGTGGTGCACATGCCTTCGGGCGGTTAGTATGCCTATCTTTAGCCATCGACTTAGGGACAGAGCTCTGACATTTTGCTGTAGAGCAAGATCGGTGTTGTTATATGCTAATGACAAAGCCCTGGATCTCGCCATCTTCTGTACTGTTTCACTCAGTTTTGTACACTTTTTTCACGAGCGATATGATACATTTGAATATTGGGATTGTTCTGCATGTTTCGAGAAACCAGAGCAAATCAGTCAGGTTGATTTGTCGCTTGAATTGTAGTTGGTTTAAACCAGCACGGAGGGGGTGAAATGGAAGGCCGCGAAATTCACAAATAATGTCTCGTTTAACTGGGCGTTTACACTTCAGTGTACAACATTTTCGGTTAGGTGGAAGCAGTTCTATTGTGGGCCGTGTTTGCAAACCGAAGCTGTCCTTGTCTGGTCAAGTGTGACAGAGGGCGAGTGACGCTCGCGTTCTTTGTCCCAGTCGCACTCTCGACTTCGTTTAACTTGGGTGAGTGTGCACGAGGAGCACCCACGTAAACGGAGTTCGGCTAGCTTATTGATTCGCACTGTTGCTGTAGGACAAAGCCGTTGTAAATGGCTTGTATTGGGTTAATGGCAACGAAACTTGCCGGCGATAGGCGAATTAAATTAAAATCACCTACTGAGTCGTGGCTTCGTTAGAAATTATAGATATAATTCTAGAACCACCATATAGCGCTGAGAAAAATTGCTTGATCACAGTATCACAGCAGCGAAAAGCTTAAAACAAAAAAGTGCTACGTCTGGATAGAAGCACGAAGAGCGCAAAAACAGATTGGGTAGCACAAATCACATTTTTAGGAACTACTTCCCTAAAAATACGCCCACTAAACACGGGGGAGTTCATCCGATTCGAATGAGAGAATGATGACAGCGCTAGATGAAGAGGAAGTGTTGAAACTATGTGACAGAGAAGTGCAAGATTACTATGCGATCTGTCAGGATTGTAGATTCAGTTTTACTATAGATAACGCTTGTCATCGCTGCTCGTGAGTTTGCAATCAGCCATCCGGAAAGAGGTGCAAAACGCCTTTAAGCAATAGTTTAATTAATTCAGAAATACTTAGATTACAAAACGTTTAAATAGACTTAAATGTGATGGGAATAAAGAGCCTCTGAACCACGATCTGTTCGAATTGCAATATTGTCATTCAGCTTGACGAACAGAACCGTGTTACCGCTTATGCACTACTGCTACAAAATGTAACTACCCCATACAAATGATCCATATGTATAAATTTTCACTAATTAAAGTGCAACTATAATTATGGCTGATAATCCGCTGACTAAAGTTGATGGGCAACAAGGTATATGCAAACAATATTCCATTGGAGTTGAATTCTGCGACGCTGCAAAATGACACGCTTTTTCATTTAACACAATAATTCACTGTATAATAAGATCGGTGGCTTTTTGAAGTGGATCGCGCGTAGTGAGCACTCTTGCAATACCAGGGGATCAGATTATTTCTGCATTGTCTCTTTAGAATTACTATCATTTGGATAAAATGCATCAAGGTTTGCTCAATGCTTAATATCTCACAACAAGCTACTTACAAGTACCGAATGAAGACAATGACATGAATTTTCGTAAACAGTTTGCAGGAAATTGTTTAGCTCTAACGACTAATAAAGATTTACATTTTTTTCTTTTTACACAGGTTTTAATTGCCGGTAACTAAAATACATCAAATATAACTTAGAACAATTAACTTATTGTTCACAACTAGCTATAAACTCTTTTAGCCATTTGTTCAGTTAAGTGTACCCAGTATAATGAGAATTAATAGAACAAATAGTTGTCGCCATTTTCGCGATTTGTGATGCAGAATTCATAAAAAATAGAGTAGTGTAAAGGTAATAACGTATATCAATACTTTAAACATATAAGTTTAAGTATTCGACGGTGCTTATATTTTTGATAGACAAGTAAGTACGTCAGCATTATGACCGAAATATCTGTGACGTCCTTCAGGTCTTGTAGCATTATTATTAAAATGATGCGTTATTTAGATTGCTTCTATTTTATGTAGGTCTACTGGAGAATGCAAATTAAGGAAGCGTCATCTTCATTACTTGTTAGCAAATATTTCGTAAGATATCTCGCTTTAGTTGAGGAGAAATATATTGGAGCAAGTAAATCTACCCCGCCCATGCTCAGTACGATGAAATTTGTTCTCAGTTGCTGATTATCATTGAGTTGAAAGAACATGCAGTAGGACGTTAAACACACAGAATTATCACTAGAGCATCGGATTTAACAAAGCGGTTGAAATCATGGATGATAAATCGATTGCACATCTGTTTTCCGTTGGTTAGGTATGGGACGGCATACGGTGATCTACTGAATGTTAACTAACATAACTTTACCATTAGTAGAACGACAGTAGACACTGGTTTATTCAACGAAGAATTTAGAATCTCAATGTTAATCGATGCTTCTATCCCACCAAAGCCATGGCGAAGCAGATAAATTAAAGATCGTAAGTCGTTAGTGGTATCCATCTGAGGGATAAAGGGAAACAAACTAAATAGGAATATATTACGGTAAGTATACATAGTAAAACGGCAACAAAACGTAAAGTTTCCTGTTCATCAGTAAACAAACCTTTACTGTATTTCAGTGATTGTTGATAACATCGCAATAGTTATTTAGTTACAGTCTATGCTACAACTATGGATACATGGATAGAAAGTAGCGGCAAGTGTGGATGAGGATTTTATTTTTTTGAAAGTGCTTGTATTCACCTTAAAACTGATGGCCGCAAAAAACATAAATTAGTTAAGGAATATATTATACTAAATATATGTCGGCATCAAATATAATAATAATAACTTAGAAAATTTATCGCCAGGCATGCCTTATTACTAATCTTACAGAAAATTTGGTACTGGTAGCAATAGAACCTGCACTTATTAAAGCGCGCAGAGCAGAATTCTTGACCACTTTAGCAAATTTCCCCAGAAGCGACAGCTAATGAAGTAGGAAAGGAAAAATGTAACTATCATACCTTCGTTTCCACAAACTTCGCGATTCAAAGTTATATTTCAAAGAAAACGTCAATCCTAAGGAGATAAGAAACCAATTTTACCAGCTGACTGTTTTAAATAATTCTTTGGCCGATAAATATTTAACAAGAAATTGCTTGTGGAACAGACATATCTGCATACCCGGTGATCCAGGATGAGTTTTCTTCACTGCTGTGTTGGCTGATGAATTAAGAAGAGTTTGTGTAGTCTCTGTCGCATGTATATAAGTAAAATACCTGATTCAGCCCGCCAGTCATATAAATACTTTGTTTTAGTAGCACTATACATTATTACTGCCACACGCGGAGGGTTTCGGATTGGCTCTCTGTCATTGCCGCACTTCACGATGCGTTTTTTCCTTGTCTGGACAATATTTGAATAGTTCAAAACAAGACGAAACGCGTCTTGGAGTGAAGGTATAGGAGAAAAACTGAAAACACCAACTTGCAATACAGTCCAAAAGAGCAGAATGACAAATGCCTACCTCAGACTCAACGAAGCTTACATTTGTGAATTCGTATCGCAGTCTTAGAAACAACAAATATCTCCACGATTTCGCTCACCAAAATTTAGGCGCTCTGAGAACGCAGTTGTAAACTAAAGTAATAACAGTAAGTAATTTATTTTTTGAACCTTGATGTCTTTTAGCCAATCTGAAGTCGTTTATATGCCCTGAACAATAAATAATGTGCGGCAAGTTGAAGTGCACTAAATTGTCCTTTATTCCTTCAAATTCCATCCACTTTGTCTTCAATCATAAATGTAGAATAACCCATTACCAATAATTTCAGTTGATAGTCTACCTGTGATGAAAATACGTATGAGTATTATTAAGGGTCAATAAAAAATATCTTCTTTAAGTATTTATCAAAAGTAACTTGTGGGATTTACAAGTGGCTAAAATATTGCACACCTGGTGTATTTTCTCCAAGATTTTTTCTGTTTTTTTGGGTTTTTAACTAAATATATGTTATAGCAACCAATAATAATAACGAAGGTTTAGTAAATATGTAATGGCGACTCAAGAAGCTATGACTTGTTTACTAGGTTGATTTCACTGGCTACTTTTTATAAAGCTAATTGGTACTTTACTGAACATGTCCTCAGAAGATTATCGGTTAGTGCACGTTCTTATTGAACAGCAATCGCATAGCTAAAAGTGCAACTTTTGTGCAAGGGTTTTATTCACTTATATCAAGGTGATGTACTCTGCACCAAGACGTAGTTAGACAATCAAGTTGTGCAATGAGTGCATGACAGCTGTATGCATTCTAACACGACATATTCTATGAGGAAATCGGTTAACCATGAAAGAAATATGTAATTTATTTAGAATTAAAATAAGTGTCTGTGTCTGTTGACTTGATGGGCCAGGAATTTTGTTCCTACTCTGTATTAGTCAGGAGCAAAATTTTAGCTCCTTTCATATAACGCCATCTGAATTAAGATGCTTAAAATTCCGATGAATTGAATATTTGTCAATGTATAAACACGATTAATGTTAGTCTATCCAGTGTATTATTGAAATATACTCTAAACGTACAATTTAACAAAAGAAAGTTGTTTAAAAAAGGTCCGACCACCAAGATATGACGGGTGACTTGAAGTCAGAAGGACGACAATGTGTTGCAACGAGACTTGGACTGTGCTTTTGGATGATCCAAGGCAAAGGCGACTCCGTTTGACGCGGTCAAGTGCACAGCTGTAGTTGTGGAGCAATAGCCCACTAAAGCATACAAACTTTAAGATCACATCAAGAAGACCGCCTCACGGGAGCACGTCCATTCGATGGTGATTCAACATTACACGTTTCAAAAAGCGCCTTGATAAAACGCTTTCCCACTTGCACTACTGGATGTAGTCCGCTTCACTCGGAGGGCGAAATAACGCAAACCAAACTATGTACTTGGCAGCCTTCTCAGCAGTGTCAGTGAGTGTACATGCAAAAGTGTCCTTGTGAATAGCCTGGATATACCTAAATTGGATGAAGCTCTCATATCAACCAAATAAAGCAGAACAAGGCTGAGTGTTGTGACTTACATTCTTTAATTTCGTACCGATTACGTGAACTATAACTGCACTAAACACTAGATTGTGCGTGCAACATCCATTTCCATTTCAAACTATCGTTATGCAGCAGTCCTGTTACGTCGATGGACTTTTAGAATGACAATTTAGTTATCCTTTGCTTGTTTAAGTTTTAATTCCCACTGCACTCATCCTATGGGACTAGTCAAGCAATGATAAATTCGTGATTATTTTTCGTTGAACCTTGCATTGCTTCGCCTGTAAGACGGCGATCGCCTCGCCGTACAACCAGGCCCCCAACCAACAGAAGGAAACCAAAAACCCAAGGCTCAGTAGACAGGGTATATTCTTCAGAGTAGGTCGTCTCGATTTATTAAAGAACTACATATCCTGATTTGGGAAAACCTTGCCAGTCAATCTTCGACGTCTGGCACTTCGCCGAAAAGAATAACTTCTGTTCCACTGGTTTGCCATACTTGGCCAAATTGTTCGCTTTGTGTGTTCGACTCCGCTCAAATCCTGTACGCCGGCTTGAATTCGCTGGCCAATCGATTCGCGTCTGATTCCCAAATTTGGCAGAATAGGCGAACGCGGTTTCACTCCCGTGCGTTTGGCCTTCCTCTGTTAGTACTACACGCTAACTCAATCTTTTGGCGTGCCACACTAATCGGGCTTTTACTTAAAAGTTTATGCAAAACAGTGTTTTTCATAGACACTTGGAGCGAAATTTAGCTATTGCCAAATTCTCTCTGGTCTAAAACAAATTGGATTGATTAAATTGTTCTTGGATCTAGCATTTAGTTGACGACTGTCTGTCGCCTTTTCGGTTTTTCGATGCACTAACCCATTTTATACCTGGTTTTTACCTTTTTGCTGTCCATCGTTATACTGCGTATACGTGTTACATTTCCGCTGTCTTTGATTTTATATTGTCATTCTCGGTATGCACCCATGCGGGTGTAGAGGCTAATGCTGCTTGCGGGAGCGCAAGCTTTGCTCTGCTGGGGACTGGAGATTCTGGCTACATGCAGTGCGACGACTGTAGCCGCTGGTATCCCCAGTAATGCACAGATTTAACTGCTGAACAATACACCAGGCTATTTACCAGCGATGGTGTACTTTTTATCTGCGTCAGTTGTCATGGACGCCGACAAGGTCGTCTGGATAGTGACTTTGAAGCTCTTGATGCCAAACTACAAAGTTTTAAAATTTAGTCACTGTGGTCACCACTGTGTTTACCACTCTCGATCGCAAGATGGACTAGATGATAGAAGCAATTGCGGTCTCGAGTGATGTCAGCTTGATAAAGCCAAACGGGCTGATCAACTGGGTTGGTCAGCCGTTGGTACCCACCATCATGTCGAAAGCAAATGTTGAGGCGACTGGGGATGAGGAAGCGGGTGCTCTCAGCATTTCTGGCATAGCCCAGCAAGATGCTAATTTCCTGGCAGACTAACCCGCTAAATTGGCACGAAAGAGTAGTAGAAAATTGCATAAGCCGGCTACCAAGGCTTCATCTAAGGTTGTACACGCAGCGGGTGAAAAACACCACAGGTCCCCTTTGGGGTGCTAACCAAACTGCGGAGGTGCCTACTCCAAACACCTCATCCTGTTTTCAGGGGGTACAGATCGTGGAGGCTGACATCGACGTTGAGCCACAGTGTTCTACGCCTGTTGGACGGAGGAAAAATCCGAACAGAACTACCCGTAATCTTCGCGCCAGTTTGAAAGGCGCCAAGGATGATGAGTCAAACAAGCTGGAGCATAAGGCGTACGCTGCATTTGCTTCAGTGTCTGCTGATACCGTACGCCCAGTCACACTGCAAGTGGCTAATTCTGTTGAAGTTCATGTAAATTCAAAGCTCGTGGGGTAACTACGCCCCATGGAGGTGATTCTTTCATGGATACCAGTGTGATTTTCCATGACACAGTGAAATCCACTGCCGCACTTCCTGTTGAACGTATGCTGGACGACCTACAGTGGTATCTTCCGTTGGGTTTTCCGGTGTTACTGTCAGAAAACTAAATAGATTGAATATCGTCCCGCTTTACGCCCCAACCCCACGACCGCACCTACTTCGTGTGGTCCTATCCACATTGGGGGACACATGACGCTGTTGCGGTTTGCTGACAAACTGAAGGGTACTAATTTTGGACATCAGAAGGACAGATACTTCGGTCCATTGAGAAGTGACGAGTGAGTGAGCCAACCTGCAACACCAGGACAGATACTGTGAGCTCATTGGCAATACTTCGCGCACCAAGCAGAAGTCATGTATTAAATTGCGCACCTGATCGTCAGCCCTCGCTAGCTCAGTGGTAGAGCAGCGGACCGGAATTCG
The DNA here is from genome assembly GCA_944474145.2 of Dicrocoelium dendriticum. Classification (NCBI taxonomy): domain Eukaryota; kingdom Metazoa; phylum Platyhelminthes; class Trematoda; order Plagiorchiida; family Dicrocoeliidae; genus Dicrocoelium; species Dicrocoelium dendriticum. The sequence continues at coordinate 92,138,135 of OX104068.1, read as the reverse complement.
GAGTTCGGGGTTCGATTCCCCGTCGAGGCAGATTATTGTGTGGAGTTTAATCGTGACTTCTGCTTTCTACGAACTACTTTTAGCGTTCAGCCAGACCTGTCGCTAGCGGATAGGCTGAAGCTAAAAGAGTCCAGCAGTTAGCTCATATCCAGGCGAGTGGCCGGTGAACAGGGTCTGCGGTTGGTGGGTTTACGGGAGTCAACCGGCGGCCCACTTCCGCCCTAGCAGTGCCCGTCCCGGTAGCACACTACTCAGGGCTGGACATTAGGAATATCTTCAGATAGTGCTGAGGAACGTGCGCATTCTAAGGAATAAGAAGTGAGAGGTAGATCTGCATGTAGATGGGTCTCATCCCGATATATTCGCATTCACTGAAACGTGGCTGTCTCAGGACATCACGGACGGTGAAGTACATCAATTTGGCTACGCACTATTTAGGTGTGATCGCTTCGTTGGCTGATAAGGCGGAAACGTTATACTTTGTGTGATTTGCGAACATAACGTTTTGGGTACCTACGTGTTTCGGTCGGCAGACAAAACTGTCGAAGCTCTGTCAGTAGTGGGTGACATTTCCTCAGCTCGAGTTATAGTTGTAATTGTGTATAGAAGTCCTAGGAGTGCATCCAAAGAAGTGCTTGACTTTAATCGCTCTTAATCCGCAAACAGGTATTTGATACTGGGTGAGTCCAATGTACCAGACGTGTGCTGGGCAGAGCATTATTGTGACACGACGGAAGGTACTTTTGGCGCAGATATTCTGAGCTTAGGCTACAAATACCGTTGCATCTGTTCGTGAACCTCCTATTAGGTACATGGAGGCCCAAGTACCGTCTATCATGCATCTTGATTTTGCCAAGTCACTAGACTTTGTAAGTGACACCCCTTAGGGCTCTCCCTTGGGTGCCAGTGATCGTCAGTTTATCCTTCAGCTGTGCTATGAGCAGAAGTCACCAGAGCACTGCTGAGCCGTATCCAAGCATATGGTGCGCTAACGCTCAAGCAATGCGTACCAAGGATGCTGGGTTGCGTTGTGAAATCTCGGTGGCCGATACTGTTCAGGCGGCCTTGGATTAAGTTAAGTCTTATCTCACGGAAATGTCTGCTCCATAAAACCCGCATACGAGGAGAAAGCAGACACAACCGCGGTCCAGTTGAATTGATCCCACTGCCAAGTACCTGTTCCAGAAGCGTTCTAGGTGCTGGAGGGATTACAGTGGGGCTACATCAACTAGCAGCCATGATAGGTACCCTAAGGTAGTAATACATCTAACAACACTTGATGAAAGCTCGGCCGATGTTCGAAAACTGATTGGCTGTTGGAGCCTCGGAAAGTTTGAACTTCTTCGTTTATAGTAAGGGGATCTGCGGTTTAAATTGGGTAATTCCAGTTTCGATGCGGGCCAATGGAACTCATGCGTATGCGGACTCTGACAAGACTTGTGTACTTGGTGAGCAGTATGTAGGAGTTTTTGCACCTTAAGCCGCGTTGACTAGCATTGAACTTGTCACTATAGTCCCTGAGGATTCTTCTTTAGCTGAACTTACTGTGGTGGAAACGTCAGTCCTTAGGCTGCTACAAGAACCGAATCCTTCTAAATCAGCTTGGCCTGATTTAATTCACCCGAAGCTTCTGTATGCGTTGGCTGCGGAACAATGTGCACCGCTGACGATGGTGGTTCTGAAGTCACTTGACAACTGCACATTACTTTCTGAATGGAAGGAGGCTGTCATCTATCCTATCTTCAGAAATAGCGACAACAGTCTGTCAGCCAATTATAGGCCAGTCAATCTGACTAAGGTTGTGATCGAACTACTTGAAACGCTGGTGAGAGATTCGTTGGAAGGTCAGCTGAATGGATTTAATCTATTCGGTAGCGTATAACACGGATTTCGGAAGGGGTTTTCGAGTCTTGCGAATTTATTGGTTGATCATGAAACTTGGGCTAAGGCAGTGAACAATGGCTATGTAGTGGATGTACTTTTTGTCGACTTCTCGAAGGCATTCTTTAAGGTCACCCACTTGAGGCTATCACAAAGCTGAGT
>OX104068.1:92117022-92135914 GCA_944474145.2 Dicrocoelium dendriticum | reverse complement strand
ATGAAGGCCAATAGACAAAATCGGTGATGCATTTAGCTGGTTCCTAGGACCAGAGCTTCTGCTGAACGACCAAGACGAACGGCCAAATTTTTATGTGAGCTCCGAGCCGGAAAGTATAGTATTAAAGCGGTCAGCGGCTTAAGTAAACGCCATGTCGCACGCGACACGTTGACATAATCTAATTGGAGGGTATTCAAGTTGGATCAGGTAACTGAAGTCGGTTTCGTGGATTACTCGCTTCAAGACGTACAGAAAGCATTGCAAACGAGCAACTGTTGATGTTTCGCAACGTACTGGGTTGCTAACTTTGTCTGAGCTTAAAAGGACCGATTTTGACATTATTCAAATTCTTCAAAGGGAAGTTTATGGCGCCGAGATAAGACAGATTGAGAAAGAAAAAGACCAAACAGCGTCTTCTGAAGGCAGAATAAGATAAGTACCTCTTGTATGGCAAGATCCCATATTGCTTGAGTACTTCCTCAAAATACGAAACATCATTTATATTCCCAATAACATTACCCCCTAAGCGTGCGGTAGAAGCGTTGGTTGTTAGTATTTGTTATTTACTGGAAGAGCTTGCGGGCCCTTCTTATGTATTGCCGAGAATGTGTCGTAAATACTGAGTCAGTTACGGGCGTTCGGCTGTAAACCGTGAGATTGAAACTGTTAAACTTGCAAAAGACGTCTTGCCACTGTTGGTCGACAGCTGATATCACCGTTTCCGCTGACTAGCTTGGAACGATGTTGGCATCCATTCCAGTTAGTTTGTGTGGACTACGTCGGCCGTTAGTTCTCAAACACCGTAGAAAACAACAGAAGCGAAATGGAGGTTTGTTTACATGCGTACAAACGCGAAGAGCACATCTCAAACTATTCCATAAATTAAGTACTGACTCTCTCGTTATGGCTTTGATGTAAATAGTAGCACGAAAAGGCGCCCTAGCCAAAGTATTCAGTGACAATTGAAGCAATGGTGTCGTTGCGGTTACTGAGTTACATTCCATTATGAAATGTTGGTCCCAGGGAAAAAGCAATGATAAGCTTCTAAATCGGGGCCTACAGTGGCACTACAACCCTCCATTAGCCAGTCACAGAGGTGGGGTTTGGAAGCGCCCTGTCAGGTAGTTAGACATATTCTGTTATTGGTCGCCACGCAACCGACTCTAAATGACCAGACATGGCGGTCCGCCGCCGTCGCCCATGGCTCAGTGACATATGTCGCTGACTCGCAAGCGAAAGGTCGTGGGTTTCAATCCAGCAGGATTCGGCAGATGCGCACTACTGACGAGTCCCAAATAGGACAAAATGGTCGTCTAACGCTTACCTGGATGTGTGGTGACTGTCCGCCTGTGTCTAACTGCAACGAATCTACACCAAGGGACCTTATAAATTCCCCTACTAGTTACAAATAATCAATAGTCGCCTTAGCAGCTCACATGATGCTTCGATTGTTGGCGGCTTGCGAATGAAGTCGTTGCTCTGGGGCCAGCCCTGTCGTCTGCACATTCAGGACATGCAAGGCAGTGGAGGATGAGCCGCGCTATATCTCAGTTGGATATCAGTCATGGCGATCCGCTGCCATCGCCCATGGCTCAGTGACATGTCGCTGACTCGCAAAGGTCAGGTCGTAGATGCAAATCTGGCAGGATTCAGCGGGCGCGTGCTACTGAAGAGTCCCAATAGGACGAAACGACCGTCTAGCACGTTCCTGAATGCGTGCAGGCTGTCCGACTGTGTATAAATAAATAAATAAATAAATAAATTGTATATGGCTCGACGATGCGAGAAGCCGTTCCCAGAAGGGACGGATCAAATAATGGTACAGCATTTTCATATCATGGTATAATAAATTTAAAAAAATGTGAGCACAAAATGAAAATTTGTGTAGCGCGAAGCGGTCCAAAATATTTACATTCCTCTTGTTCTATCGTCTGACAAGTTTTTAGCAGTCACATGAGAGTTGATCGCACACGAGAAAAAAAGAGAATAAAGTGCTGCGGGCCAACAAAATATAACCACTTGTGCACTTGACCACATGCATTTTCAGGCACCATTAACTCCGTTCTCAAAAGCGTTATCTAAGGACTGTGCTGTTCGAAACATTATTATCACATTTTGAACGGTTAAATAATCTTTTATCAAAAGCTTAAACAAACGCAATGTGCAACAGGTTCTGATAGCTCTTGGAAGTTTGTTCCAAAGATTTGAGCAGCTTATTAAGAAGTAACGCTCCCTAATTCGCGTATTGAACTTTGGAAGCATGACTGTTGTCTTCTTATTTCGTAGCTCGTATCTAGTGTTAACGGACATATGGACACTGTTAGCATAATTGTGCATGTAATGGTGAATTATTCTGTATAGGAAACACAAGTTCATCTTCATTATCCGTAGCTAAAGTGGGTCAAGTCCAAGTTTTTCACTGCGCTCTCTGTAGGTCATCTTGGAGGAATATCCGCACAGCTTCTTTGTAAAGCGTCGGTGTACCCTCTCAAGAGCATGCTGGTCAGATTTCCGCAGATTCGACTGTAGTAGTGAGCAGTATTCCATGCCAGGTAACACATATGTTTTATAAAGCCAGATACGAGATTCTGTGAGTTGAAATTTATAACAGATATAGCCAATAGTCTTCATGGCTTTCGAAACTTGGAAGTCACAATGTTCCGAAAAGTTGAAGATAGTGGAATACCGCACACCCAAGTCGCGAATCACTTTGCACTGTGATATAAACGTGCTTCGTAATAATAGACTGTCTGGTGGAACTTCGCATTTGTACGACAGAATATTACACTAGTGCACGGAAAAGGACATCTGCCACAGTTTGCACCAGGATTCAAGTGCCGATAGATGTTCCTGAATGTGGCACAAGGCTGCGCGGGTATCTGCACGTTCTTGTGAGTAGACGATTTTAATGTCATCAGCAAACAGAAAAGTAGCACCTTGTCTTATTCTATGAAATACATCGTTGACGTAGAGGAGAGAAAGAAGTGGACCAAGTACACTTCCCTGAATTACTCCACTGGAGACTGCGACGAATCTCATCATCGTCATCATACACGTTGGCTAGAGTTGGGAAACACATTAGCTAGTGGGAAACACCTCAGCTACTGTGCTGCAATATATAGAAAAAAGGATAAACAAATGCAACTGGTGCAAGCTGGCTGAGCGACGAATCTACACAAAAACTGTACCCTATTTGTCGTAGCAGAATGTATTATCAAACGCAGACTATTGGTTCCACTGAATGTGGAAGCAATAGATCGACTAGCTCTCACATCTAATGATTCACTAGACCTACTATCCAATACGACAAGCTTATTACCAGCCTCATTAAAAGATGGATAGAACCGGTGCTGGCGACAAGTGAATAGCATGACGGAGCTGTTTAGGAAACGGTGGATTGGGGAATACTTACCACTACTGCAATGCTGCCAAAGATCGCTAAACCATAGCAGGAAGTTTGCACGTGAGGACGTGAATTTACTTGTCTCTGATATGTTTTCGTGGGATAGGTTGCCATTAAGGTTAATTGACAGCTGTTTAATTACGGAAGATAGTCTCGCCAGGACCGTACTAGTATGATCAGCTAGCGGGATAGATAAAAGGGACGTACGGAAAAGCTGTTTGATAGAAGGAAGTGGCTTAGATGAGGAAATATTTCTGGCCGCTGGCATTCCGCAGGTGGAAGGCCTGTCTTCTGACTGTTGCTTCAGGGAGGACCACTGTTAGCTCAACGGGCCGCAGTGGTGACTTGCACGCCTACCGCTTTTAAACGTGTATTCGCCCATGTGCATGGAGTGGGTTAGGGTGGACCAGAACAGTACCGCACTGTCGTTAAGCAATGAAACCTCCGGATGGAAGTTTGAGGGACGTTGCAATCACAAATCTCCACGATATGCCCTTCTCCTACCAAACATGTCGGCTACACCTCCCTATTTCTTCGTGAAATCCAATCTCCAACTCGTTTCGTCCCACTTTCCCTAAAATCATTACCACCTCGCAAACTGCCCCTACACCTTTTTCTAATTTTGTTTACGATTTTCAAAACCATGCTCTGCACCAAATGTTGTCTTTTAGTGACGTTCACTCCTCACTGATTATGTTTGCTTGTTGGACTTTAGTCTTCACCGATTATGAAGACCTGACCATCCATTCCTTTGTGTATGTGCATCTGTGCCTCAATTGACGTACGTTCCAAAGAGGTCAAATGCACACCTCCTTGTAGCTTACTCAGTCCGCATCCCTAATGTATATTCAACCAATCCCACCGCTTTACCTGTCTTATAAACACACCGTGTACCTTAGTGTAGTGACTTTGTATAGCGGACGCTCTGAAGCTAGACTTGTCGACTCAGAAGGAAACTATGGTAATCGTAACTGCTCTGAGTTTAGTAGAATAATCGTTGGGGCCTTTAACGTATATGATCGTTTATTCAATTGCAACTTATACCGTTATCCAGTTCCGGACTTGATGTTTATTTGATCCCGGTGGAAACGTGTCACACAAAACGTTCAAGTTAATTTTGACGCTTACGATGGTTAAGACCCAGTTGAAGTGTGCCACCACTGACCCAATCGATAACCGGTGCGACCAACTCGCGCAATGGGTCCTGCTGCACAACTAGTAAAGCTAATTTTGTTTATGGTCGCTCCAGATTCCCCTCTTCTCAGCTCAGGCCCTACTTTAAGCATGAAGTACCAGCCGGAATTATGGTATCTGACCAGCGTCATTCTGCATACCTAGCCCAAGATTGTGAATGTTTAGTCAACAGTTTTCATCATTGTTCCCAAAGCCGTGCATATTGAAATGGGGGTTAGTTGCACAAAAGTTACTGACTATTAGTACTGTGGAATAATACCAATTAGACGAACGAATCTACCGCTATAACATCTGCCTTCTAGGCTGGAGCAAGGAAGTAAAACGAGCGTGTGCAACACGTGTACACTGACGTGTTTTGAAAATTATGCCACCTTGATTTAATTTCCTTTACACAATTATGTCTTCTGTGCTCAAAGTGCACCGTGTGTTCATGAGATCCATGCGCACAACAATACTCTGGACATCCAAATCCTTTATTTCACCTTCCGTTCTCGTTTCGTCTGGCTTAGCGATATGCTATGCATTTGTCAAAACAAACACACAAAAATGATGCTTGACGCAGTGTGCGTCCAGATTTATTGACATTCTCGCTTCACTTCATGAAATAGTTGGTTCCAGGGGAAATGTCACGGCATGTCCTAAACTTCAGATTGGTGACAGTTTGAGCTTCTGTATGTCAGTGAAGTATTCTGGTGTTACACTGAGCGACGATTTGTTGTGGTCGCTCCATGTGAAAGAAATTTTCCAAAGTCAGGAGACTCTTGGTTTACGCCATTCGATTGCGAGCATCCTGCTTATGATACAATTTGATGCTGAATTTCATCATTGCGTGCATTCTACCACAATGGACTGATTTGTCTCGGTGCTTTTTCCAGGCCTACTGGGAATATATTTCAAGCTACTTGACAGGTCACTGAAACAATTGTCTCGTTGCACTGGTATTCCAAGACCAAATTTGGTAAAACATTTATATCTACCCAGGATGATGCATATACTTAACCTGCATCAAAAATGCCCGCTGATAGTACTTATCCACATCACAGTGCACTTTGCTACCCTATATTATCGACAGGACAAACATATGTGTTTTCACGAACAAACGATTTGACGAAAATGTTTTGTTCAAGGACTGGCGGACAAATTCTGTCAGTGAGGTTATATGTTGCACTGAGGTTTATCTTTCGCCATTGTTCTCTCGATTCTCATTGCTTTCTTGCCATGTCGATGATAAGTGCCTAAGGTTGAAAATGTGCTCGTCCTGAGTGCATAGGAGAACATTCTTGACCTAAATTGAGGCAGTTTGACTTGTTTTTTCTAATTTTTCTTTTTAGGCCAACATGCGTCTACAAAGGCTTACGGAAATAGTGAGCGCCTCGCGAAATCGGAAATTCAGAAGCAGACGGATTCTCAGACACCGTTTCTACCTTCCGAATAAATCACACTGCCCACACTTGGACAATTTGGCGTCTACCCCCTATTTAACTGCTTTATCTCTCACGCACGGTTCATATTATGTACCAACGCGTATTTTCTTTTTCACCGCTGTTAGTGATAATACTTACATCCAAAGGAGCTGTCCACACGGTACTGAGTGGTAAAGGAGAAAAAGCAGAGAGCAAATTGCTTTGGGGCTGTTGGTTAGAAAGCTGAAAAATTCAGTGGGAAGAGAAACATTGGCAGGTGCTAATATGTACTATTATATCTTTAGGACCAATACAATAACCGGGCAATGTTTTTAGCAGTATCACGGCATAATCAGGCAAAGCACGTTCATGACTGTGGTCATTGCTTTTAGCGTTAAGACTAAGAAAACAGTAGGTTGACAACTAGTTGCTTTGGGGCAGTTAACGCCGTTCTAATGCGATATACTGCGACGGCCTCTGCAAATCACAAAATGCGTGAATTTGTATGGCGCAACAAGATCCGCAACGTCAAGAAGGGAGTAATCTGGTGAAGAGTCGTCAAAAAGCGTCTGTTAATGGATGACACCGGCTGCTTATGCCAGCACGTCTCATCTGAAGCGGATTGATTAACTTTGCGCTGAACCCAGTTTGGTAAGTTTTCCTTCACCATTGCATCCAAAACTTGTTCGGTTTTCGATGTACTTGTCCCCACAGGTACATACGCAGTGGTAATATGATTTGGCACCGATGTGTTCATCTTCCTTTACCGAAGGTGACAGTAACTATCGGGTTCTGTTGAGAAGTACTGCCTCCGCAGCATACTAAGTATGCTGAATGGCCAATACTATGTTCAGTTCATATTGGTTTATATTAGGGATATACCACTGATTTTAAGACGCATAAACGTGAGAAGTAACTAAGGATCTATAGTTGCCGATTTACAACGTGTGCATTATTAAACACAGCGAAGTGCAATCCAAATCCTTGCACAAATATCTAATTGTACAAGTATGGTAATTATGTAACTACTGACCTGTACCCTTCCTGGGTGCAGACACTTATAAATAGTGCAACTAAATAACATATAGTTTTTTATATAATTTATCTGCTAAATACATACTGCGCGACTCTGAGCAAATATAAATTATTCAAGTAATTTTTACCGATTATCTATCAATTTTAAGTAGCCCAGCGTTGATCCTATTCAAGCTGCCGGGCCTATAATTAGCCGGTAGACCTTGTCACCGGTCTTACTTGGGTTAATCCTTATCAGTCTTTATCAGTCATATGCACGGCATTTTTGTTTCACTGGAAAGGCGTTTGTGGGTTGCTCAGAAAGCACACACGTCTCGTCACAGTTACCATACGCCTGGGTACCGTCAGGATATATCCAAGCCGGAATAACGGGTTCGTACCACATCATCAGTTAACCAAGGCGAACAAGTTTATGGGGTTAGATCAATGCAGTGTCAGATAAAACACACTGAAACCGGCCAACTTAAGATACAGCCTGCACTGATTCCCAAGCCCATAATTCCTGTCATACTTACTAGTCGAAGTAGCAGCATGATTAGTTTAGCAGCATGCAGACCGATTCTTCGATAGTCTTTACAATACGGTGCAAAATTTTCCATTGGATTTAAAATGACTCAGGCTCCATATACACTGACCTCTTGGTGTATTGGTGGCTCGAATTTAATGGCTATCAAATATTGTAGATTCCTTCCAGGTAACTTCGCATAATCTGGTCCTTCTGTTGGCTTACTACTGTTGACTGGAACCCCCTGATAATGTGACTGAGCTACGAGCATAATTGCTTTCTCAGAGCTGTCTAAGAAAATGTGGGATAACGCAACAATAAACAAACAACAACAACAACAAGGGCAGTACGTCAGCCATTTGAACTGATGCTTCGCTGTCAAATAACCATGATGACCTAAGAAATAAAGAATAAGAAGAGGGAGAGAAGGGGGACTTACCTGAAAATCTTAATACCCTAAGCAAACATTCAGGGTCAAGGGGCCTACACCTGGTATACACAATATACCATCACAAACAGCTGGAGATCGTGCAAAAATAAGGCGGCATCGGCGAGACAGCTTCCTTGCGGCTTTCACTGCTACACATCATCATCAGCCATTATCACAAAGATTACTCAGCACCAAACATACTTTAAACAGACAATCTGATTAGGAGACGGCAGCAGACTCGCCACTGGTGTCGGTTTCGAGCCATGTTCTGTAAAGTCTCGAGCCAAGTACAAGTCGAGTCGCGTGGACTCCAGCCCAGAAGGCGAAACGGACCAACGGCACCCAGTTTGGTCGTCAATCACTTCATTTCCCGCTGCCAAGTCAACTTCTGTCCACCTAGAGCTTTGCGCCACCCTACACCTGGTGGACTGAACAAGGCCCTCCTAGGTAAGCGATGATCAGGCATACGTATTACGTGCCCTAGCCAACGCAACTTATCCAATGCTATTTGTTGTTCTCGCGAGCTAGCATGATTAGCACCAACTAGTACTCGCCCACGCGCATCATCGTTGCGGACACACTGGTGCCATCCGACACCAGCAATGCTTCGCAGAAAAAGATGACCAAAGACTTGAAGACGCCTCAGATCTTCAGACCGAAGGGGTCAATTCTCACTTCTATAGTGCAGAAAGACCCTCACTGTGGCCTCGTATACACCGTCTTACAAACGAAGTGAAAAGCCCTTCTGTCGCCAAAGATGCCGCAGGTTCAAGAAGGTAGCTCGGGCTTTTGCAATGCATGAGCTGATGTCAGTTTCTTTGCGGCCCTCGTTGCTGACGCAGCTGGCAAGATAAGCGAAATAATCAACCAACTCGAGTTCCTCATTAGCAAGCGTCAAGGGGTCATCAAGTGGCTGGTGGTCCTGCAGCAACACTTTGCAGTTTGAAGGTGCGAAGTGCATACAATTAATGGGACGACTCTGGACAGGCTATTCAGGGATGATTGGGCCGCCCCAACATCGTCGAAAACAAGACGATGTCGCCCACAAAATATAGATCAACTAACCTTTCACCAAGCAGCACTTCAACGCCTACATCGCAAAATTCCGCAAGGAAACACTCCATGATAGAATCCACGACGAAATTGAATACAAATGGGGAAATCGGACAAATCTGACGAAAGCTACATATAGTCGGAAAGCTATCATATAGGACACCGTAGACCCTGACGCGGCCTGTAGTGTTGGAGTATAGAGCACGAAGGATGATCACATATTTCGTGGGAACACCATTCCGCGCAAGTATTTTGAGCCGAATCGATCAATCGACTGAATCGAACGTACTATTGAACTCAAGGTACACAGCTATTGTCGGTCAGCGGTATGCGTGACGCTGCTCTAGCACCGGCCGCAAAGTGAATATATGGTCTATACAGCCACGTCCTGGGCGGAAACCTGCCTGCTCTTCCCTAATCCGAGATTTCCGTTCCGCAGTGAGGCGACGAACGATAATCGAGGCCAGTAATTTTGTCACTACTGTCGTTAGGCTAATAGCCCTGTGGTTCGCACAGTCTGTGCGACTGCCCTTCCTGTATTTTGCCACTATAATCGATCCGCTCAAATTAGCTGGGACACTCTCTTCCTTCCAGATACATTCGAATAAGGTGGTCAGTGCTTTGTAGAGGACCTCACATCCATCCTTAAATAGTGCAGGCCTTTGGCTCAAAATCCTGTCCTCAACGCAGCGGGTAGATGGCTAGTATTTAGTTTTACAGAAATGGACACCATCTCATTTCAAACCTCGAACTTGGAGGACCAGGAGACTGAGTTTGTCTGACCTCTCACTATTGACCAACCCGGTAGGAGTAGCTCTCAAGCTGTCCGGAGGCACCACCCAGTATAACTTAATGGGTCAAGGAGGTACGCAAATCATCGCACCACGTTAAGTTCCAGTCTCGTTGCGACGGGTCGGATAACACAGCTTGGATGCCATTGTTGCTTGCACCGTCAGCTGTCACAATCGAAAGTTTAGGAGCAAAATGTGTGAGAAGGAGATCGGGAGTCAACATTTCTTTTCTCCGATTAACCGCTGTTTGGCACTCGGTTGACCAGTTCCACTTGATCTCTTTCAGGAATAAAGCGTCCAGAGGTGCTCACTTCCGTATGTGACATTATACCTTCGTTACGCGTACAGTATACACACAAGAGCAAACTGAACAGAATTTGGTCTGCACAACGGGCATTCTTGCAAGTGCAATTGGATCATACCACCTAAAGCAGTGGTTGCACATCTCTAACGGCCTTGGGTGTGCCGCATACCCCAAGTAGTTAGCACCGGCCCATGTCTCCCGTTGGTTAGGTCCTATCGTAAAAGCTCCTTCAGTGCGTCGAAGGCATCACAATTTTATGTGTAGGGCAACATAAGCTTGTCTCAAATATTTACAACCGAATTGTCCGTTAAGGATTTGTAAACTGTCATTCGTTCACGCCCCTCTCAGTGCTATTTAAGATAATGGCAACCATCAATAGAAGCACAGCTATAAGAGAGCTGGGACACCCGGTTGGTACAGGGAGGCAATGAATCGCTCCAGAAGGTTTTCAACACCAACTAGCGGATAGTGGAAGCTGGGTAGAAGTTATCAATGCTGCTGTAGGAGTTGATGTCCGCTATAGACACTTACTTTTATCGTCTAGAAGGCCCCGCATTTTAAACACTTTAGGTCGTCGAAATCATTCTTTCTTTATGTTTGGATTGATAACTTCCCCTGCATGACAGGGTTTGATTTGGCAAACTTGCAAATTAGCGCTCTATAAGGCTCTGCACACTGGCTAGTTTTTTCTCTTTTAAACACAAATATCCTGCACGAATTGGCTAAATTTCAATGTATGCATTTCGCGTAATAATTTTACCATTTAGCACTTAAATGGTACTGCAATATGTCCTTTGTGATAAATGCTACCAAGTAAGAACATACTTCCTTGTAACGGATACTTAGAACAATTGTAGTTAGTAAGCTAGAAAAAGATTTTGTTTCCTCCGAGTTTTTGATCAAATTACTGTCGGAAAATAGGACACGCCACACAACCCAAATCCCTGCTGCGCCCATTAAATTAGGCCAAATTCGTGAGCCTTTTGCATATACCTGCTGTGGGCGCATTTTTAATATTGAGGTAATTTAGGTCGATGTCGCAAGAGATCACGGCTGATGGCAATGTTATATTTACGCAACGAATTTGTTAATTAACATTTCTAGTTTGTAGGTTAACTGTTCCAGTGAGTTAAGCCTGTCATCTTTACGAAAAATAGCATCAAAACCACGTAGCGCCGGAAATTGCTGTACTGAAGATTTCAAGTATGGGCGACTAGGGATTTTAATAAAACATCACACCTAATTTAACCATGTATAGTGAGGTCTAGCAGCGTGGTGTCGGCTCCTACGGAGGTAATGTGCACAAGTCTATTAACGGTTGGAAACCGAAACGAAATTTTCGTTCGATGCTGAATAATGACTGCAACACAAACTCGGAAATTTGAGGAAAATTGAGCAAGCGAAGTAGCTGTTCAGCAGTGTATCAAATCTGTTCCACTCTCAGCGTCTCAACGGCTGTGTTACTGTTCATACTGCCGAAATATTTTGAATATATATATATATATTGCATATATATATGTTACAAGGTAAAACCAATATTATGCATTAATTCATTTAGATAACATGATACGTCTTGTGTTTAACATACATTGAACTAACATCAAGTAACATTGTGTCTATTTGCATTACTTTGTAAACTCTGGAGTGACGGAGCTACAGCTATTTCCGTACGAATAAAAAGTGTGGGTTTACTAGAAGGTTCCTCAGCTTTTCAATTATATACCTTTGCATGTGCAATACCCAGAATTACATTACCAAAATACTAATTAAGTATCGCCGTTTTTATTCGCATTGAAATACTTCTGAATTTTGCGTTCTGCCTGTTTTCTCCCAATATTGTGAGTGACTACAATGCCCGTATTGAGAATCTTAGCAACTGGATGTACCGTACACCAATATTGCAATTCTGGGTGTTATCTTTTCAAATGGACGCCATACTGTGTTTAGCAATGCGCTAATCTTTACTGACCTGTTTATTTTGATTTTTTAAATTATTATCCCGGCCATCTTTTCCTTCTTTGTTATAAGGTACTTTACTCGTATATAATTCGTTCGTTTAAATGAACTTTCTTTTCAAAAGGAGCCTCCGGAAGCGGTATGTCGTATGTTGTTGTTTAATACACGTCATCTGAAACCGTAAAACAAGTGAAAATTTCAACCTAGAAATAAAAATCGGCTCCTAACATTTTTACAAGCTGTAACCGTGGAATATTTGACCATGGACGTCGACTCATGTGTAGGTAATGGCAAAACTTCCCGCTACAGCTCCAGATGTGTTATTTGTCAACTGTGACGTACTGCCTTAATGGCATTTATATCTAAAAATGTATGAAGAAAATTTACTAAATTACAATGTACACATGAGTTCTCCGACATGTTGCGTGTTGACAAATAGTAACAACTCCCACATGCTAAGGGAGGTATGTGTATGTGTTTGCAAAACGGTGAAATATCAACTTTTGCTTTGTGAATCTGTGCAGCTATTCAATCTCTGTCTACTTTCGTAGACAAATAACAGTTTGCAGTTTTCTGTAACGCCGTCGACTCTACTGAACAAATTGTTCCAGTAAAATATTTGGGACATAGAGATGTGGATAAGTGTTGAAAACGAAGAGAGTAAACTTCTTGTCTCTCAACACACGTATGGTTTATCCAGGTGGCACGGTGAAGATAATGGCATAATTTATATTATTGTCTTTATATATGAGGGAAGACGTTGACATATTTTACACCTGGTGTAACCACCAAAGTAAGGCGCTTTTGCATTTTTGACGCTTGACAGAAAAGCGTTGAAAAAAGCGATTCGTCAAGGTAGCTTTAAAGATAGGAAATATTCGTGCTACTGCGAAAATTGTGTACTGTTCACGTTCATTGTTTTACTTTGATAGTGGCGACCGAATTTGTTTTATGCGATGGTGATGAAGCATCGTGCTTTTGAATGTTGTGGACAGTCACACTTCGTTGCATCGTTGCGTCGTTTTTGTCTGAATCTATAAAGCGAAGGAAGAGAAGCTGAATTAGAAAGTTTAACTTCAAATCTCTGTAATTCACTCTAACACATCCGCGTTAGCAGAAGGATCATGCTGCTATTAAGAGAATATTTGAAATACACAATTTGGCACCATTTGGCTCAATCATTATTATGATGTGTTTGCTCCTACGAGTACGGATAGTCACAATCGTGGGATCCGATTCACTGATAGGAACAGCTTAAATGCATACGATAAACAGCGCGAACTGGAAGTATTCGGACCAATAGGCACTCAGGTTGAAACCGCGTTTGACAGAGTTTGGTCAATCTTTGTGATTATCGACCTTACCCACTGGGTTGTTATATGAGTTTCCAAATCCCTTGCAACCCTTGTTACAATGGGGACGCACCATAAATCAATAGGAAGATTCCGAACTTATAATTAGCCTTGCCTAGATGAGAGGTTAAGGCTACTGAAATTTATCGGAATACAAATACAGGGAAAGTTTTGAATGTCATTATTTATAACGCATGACACTATCCAAACACATAATTCTCGACCGATACCATGATGTTGGAGGCAGAGTGGGAGCAGTTAGGTCAAACCAGTGACACATTGGTTTAAATATATTCATGGCTGCTTGGACGGTATCCGAAGTGAAGGGTTTTCGTGTTGATGCTTCCCGTTGCGGTATTCCAAAGGCCAACTTTCCATATTCTACGCTGTTTTGACTGCCTTACAGGGAGCATATTTTAGCCAGTAAAATAAACCCGGTAAAAATCTTCAAAGCTCGCTTTCAGCGGATTTTCTACGAGTACTTTCGTATTGTTTCACCTTATAGGAATATGATGACGTGCCAGACGGATTCGGTGAAGGATGGAGAAAATATGGGACTGGTCGTTCATCAAGTAAATTATATAGATTTTAAGGGTGGAATTAGTCGTTTATATTGAGTTTAACGTGGGACGGTGTTAGATCTCCGCGTACGATACCTAGATCACCTCTTAGTGCCGTTTAGTACCGTAAAATTTAACTCTGTGAACAGGAAGGCGAAGGTGTATCATATATACTTCAACCGATCAGGGGCGAGTTCGGCTGAAACCGGATGAACATTATGTTTGAGCAGAGGAAGAGAATCAGTAAAGATTCCCACTGACTGTCCTGGCTGCATAAATTGTTGCACTAACCATGGCGTGCAACTAGAAAAAACAACATCAGCTTATCCCGCTTTAAGTTCGATGAAACGTCAGTGGTCGTAGTCATTATATTCGAAAGCATTTATTGTAGAATTTCAAAACACACAAAAACCTTCCGCGCTTCCAATGCTTGTTAGGCAACCGATCATCAATAAACCGTTTTTAATTTGTTCCCATCAAACTTATGTTGTTCTACTCGATATTCACAACCGACACCGAGGAATATACAAGGAATATATACGGGTGAAGATGGTTATTTATGGCCACATTTTCCGACAGTCATAAACATGCAAAAACACACTGCAACTGTGCGTATTACATTGTTTCCTCACGGTTTAGCCTTGGTCTTACAATGAAAATAGAATTAACTGAACCGACTCAGAGTATAAGCAGGTCTAGGTGCATCAGAGTAAGAACAAATCTTAAGCATTATCTGTAAAATCGGTAGCTGCTGATATCTGAGATGGACGGGCGGAAGCAGAATGTTAATTAGGGGCAACGACTTTGAAGTGGTTGTAAAAGTAATATCGATTGTAAATTCCCTTGATTGAACGCATGAGTACTAATTATAACGAGCCGGTATATCGTGAACATGTCGCATGCCGCATCACTGATAGCATTACTGGAAAAGAGTACGGCAGTCGCCCTGGAACTTCTGAAGTCTGCTTCATAATGTTGCGAATCAAAGCTTTGATAGAGAACCTTGATTTCTTCAAAAGTATCGCTTTAATTGCAGCTCATAAGTAACAGGAACGAAGACGCGGACATTCTAGACGTCATCCAAAATTATCAGCACGGTTTGTCAGAGGCATACACTTAAAATGCTTAGAGGAACATGACGCGGACTTGTCAATGCGAAACTAAAATAGCTGCCCTTGTTGTTGGTGAACCAACAAATCCTTTAATCACTCAAATTAAAAAAGGGGACGTCTAATATTCTGTATGTCAGTTAAACACTATTTGGTTGTAGATCTCCTGAGAAACATTAAATCAATCATGTGGAAAATTCCCCAGAGCGAAATCAAGACAAACTTGTTGCATCCGTTGGCAAATGATAGCTTAACTTCTTAGAATATTCAAACTTTTATTAACCATTCAGTCTAGCCGTTGTGCTAATACAAATCGATGAAAATTTCGGTATGCCCTTTGTCCCCTTTTACTTCCGTAGTCAGAATACTAGTCTTTATTTTATCAACTTAAGTAAAAGTAGGTAAAGAAAAACTTTGTTAAAATTAACGGTTTCTTATCATACGCTACTTTGCTGTAAACCATTGGGTAAAGTTCATCACTTCGTTTCGTATTTCTGACTATGCCCATCAAAATGTTTAATGTCAATTCTGGCTCTTGCCAAACGGTTAGTTGGTATACAATTTCTGTTTGTATGATAAACGTCAGGACAGGCAGAGAATGTCTGATCTGATTACTTTTGGCATGGAAACCACCACCTCAAATGCAAAGCGCTACAGAGACATTCTTTTGCCAAAAGTTGCAACCGAATGGGTAGTATTTGGAAGCACTCATGTCTTGGTAAAACGCCCAAAAATGAAGTGTTCTCTAGGGCTGACTCGATAGGCGAAAGCCAGCGTAAACCAGGCCGAATAAGTGGAACTATTTTACTTAAACTCTTGTAGACACTAGTTTGCAACATTTAATATACTATTCTTCCAGTACTTGTAACCAGCAGAATCTGTTTAGTCATATTTAACAATACTTCGCGTATTTTTATTCATTCGAAATTTCTGAACATCTATTTTAGCTGTGATTGTAAATATATTTTGATCTACATCCAGAACTTGGAAGCTGTATGTTTGATTGTTTCATTTCGGCCAACAAGGGTTACCGTTTTCAATCACGTCAGGGAAAATGAGAGAAGAATTTGGAGTTGATATTAAAGATATGGTTTCCTACTCTCTGCCATTTCATCTCTACAAAAATTCCGTCAGTTTTCTACTTTCCCTTTTATCAAAGACAATCATTAACCTATATTTTCGCTTAAATAGATAGTTAAACAAAATTGCAAGTCACATTCAACAAAATCAACCAGTACCATCGTGTGCATAACTTTCCAATTGTATCGCTCTTATGATCTCGATTATTTTTAAGGTCTACAAAACGATGTTGGGTACAGTCAGTACCCAATAAATGTCTCCTGAAACATCCTAACTATTCTGCATTCCGTGGATGAAATTTTGCAATACTTATATAAAACTATATAACCCCTTCGACCGAAAATTTTATGACCTAATAGAAATCAAACGGTTATGTTTGGTCACAGCTGCATGTGGGAAGCACGTAACATTCAATATCCGATGAAGAATACTTTGGCATTTCAATAACATGCCTATGTAGTGAAAATACCCAAAAATCAGCAAGTATTACATTTTGCACCAAGGTAGAAGCAGTGCATTCAAGATATGTAAAATTTCGTGTCAATGCTTTGCGTGCAAGTATCCATTAGATAAACCAAAGCATCAAACCAAGCGCTTGACATGCGGCGTTCTGAGGTGTCTGCTTTAAAAGTAAAACTCTGTGCTGCTCCTGAGCAAACAAGGTGTAAGTTCACTACGGTTCTAAACTTACCGCCGAAGGTTACCGCACTAGGCTGTGAAAAACGAAGTGGAATTTTCCAGCCATTATTATGTTGCCAATTAATAGTACAATCCAGTGGATTTACGGAACAACGTTTTCCTTTCTCCAGCAATGTATTCATTTACACGCCCTAGTTTATTTCAGAATAATAGGTATCAATCCGCCTGTGCTTAAAAATGTGCAAACAGGATTTCAAATTTGAGACGGCTGTCTTGAACAAACAAAAATAGTTGCATTAAAATCCAACACTTCAACGGTAGGTTCATCCGGCTACGAGGATAAAAGGTTGTGCAGACACAGCTCAGGTTAATTCGGAAATTTCACTCTGAACTTGACGTCGCTGATCAGCTCATCGGTTTCTACAGGCAAAATGAACTCAATTTCGTCAGTACATTTACACAATCTATGCTTGCCAGAAGTCACTGTGGGCTAGTATCGTTGATGTATTTTTCGCAAATGTCCAGTAGAACATCATCCTCACGTTGACGTAAAAGCAAGACAGAAAACTTCCAGCGGCATGGGTGTTAAACCCTTCGAAATATGGTTCATAAAAAGTAAATTTGCAAACGTCCACTCTCGCTAACCATGAAATTTGAACCATAAGTATGTGACCTTTGTTGTCACGTCGTACGTGACTTCTGGAACTTATGTCAGCATTATTGCGGTTTGTGCATCACTCAGGTATGGAGAAAGGTTGCAAAAGCCTCTACGAAATGCACAGCAATGTGATTCATGAATTCCAACATAATTTCACATAATCTTAACAATAAGAAGTTAGCTCTTTAAATATGGGATTAAAGTTCAGCTTTAATAGCTGGGCAATGAAACAAAAACCTAGAAAATTCCTTATTTAACGACGAATGTTTATAGTTATTAGTTGGTGTAATATAATGAAATTAGTTAAAAGTTAAATTACAAACGCCTCAATTTCCAGGAAACAACGTCTCATTAAACATGCAATTAAGTTAAGTGCCATATCTGCAAAAATCCTGAAAGACAGTGCAGTGTGAAGTTGATGTGAGAATAAAATTCCAAATAGTCTATGCAGGCACCACCATTGTTACAAATAATGGTTTTCAACTACCGGCCTTACCTGATTTTGAAAGTGATTGATTGGTGAGACATGGTTTGTTGTCAGACTGCGAAAAACTACCATCAACTCTTTCTGTACTGATTGTGAATGCTTTGCACCAGCTTTTAAACACGTGACTGTGGAGAGAGAAAAGATGGGGCAGGAATAATATTAGTTGGAATATTTCTTCAAAAATCGAAAGCAGTTTATGCAATTTAATGTCAAATCCACAACCAACCAACGAAGACTGTTGAGAGGATGCAAACCTATAGGGTTGGCAGCGCCTTAGCTGGATATATAGGGTGATCATCTTCACCTAGTTAAAAGCTAAAGGCTGCTTACTCGTTTTTCTGTAGTTCAGTATTTATGGTACTGCGCGTGGTCCTAAGAAAAACTAGTGAACGGATTGTTGTAACAGAAATGCAGGCTATTACGTAGCAAAATTTGCGAAGTAGGAACGCTAATAATACTAACGCGTGTGGGTGAAATGCTTATAGTAATGACCAACTAACTTGAATTGTCAGTTAAAACAGTAAAACCAAACCAACATACGAGTTAATTCCGGAAAAAGTCAGTATTTTATCAACTGCGTACTATGGCACACGTAAAAAGTTCACTGCGTTATGAAGAGCTAAGAAAGTCGATACAATTAATTGTGGGTTTGTCGCAGCGGGTTCCAAATCAGGGAGTCGTCTGCATATCCAAGAAAGCCTTAGACTGAACTTTCAGCCTGATGGAAATCATCATGAGTGCGCATCCTTCAGATCCATCAGGATTCGAACCCATGACGACCAGCGGCTTACACGGCCAGTCAGTAGTTTGTAACACTGGGCAACGGGAGACAGGTTCGGACCATCATATTTTACAAGCTAACTACTCTATCTCGTAGTCTTAGGGCTTTTCCGATCATGTGGACCACTATCTGATTTGGAACGCGTTGCGACG
>OX104068.1:92009228-92117002 GCA_944474145.2 Dicrocoelium dendriticum | reverse complement strand
GAGGAATAAGCGTCGACATTCCGAATAGCAGCTGGCAATCGCCGCGAAGACCACTGCAATGAGAATGTTTACTTACGTGAAGCGACGCCTGAAGCCGACAGATAATGTGCCAGTGCTGGATGGCCCAGATGGACAGGGCTTAAACTCCAACACTAAACGCGCGTTCGCGTTGGCAGTGCACTTCGCTTCTGTATTTACAAATGATCAGATATCTGCTGTGATATCGATGTGTACCGGTTTTACCTAACGCGACAGTCTGAATTGCAGCGTTGAAGAGGTATGTCACCTACTCGGCAGTCTTGACGGCACCAAACCTGCCGGAACTGATGGGCTTCCTCCACTAATTCTCAAGTCACTTTCGACCATCATCTTTCCTGTCGTGACTGACCTTTTAACAGGTCGCTGTCCGAAGGTTTGTTGTCTATTGACTGGAAAAATTCGGCGCTGAAGCCTATTCTGAAAGGCAGCGACCCCAGCAAAATAGACAACTACAGGCCAAATGTTCTGACACCTACTTTGGTAAAGATTGCTGAGAAAATGGTGAAGAAGGGATTGCTGCATTTGCTACAGTCAAAAGAGTTTCGGACGTCAGCACAGCACGGTTTTATACAAGGCCGCTCATACAATCCGAACTAGTTGTGACGAGGCGTGAGTTGTTGAAGGCAATAAGCAAAGAGAAGTCTGTAGTTGTGACATCCATCGATTTCAGTAAAGCCATCAACAATGTCAGGCATGAGGTTCTCCTTCACGAACTCAGGATGTGTGGTGTCGGTGGCTCACTGCACCGGTGGATCCGCGACATTGGTGTTGGACGAAAGAGAAGGGTACAGGTCAACGACCATCTAACAGACCGGTATCCCTCTACGAATGGTGTTCCTCAAGCACTCTGTTTGGGCCCACTCTATTCCTGATCCACATCAACGATCTACCATAGCTTCTTTGGTCGCCGCAGGCCTTGTTTGCGGTAGACATGACGATTTGGAGAGAAACTGACACTCCCGACGACTGTGGCGTACTTCATCAACACCTCAACCGCCTACCCACATGGTCTGCAGCAGTTCATCTCCCGATCAACCCAGCCAAGTCTGTATTTATGTTCCTGGGGATGGGTGCTGACGGTCGAACCTACACCCTTGACGGCCAACCGCTATATCCCACACCCTCCGTGAAGGACCTAAGTGTACTCTGGCGCTACGATTTGATGTCCGTGGACAACACGAACAGACTATATCGTAACGGCCTGCGCATGCTTTGGGCGCTCAAACGCAGCTTCGGCACGTAGTCTGAAGAGGTTGCCACTCGCCTCTTCTCTTCCATCATTACACCAGTGCTAGAGTACGGTTAGCCCACCTACTTTCCGATTACCCGAGAAGAGGCACGAAAGATCGAACAGGTCCAACACGTTGCTACCAGGCTCATCCCGGGTTTACGTGGCTTGGGGTATGAAGACCGGTGCGAGAAAATTGACTCTACACCATGTCCTACCTTCGGGTGCGAGTCGACCTCATTATGACCTACCATATTCTACATCTCGGTGACTTCCTCATGCTGAGGCCAATGCTGCACTTACGAGGGTCATGCAGCACACGCGGACACAGATACAAACTTGCCGTGCCGGATGTGCATCCTACGGAGAGTGGTAAATAGAAGGAACAGTTTACCTGAACATGCGATGGAAGCAAAATATGTGCAGCAATTCAAAACATTGTTAGATTTATATTTTTCCACTATTCGATTCAGAGAACGATTGCACACTTACGATGACATGTCACATTTGGGAGTCCTGCAATACCGTTAGTCAGATAGTTTACAAATTACATGAGAACGATAACGATATTCACGGCTGACAATATTTATAATATTTTTCACCAAATCTCGAAAGTGTTGTACAGAATTCATTTCTACTTGCTCTATACTACAGTATTCAGTATTCAGTGAGGGTTTGTTGATAAACACGATTCGTCGGGTGTCCTACACACGCACAAACTACTGATGCAACCCGTAAGACTACTCCGCCGGCTGGCGTCCTCTTGACAACTTGTGTAGAGGGAAGTAAACGATGTTAAGTTGCACCGTATGATTACCTACCAGGAGTATTCGCGCTGCGTATAGGTGCAACATGCAACGGGGTAAGATGGAGACGGGTTCAAACGGAGATGTATGGGCAAGCCAACATTGTGATCATCAATCATACTGGGAACAGTATATATATATATATATATATATATATATATATATATATATATATATGGGAGCTTGCATTTGCCAAGCCAAATGAACCAACGGCGCAAAGCATTAATGGATGGGCCACATATTTGATTCCCATGACCTGCAATCAAGATTAGAACGTGAGAGGCTCACTTTGATCATGTCCTGGTAACCTAACTTTGGTTTCCCCACATGCCGCTTCCCAATACTCAGCTGATCATATAATAGTTGTTTCGGATCCCGTCGGCCCCGGCACACTTGCCGTTTCGCAGCTGAGCAAGTGCTCTCTGCGTCTCATCCAGTGTCGGCGTGTCCGCCAGACTCGCCTTCACATCGCGCTGCTTGAGACAGTTCAATGTAGACCAGTCGATCTCTGAACGGTTGTTCAAGAGACAGTCAAAGTGTTTTTGACAGGTCTGCATTACATCTGCATTCTGTGTGCAGGTAGCGCCTGAACTACCAACGATCAGCGTCCTCAGCGGCTCCAATCTCGGTCCATACTCCGCCTTTAAGGAGTCAAAAAATTCCTTGTGTTGGCGGCGTTCGGCGTAACATTCCATCTGCTTCGCCTTCTCCATCCACCATGCATTTCTAATGCGACGGAGCTCTCGGGTCAGCCGCCATCGAAGTCTGCAAAACTGACTATTCTGCTCAAGTCACTAAGGGAATGTTACATGTGCAGCAAATGCTGCATTCTCTCTCTCTCTCTCTCACACACACACACATATCATCATCATCATCATACACGTTAGCTAGAGGTGGGGAACACCTCAGCTACTGTGCCGCAATACAGAAAAAAAGGAGAGAGAAAATAAATGCAACTGGTGCAAGCTGGCTGAGCTACCGGTAACGGATGGGCATCGTTCCGGTAAGCTACCAGCCGGCTGCTGTGCACCCAAAAAGAAAAAAATATCATGCAAGATTATATAAGGCTAAATAATGAGATCGTGGTTGGAGGGGGAGGCTAAGAGGGATGGGGTGGGACAAAGAAACTCACAGCACGAACGCTACTGAGGTCGGCTCCTAGCCATATCAGCGTGTCCAACCAAACGTGTTCATCGTCTTTCGGACCCCAACCAAGGAGCCGAGACGCTCCAACCGAGGCCATCTTCGAAGTGAGGGCCTTCATTCCTCTCGACCAAGTCATCGCTTGGCCACCCCTCCTCTTCTTCCATCCACACCCCCGGCGCGCAAACAACACACGTCGCGGGAGTCGGTGGGCTGGCATGCGTAACACGTGGCCGAGCCATCGGAGCCTGGTGCGTGAAATAACGGTGCTGAGCGGTTCATTTCCTTTTCCTGTGCCATAAACAAGGCGTCGAACACGCTCGTTGCTCACGCGGTGTTCCCACCAGATGTGAGCTAAATTACGAAGGCACCGGTGGTCGAACGTAACTAGCCTCTTCAGGTCCGCTGCTTTAAGCGGCCAGGTTTCACAACCGTACAGTAGGGTCGAACGTACTGCTGCATTGTACACTCTACCCTTCAGGGCGAGAGTGATGTCGCGCCGGCGCCATAAGTGGCGAAGGTTAGCAAAAGCGCCCCGAGCTTTTGCTATACGGTTCGTGATCTCATCTTCAATCCCACGGGCGCTGATACAACTTCCCAGGTAGTTGAATTTTTGAACGACTTCTAGCTGATCCCCACCAAGGGTCAGCGTAGGAGGCGGTCCAGACCAATCTTGGAGAAATGCTTTGCACTTCGAGGGTGCGAAGCAAAGCCCGAAGTGACAGACAGCTAGTGCTAATCTGTCCAGTGCCGCTTGGCACGTTTGTGAGCTGTCACAGATCAGGGCAATATCATCAGCATACTCTAAATCAAGAAGTTGTTCTCCTGGGAGTAGCTCCACACCTTCTAAGTCGTGTCCTGTGAACGCGATTTCCATGACTTCGTCAACAGCGAAGTTGAAGAGGAAAGGTGACAGCGGGCATCCTTGTCTCACGCCGCTGGAGATATTAAAGGGCGACGACAGCTTGCCGTAAGCCCTCACTCTGCCCGAGCTACGAGCATATAATGCAAGGATAATATTCACATATTTCTCAGGCACACCTTTCCTGAGTAGACAGTCCCAAAGTGCATGTCTGTCCACCGAATCGAATGCACCTTTGATATCGAGGAACACGACAACGGTGGGCCACCAATATATGTGACGGTGCTCCAACAACTGACGCAAGGTGAAGATGTGGTCAATGCAGCCACGACCTCGACGAAATCCAGCTTGCTCTTCGCGAATCTGGCTTTCACGAGTGCCAGTCAGTCTGTGAAGGATGACAGAGGCAAGCAATTTTGAGGCGATGGAGATCAGACTGATTCCTCTATGGCTGCCGCATTCCGATCGTGAGCCTCCTTTGAAAATTGGGACTATGATGGAGCGGCTCCAATCGGTTGGGACAGTCTCCTGCTCCCACAGTCTCAATAGTAACTCGTGTAAATCATCCACAAGAGCAGGTCGCCCGAATTTGAAGAGGGCTGGAGGAAGGTCATCAGGTCCCGCGGCTTTATTTAACTTCAACAGTTTGATCTCACGTTCGACTTCTGAGTGAGAGGGTGGATCCAAAGGAACAGCCCACGGAGCAGGGCGATCACTGGTCGGCGAGAAATCTAACAATTCCGACCGATTAAATTGCCTTTCAAATGCTCAGCCCAACGTTCCAGGCGTTTTGATAAGTTGTGGATAGGCTGTCCACTCTCGTCACGTATAGTTTCACTAACAGCACGTCTCCTGCTGCCCGTTTCCCGTATCAGACGGAATAACACACGATGGTTACCAAGAACAGCGGCCATTTCCATCTCTGTTGCACGACGAGACCACCAGGATTCGCGATCTCTCTTCAGGCTAGCACAGAGTTTTGCCCGGAGCTCTTTGCGAGTTTCATTGTGTTCGCTTCCAGCCGGAATATACCGGCGAGCATCTATAAGTTCCAGAGAATGCGAGGAGACCCAATGTTCATGTTGGCGATTATACACACCACATGAGAATTTGCCTGCTGCTAGTAAGGCCTGTTGCAAATGAGACCAGTGAGCTTCAATTGCATCCAGTGAGCGTTTATCCAACTCGGATGACAGCGTAATTTGATAGGCGTTCAGAACAGCTGGATTCACCAGTCTGCCGGTGTCAATGCGCTCACAACATCGTCGCGGGCGTCCGCCAAAGCGCATCCGCAGGTCAGCACATACAAGTGCATGATCGGTGTCCACACCTGTGCTCCAAATCCAGCGATAGTTCTGGACGCAGCCTCTCCAGCGGTAACTGATTGCAATGTGATCGATTTGCGCCCATAGCTGGTTCGAGGCTGGTGGGCGCCAAGTCACCCTCCGGCGGGTGCTGTGTCGGAAATTAGTGCTCGCAAGAAATAAGCGAGCATCCTCACACAAATGAAGTAACCGCTCACCCTTATCATTACGGGAGCCTATACCATGTTGGCCGCCCAGATGCAGCTCATCTGTGGATAATTTTCCAACTTGAGCGTTCAGATCCCCAGCCAGCACTACAGTGTCCGAGCTTCCTCTGTGGCGAAGGAGTTCGTTCAGTTGGCGATAGAAGTCGTCTTTTACCGAGTCATCGCTACAGTTTGTCGGTGCATAGGCAGCGATAACGAATAGACACCTGTTAGTCCCACGCGACTTCGAAGTTTTGAACGAGCCAGCCAATCGGACCGCACACATCCGGCTACTGATTGGAATCCAATCAACCAGAACAGCTTCAGTCCGGGGACTCAGGGCAATACCAACACCGGCTTGTCCGGTGCTCGAAGCTGTATCGTCACCGGATAGGCGCAATGAGAAAGTACTGCTGGTGTCACCTGAAGGGGATCGCAGAGTGAGTACAGAGCTCGAGTCTTGCAGGCGGGTCTCCAATAAGCAGCAGATATCGATCGATAGGGTCTCCAATGTTCGAGCAAGTGCTGCCTGTTGACCGGTCTGAAGCAATGTGCGAACATTGAGGCATGCCAATCTGAAGGAGGATCGATGGCTCCAAATGGAAGCCGATGAACTGGAATGGGCCGCTTGCTTGGACATGGATCTCTTGACAGTGCAGGAATGACGCTCTGCGTTCACCTGTGAGTTGAAACTAAAAGACAAGCGACTATTGAAGCAAGGTGGGGAGGGCCGAGAATTGGGGGTTGAAAACAGGGGGGATAAAAGTGAAGCTGGAACGGGACGATAAGGGTGAAAAAGCGCAAGAAGGAGAATAGGAAGATGGGAAGGCTTGAGCAGTAGCATCCAAACCCTATCCACCCTGCTCGATGCAGCAGATAGAGCACCGTTGATTATCCTCTGCGGTGGCCAGAGCATCAGAAATTTGTTTGAGGAAAGATTCATGGTATTGCGTGGGCAGGATAATGTCAGGTTGCCCAGGCCTAGACAGGAGAACGATTAGGGTTCTCAACCAAAGCCTTTGGTTCAAAAACCTGGCCGCAAGGCAGCGGGTTTGGCAATGGACTACAAGGAGTCCGTTCTAAGGAATAAGGAGCCACCCTCATTCCAACCCCCAACCTGGAGGACCAGGAGGCTGAGTTTGTCTGGCCTCTAACCATTGACCAATCTGGTATGAGTGACTCTGAAGGTGCAAAAGCACCACCCAGCATAGCTCAATGGATCGCTGAGGCACACAAACCATCGCACCATGGTAAGGTCCAGCCTCATTGCGATGGCACACACACACACACGCACACACACACACACACACATATATATATATATATATATATATATATATATATATATATATATATATATATATATAGACTTCTGCACTATTATCTAGGCAGTGAGGATGGTGATCGCAAATTTTGCGACGCACCGACTGTGTTCCGTGAGGCATCCAGAACTACTGATTTTCTTTTAGCATTCGCGTGCAAGCATCCGAGTTACCGGTTGCCCGATTATTGTTTTTATCGTATTGCATTTATCTCCGATTTACAGGGTTCCGCGCCTCCCCCACTCAGAAGGGAGTGGAAACAGGTTCATTGCAAGTGACTTGTCCACATTTTAATCCAACTACAGAATCCACATCTCGGAATGGGCAACCGGAGGGTATCTTCTACCAAATCGAGCACATCGATAATACTTCCTATTCTTGCTTTTTACTATTTCCCCCCTTTCATCTCCCCATCGATTGAGCAAGATACTGCCGCTCACCTCGCAGCTGCTACCATCGATGTATGTAACTCTTCCATCAAGCCTGGCGTTTCACTTCCAATTGGTTCTCTTCACATCCGCACTCTAGGTTAAATGGACCAGCAGGCAGCATTGCGTCACACACTTCATTCGCTTGGTATTGATGTGTGTTGTGTCCCCGACACATTCGTACGGGCTAACAGCACAGTAACAAAACTTCGACTCCCTGATTCTGATTCTGACGACGATGGGTATCAGCGAATTGATCACCACGGTCTGTTCAGCGCACATCGACTCCGAAGCGGCCGCCGACGTTTTGTGCGTGGTCAGAAAGACGACCTTAGCCCACGTGCGACCGATAGTGCTAACATGGCATCATGGTGTCGGTACCGCGTAATAACATACTACTGATGCTTTTCTTTTGCTTTCTTAATCAGTCATACGAATACCATGGCAACCCAGACTACCGGCACTTTGTTTCAAAGTTTCGAGCCTACCAACCAGGGCGTTCAGGTCCCTGACGAGAACCACCATATACTTGCAATGATTCTTATGCAGTAGATCGGAGAGTTGACGGTAGGACTCATCCTTTTCTGAGTCCGGGATGCAACCCGCGAGAACATGCACTGCTGCGTCAAACAAACAGTGTATGGATACTTCGCGGCTGTACAATCATATGGAGATTTCTACTTATATTATACAGGACTAGTAATTAATTAGATTCCAAACAAGTAACGCTGCTTCTGCGCGCGCAGTAAACGCACTTCGTACACCAGCCTGGTCTGCGGCTACTTCACATATGTCTCCCGATAAGTTTGGCATGCATGTGTTCTGCCAACGATCCGAGGATTACGTAAATTCATGTGCAAGTGTGCTGTCTGCGCATGGAGTTATTCAGTTACCCAGGTAGGACAAGCGGTTAACTTATGCAACCGGAGTCAACGTCTTAGTTCTTAAAGCCCTTACCCGAAAAGCAGTGAGGCGATTAACAAATGTCGCGAACCGTCGAGAGCCGACAACACAACTTTTGTGTGATAACAAACCACCTATGGTGCCAAGACAGTACGAGTATAGCAGTAAAGGGACCAGGAGCCGTTTCCTGAAACATCCGACTCGTTGGTGATTGCGAACACAGTCGACAGCCAAATGGCTCAAACGACTTCTTAGTAGTCGGTGGTAGTCCACACGGAAGCGAGTGTTAATCTAGGTTGTTCATAAACCCTCCGCTATGGACTCCATTCCGGTTAAAAAGTGGTTGATCACTGACAATATATCCGGAAACATTAGCTTTGTGGTATTTAATACATAACCAGAGAGCTAGCCTCGAACTTCCCACACTCTAAAATGCTGCGCTGATTGCCCACGGCTGCCTATTAAACCACATGCGAAGCAAGCGAGACACGTTCCCACCTGCTCTCACTAGAAATGAATTCCTCGATTCACAACCTGCGGGAGCAAGTGACGGCGTACAACGAGACCGTAAGCCTCTCACTGTGTAGACATTCCATTCCCAGACTCGTCTTGCATCACTACTTCTCTACCCATAGCATATCATGATATCATCACAGCATTGGGATACGCCTAACTGTGGTTTTACTATAATCTTTGGATTTGTGGTATACACTGTACCAACCTACGGGACTTGTTAAGCATCCACTTTATTGCCCCTACTAAACAATACAGTGTAAATTTTATACGTTGCATTGAGGCGCATTGTGGATTAGCCGTGGAACACGCACCAAGACAAGTCATATGTCAGCTGCATTACAATCTTATTTTCCATATTAATACGTCGCCCATCGCAATCACAGGACGCCAGGAAGATTTCTGTGCTGGTATGCTCGCACTAGTGCAGGTGTCTATGTCTACCGGTGTACATGCGATTTAGTGGTGTGACCAAAGTAACCTGAGGCCTCCGGGCTTCAATGCGCTACTGGTATTGTGCTTAGTGCCCAGTGTGCACCATGTGTCCACAGCACGCAATAAACCGCACGGACAAGCTCTTGGGGTTTAGCTTAGTGACACGGATTATCCGCCGTGTCAAAATGCAAGTAGCCAGTGACCCTATTCCATAACAGGCTCTGTTATAATGGTGTTGTGAATCGCGCTCAAATTCCTTATCATACTCTGACCCCGTTTCCTCTTAGCCTGCCGTGAGTGACTTCAGATATTAACAAGTTACTACCTCCATCCCCCGTCATGTAATCCCTCACCGCCCATGTGACAAGTCGCACTGCGCGTTACGACCTCCATCTGCCTCTACCGCCTGACCTTGGTGCGGTTGAACAACTATCAATTAGTGTGCGTCACCCCTTTCGCAAAGAACACTCATCAAGGTGAGCGCTTTGAGAAGCCTTGCTGTAAACAATAAGAGGACAACTAGCATTCCAATGGTTCCACGTCGCCTATGATGCACAGACAATTGCAGTAATTCCTTAAGATCAGTGTTACCTGTTCTAGCTGCATTAGATCGTACTGTCCGCAATGTGTAGGCAAATCAGTCCAAGAAGTAAGACAGACAAAGCAAGTTGCTGACACAATTTGGTTTTGCCCAACATGTCAAGTCATTCCAGTTGTCAACTGTTTATCTCTGCTCATGAAAAAGTGCAATAGTATGACTGAAATAATCGCCCACTTTGTAAATGCTAAGATCGATCCCCACGGAGGTAAATATGGCCACGATAATACCTCACCCGGACAAATTTAACTCTGAGTGTAAACCTAAGAAAAGAGCTAGGTACTTCAACCGCACTGCAGCGTCTGCGACACTGAATCCACTGAGTCACCTCACTCCCATACGTGGGCAAGCCTCAAACATGCCTGTTTCGACTTCTCCAAACATAGACGCTTCACTTGGAGATTCAGCCATGACACCGACAGCTCAGAGCCGAAGGAAATCCGGTGCAGGTAACCAGCAAGTAAAGGACGCATCGATTGCCTCGACAAACACACCGGGAGGGACACACATAGGTCCATCTGCACGTTTGCTTTGCAACCATATGGTCACCGGTTCGACTCCGCGTAGGGGTGGGCGTCGTCGCGGTATACTCAGCCCGCGCGCGACTGGTGGTGGTCGCGCGGCAGCGAAGCGCCGTTACGGCGTTTAAGCTGACACATTTCATTTTTCATTTTTTTTTCACCGAGCACGCGTGGTGCAAAACAGCTTTCACCGTCAACTCCAGTGGTGCCTTCTAAACAACAAAAATTTCCGGCAAAAGTATAAAGCCAACACTCGCTAGACAAAATCACACTGCGTTAACTGTCGTGTGCACCATCGTTCCCGAATCTAAATCTGGTACAATGAAAGACAAGTTGCAAAACGATCGCAACCAGTGGAGTTCCATCTGCGAGGCGATTGGTATTCGGGTTGAGCCTGTAATGCTGCAACGTGCAGGGCGTTAGTGACCTCATTGCACTCTGGTGAACCTCGAATTCTTCGAGAAACACCAGACTCAGCAGATGAGACACAGGCTGTCCTGCTCTCTACAGTTCGTCATCGCAACTCACCGAGCGGAGTGCACATATTACCTGATCTACCTTGAAAGATCGCCCAAAAGAAGCAGTTGACCAACGCGGCATTCCTAATAGGGATAGCAAGAAAACAATATTTGTTCATGGTGTTCCCGAGCTTCTACACTCCTCTGATCACGATGCACAAACACATGACCGAGAGCAGTGGTGCTACATCCGCGAAGCACTCTCTGTTGACAATGTTGTTGCCAAATCCTTGGGAAGTGTTCCGTCATCACCTAACTACAAGGGCTGCGGTCCAAGACTAATGAAAGTAATACTACACACCGAGGGAATGACGCAAGTTCTGTTGGATGGCTGGTTAGTTTCGAGTTAGGTTGTCAACAGTGATCAGGCTAAAGGCAGCAGGCGAACGACCAAAAGTCAGAAGCATTTCAATGGAACTTGCAAACGCTACAAATTCTTTATTTGCACAGTCCTCTGGAGAGACCGACACCACAGCGCCCACGGCACTCAACAGAACAGAGCACAGCACGAGTGAACCGTCTGTTCAGGAAAGCTCAATAATGCCATGCAACATGACTGAAATACATAAACCAAAAAACGATTAATGGCCGGCCACCTAACGGCCGGCTTAAAATCTAACACAAAGTTGACATCCGTCAATGAACTCCTAACCACAAAAGCCTTATCTTGCATGTACACAAAAGCCCAAGGCCTTCTAAGCAAGTTGGCCGAACTTAAAGAAATCCATGCATCAATATTGCGGGACCTCGTCATGATTACAGAGATTTGGTTAAACCCTGAGATAACCGATTCTGAGATCAGTTTACCCGGTATGTCGCTGCTTCGGACCGATAGAACCGGAAGGGGTGGCGGTGTGATTCTTTACTATGATACAAACCTCCGATGTGAAGTTATCGATCACCCGGAAATCCGACCTCCTGATTCGCTTTGGTGCCGCCTATGGTTGCGAAACAAGAACACATGTCTACTAGCAGTGATTTATTGCCCACCAAACACAACGTCGGAAAGGGACACCAAACTGAACCACGTTTTACAGTTTGCTTTGATCAAGTCCTACACCCACATTCGTATCGCTAGAGACATTAACGTGCACGACATAGAAACACCGGCAACCGACGGTACGCAGTTTAAAGCCTGCTTACAAGAGCTAATTGCCAGCCACCCTCTGTACAACCACGTAACCTCGCCCACCAGATTTCGAACTGCTAACAAGCCATCGATACTGGATCTTGTGCTCACTAAATAAGAACTCATGGTTGACGGGATAGTTACAAGCACACCACTGGGTCGTAGTGATCATGTTTCTTTAATTTTTGACTATGTATGCTATGCGGAGTACACTGTAAAGGAGGAGGATAAATTGCATTATGTCACGCAATACAATGTGTTAGCTCAGCTTGGTAAGGATACATTTTGGGCTTTCTTAACCGAATGCCCCCAGATGTTGCCTGGGAAACATTTACAAGGACGTTTAGCACACTGGTTGCGCACGCATCGGAACAGAAGTCCTTCCAACCCAAAAACAAGTATAAGTCATTTCTGAGGAGCGGAACACGTAAATGCATGTCCCGGAGGGATTTGGCATGGAGAGATCACAAGGACAGTCCGAATGTCGAAACCTGGACTGCATACCTGACACATCGTAACTTCTATATGAAACTGATCCGCGAAGACAAGGTCAGGCATCAGCATGAGTTAATGAAGCGACTCTGCATGAACCGCAAACTTCTGTACAGGTACGCTAACGGCCTTCGAAAGGTGAAGCTGGGGGTTCCAGTGCTGGTCACGGCTGATGGGTGCGCGCGATCAGCAATGGAAGCATCTGATCTCCTACGGCTTCATTACTCCCAAACCTTCCAGCAGGTAACGAGCACAAACATTCTTCTCATTTCTAATACTCCACCTTCTGGTTTAGAAAACATCACCTTCACTGTGGAAGCTGTATTGAAGAAGTTGTTATGCTTGCGTATCCACAGTTCTCCCGGAGCTGATAACATGCGACCAAAGTCTTTGCAGGCGGTAGCTAGTGAGCTAGCAGAAGCACTGGTTGCTTTCTACCAGCGGTATCTAGAAGAGAACCATATTCCACCAGTATGGAAGCGAGGGGTCATCACTCCTATCCATAAAGGAGGTAGCCGCACTGATCCTGCCAACTGACGTCCAATAACATTGCTTCCAGTACTTTCCAAATTGATGGAATCAATCATCACAGATGCGCTGATGCAGTATCTGGAAAGCCACAACTTAATAGCTCCAGAGCAACATGGCTTTCTTCAAAGGCATTGCTGTAATACTAACCTACTAATTGCATGTAATAGCTGGACTGAAGCTGTTGATGATGGAGTGGATGTCGATGTCATCTACCTGCATTTTTCAAAAGCGTTTGATCGCTTATGCCATCGAATTCTCCTGCAGAAGCTTTGGAATTACGGCATTGGCGACCCAATTCTGGGTTGGATTGACAATTTTCTACAAGAAAGGCGACTAGTGGTGAGAGTCCGAGAATCATTGTCTGATGCAATCGATGTGGCATGTGAAGAACCACAAAGCTCAGTTCTTGGACCTCGTCTATTCTTGGTGTTCATTAACGATTTGGCGAGATCAATTACTTCCGATTTCCTATTTCTCTCTGATGATATCAAGATATGGCAAAGGATCAGAGGACCGGAAGACCACGAACGGCTCCATTGTGATCTTAACACAGTGTCGAACTGGTCGGTTCACAAAGCCCCGTTCAACATAGACAAATGTCGCGTTGTACAATTACGCCATAGACATAACCACACCTATTTACTTGGGACAAACGGATTGCAGAATAGCTCCCAGGAACGTGACCTTGGTGTGCTCGTACAAAGCGATCTTATCATTTCAAAACAGGCTGAGGTAACTGCGAAAAGACGCAACCAGCACGTCGGCATGCTGCGAAGGGCATTCAGGAGATTTGACCCATCAATCTTCCCAATGTTGCACAATTCCTACGTACGCCCGCACGTTGAATACGCTATCCAGGCTTAGCAACCTTGGTTGAAGCGCCATCTAGAAGCGATAGAGGCACCGCAACGAAGAGAACAAAGGAATGTAAAGGGCCTGCGCTGTCACTCTTACTACCGAAGGCTGAAGTTGCTGGGAATTTTCAGCGGGCGCTATGGAAGGCTGCGCGGTGATCTCATATTAGCGTATCAGATATTGAGTGACCGCAACCACGTATGCCGCCATTTGCTGAAACTTAGCCACAACACGCAACTCAGGGGTAACTGCTTAAAGTTGAAGGAACAATATAGCAGTCTAGTATCGACAGAATTCCTTTTCCCTTCGGGTTTGCCAATCCTGGAACACACTCCCAGACTCAGTTGTATCCTCTCCTACCTTGGATGTTTTCAAAAAGCGATTAGATGTTGTTCTTAGCTCCCAACATTTTGTTACCTAAACTCCTTACTGTGGATTGCGCCAAGCATGTTTTCAACAGGAGTTATGTATCAAATGGACATAAGTGAGCGACCATATTTTACTTTTCTTACTCCTTAACGATCACTGCATCCCAGTGTCTTTCTGAACGTTTAAGCTCAATAATTTTTTTCTAACTTTACACTGATTTTAATTATCAAAGTATTCATCTCGGCGGAGGTTCGGTAAATGACCCATATATATTTTGATTTTATCATATTCACCCCAACCATCCTACGGGACGTGTCAAGCACTTGCTTTTATCCCTTGATAAATCATTGTTCATTGTTCAAACTCTGGACGGTAGTGATTCCCTCTAACCCACGTACCCTACACATGCGTACACGTTGCTATGTCTACTATGAATTCGACATGCTATTACCTGACAACGCTTGGCTAAGGAAGCAGCGGCACGACAGTGCACGCATGTCACAGTCGCCTGGCTCAACTTTGTTCATCGGAAACAGTAACCTGTTAGCGTACCGGAAGAAGTTGATATCTGGTTAGCTCAAGTTTTTCCTGTATGGCATAAAATGACTTGGAAATGGTATAGAGCGCACGCGGCCTTCGTTACAAGGTCAGGGCATTCAATGTCGCAAACGCGGGACCATGGGGCAGCCACTAGCAAAGACGGGAGATTTCGTGGCACTCCCTTCAGAGCGGACGATCTTTGCTGACTATGTGTGTCGAACGAGGCTGACGACCGCCCGAAGCGTGGTCGATGTGTACGGCACGCCACGCTTCCGCAGATACGTCTGGGTTTTGGAGTCATTTGGTACCCCACATATAGGCGTCACTGCAATAGCAAGTGAAATGAGAGACAGTAGAGCCTGGTCCGAATGCAGGTACGTATTCCAAAATGACTGACGGTCTTGAACTGAGGTGCACTATGTGTGGCCTACAGCAACAGGGTCAATTAGGGTTAACATCATCGAGGAGTTCGGTGACCACATGTGACACGATGTGATCGTTAGTGCTTGAAAGCAGTGCTGTCAATATGCGCATTTAAGCCAGCATATAGTTGTAGGAATCGATTGCCACTCTCTGTTCGGTGTACATGCACCCCAAGACAGCCTTCCAGGTGTTGTTCATAGTCCGAAATGCTAGCCACTAAGACATCCATGTAACCAGCGACAATCACAGTCTTAGTAGTTGCTGATGACGATAGAAGGGATCCTTCACATCTTCCGAATTGCAGTCATTTGGGGCATAAAAGGAAGTATTAAAAATGCACGCTTTCCCCAGACGATTGTTATTAACCACAATAGGGTTTCGGAATCAAACAGCAAACATCCGGCTTTTCACTTGCATCCAGTCGAGCAGATGGCATTAGGCATGTTTGCTGAGGGTGAAACGGACAGCATAATAACCTTGAGCTATATACTTCGTATCATCAGAGGCGATTAGAGTGTAATCGTTGTCAG
The DNA here is from genome assembly GCA_944474145.2 of Dicrocoelium dendriticum. NCBI lineage: Eukaryota > Metazoa > Platyhelminthes > Trematoda > Plagiorchiida > Dicrocoeliidae > Dicrocoelium > Dicrocoelium dendriticum. The sequence continues at coordinate 92,101,307 of OX104068.1, read as the reverse complement.
CAGATTCGGAACCAGGAAGTGGAAGATTCGTCACGATGCGGTCAGGTTATATATGTTCTGGAGACAGCTCGCATCAATACCGAGAGTGCGTATGGTCAGAGTTAGTGCCGCTGTTGGCCGATCTGAAAAAGTGAGTGGACATCAAATGAAACATTGCGAAAAGCGAATCTTAGTTTGATAGCTTCAGTTACGAGGTCAGTGACAGTCCCTTGAGCAATAAACGGGGAAGTGCTTGGTACGGGTAGAGGAGAATAAGTGTTGGCGACCGGGTCGAGAGGGGAGGCTATGCTCTCCTGCTGCCCATTCCGGAAAAGGGTTGATGGTTGAGAAGTCCTACCCCTCCCTTTAACAAAACAGTCTGACCTTCAACGCGGTCACGTAGAAGGAGGTTCACTTGGGTGGCTGCAACCAGAACCTTTGGCTCAACAGGTTAACCCACAATGCAGTGGGGAGATAGTCCAACTAGAGAGCGTGATGGCAGTGTCTCATCGGGGTCTGCTTGAGGCTTGTCAGATACAGCCTTTTAGGATCTAGGGCAATTCATGTGCGACCACAGGCAACCGCATCAAAATAAAGCCAGTCGAGTTGCGTTGGGATTTGTTACTCCGCTTTGTTTCTGTTGTAATTTGTCGAATCAGCATGAGACTTGTCTAGGCTTACGAAATCAGCTTCCACTTTCGGAACATTCTACGATTGATTGATGCTAACAAAGTTTGTTTCTCAAAAAGTTCACAATTCCTTTGACAGCTGCGCATCTGAAGGATTCATTTCTCGTAGGTACGGCGACTACCCGTGTGTAAGATACCCTGCATCTATAGATTCGAAACGAAGACCCTACAGTTCTCTATCGTCGATCGTGACCTACGTCACTGCTTCGGGATGACCGGTTGTTCTGAGAAAACGGAAATGACTTTACAAGCTGGGAACCACAACGTAGATCAAACAATCCAAGCAAGGCAACCAAAACTGAAGCATGATCTCACTGATCTGGAGCAGACTCCACGTCGGGTTTCCAAGTGCGTCATTGAAACACGTAATTTTCCATATGCAAATAGGCGGAAACACGGGTATTGCTGATTAGCTGACAATCTGCTAATGATTATATTGTTCTGAGTTAACCGAATCATGTGCGCCGCTAGTTACTGCAGGTAAACAATAGCACCTAACTGAGATTATTCCTTGAAACTGGCAGCATAGTTTAACCCCCCACCCCCCCAAAGTGTTGCGGTATTCTTCTTCCTGTTTGTGTGTGTCGCGTCTGTTGAAACACCACATTCGGTCTGTTTCGCAACAATACATATCATGTGTGAGAAAGATTGGAGGAAGGACTCAGGCGCTTACACGTCTTAGAAACCTCAATGGGAACCGTGACGCAACGATATGAAATATTCCCCAGGAGCATGCTCAGTCGAACAACTGTATAACAAAGGCAATAGACGAATGAAACCTCGGTGAAGATGTCAATATGCACAGCGCGCGGACTCATGCTGATTCGCATCGCAACATACCTCGAACGCGGACTTTTCAACATTGCGCTCAGTGAGCATTCGCTGGCACCCCGAAACACACCGCGGTCCACATGCTCTCCACGTCTCTCCGGTGTCACTATCCCAACTTCCATGCCATCCGATCATCGACAACGGTATTTGTGAGTGATTTCATGTCATTATTCCCAAGGGCCAATTCATTCGCACTCATTCACGTGGGTGCTTCACATTATACGAACAACTCAGCGATGAAATGGGTGGACACACCGCTCAATCACATTTCACGTATAATTGGAAATGCTTGAAAGGGTAAGGGCCAACTACCATTGTCACTTGTGACTGCAAAGCCCAGATGGGACCACGTGAATTTTGGGTGTATTTATTAATCTCACTTGCTCAAAGCAGGTTTTATTTCTCTGTTGATGGTACAACAGGAATATATATTGAATCATTCCATAACCGTCACCCGACCACACATAAATGTAAATCTATGTGTGCTTGTCTGTTGGTAAATTTTAACAGTGCAATTATATACATCAATGGAGTGTAAAATGCTATTTTTCTCTACCACTAGATCCGTATGCAGTTGATTACATCTGCTGATAAGCAGAAAGTATCCATTTTCGATAACAAGTTAGAGACACCTCGGTGCTTCCTATTTATGAAGTTATTTCCCATATTTGTGTTTGGTGCGGTATTGAACTATCTACTGAACTATCTACTGCACGTCAATTTAGATCGCGTGAGTAGCAGTTTTCCTAAAATGTAAAATATACTGACAATCTTTTAGTTTGGTCCCTGACGAGGCGTTTAGACCGATGTCATTTGACTTCCAGAGAACATTCACTTCCACGAATTCTGCCCTAATTTTCAACCGGCTCAGGATACTTCAAGTAGTTTCTTTTGTTAGACTTTGGTCATCATTACCCTCATGATCCTTAGACATTTAAAAATACTTGAAAGCAGTTTAAGGTTTCTGAGTCTGGCCCTGGAAATATAAATACTTTTTAAATAATAATCGGGGACATTCTGGAATATACAGCAAAAGCTTACTAGTTGGCAGTCCAGTCATTTGTGGTGCTTTTTAACCATATAAATGGGTAACGCTTCGCTAAACAATGTTTAGTCTTCACTTGCTAAAGCCGTGGAATCAAGACTGGGATGCATGGTAGGGAGAACCCGAATACTAGTTCGCATTACAACAGTAACGCGTTTTGAATCCAGAGATGGAAGATAGGTTTACAGATACATTTCCATATTTTTATCGGTCCGGTTACAATGGGTGATTACAAATTCGTGAAGGAGAAATGCAACAACAAGTGTTCTTAGCTCGATGGTTACTTTTTACATTTATAATACGGAGCTTCCTTGGATACGCCTAACTACTTCTGTAAAGCGGTATAGTTAAAATTATAAGTGAAATTTCAACTAATAACCCGTGGTCAATTGCAAGTTTTGGGTACATTGGAAAGCGGCAAGATTTACAATGACTGAACAATTAGCAACAAACACTTTCCTAACTAACGTACAACTGCCTCCAGTGAACTGGTACGTGTACATGATTACGCTATTTCCTTGGGACTGCCTACTGCTTACTTTTATGTGGATTCTACACATCTCAGTGGTATGATCACGTGTGTACTGGATTTCACCTGCTAAACATCTGAAACAACAACACACGTACCCGGATCACCTTGACGATTTGCAGTTATTCATCCCAGTGCCGCATAATGCTAATGCGTCACTATTTTCAGCTAGGAGGCAGAATATCATGCGTTTACTTTAGATACATATTAAGAAGAGTGCTTTATGTGGTTGATAGTCGTAGCACAGGTATTAATTTACTATATAATCACCAAAAAATATTTAAGTGAGTCAGTATGTAGAAATCTTCAACCTTCTTGCAAGAAACGTCAGCTTGATAACAGGGTAAAGATGTCCTCTACAGAAAATGCGGCTTATGATCTGGGATCATACTACGCAATAATGCATCCAAGCGTAAGTTGTCTAATCAGTAACCATAGCAAAAACGTTTCAATGGAACTAATAAACATATTTCAGTAATGTAGCACTTTGATTAACATGTCCAATGCTTACACGACAGAGTTCGCCGAGTGCTAACTGAACATTTTCTCGCTGGCGGTCTGTGGGCACTCTTAACGGTCGTTTGGTAAAATCTGCCTTGGCTGCATCCTCAACTATTGTATCCTGAAGTCTTCGGATTACCTCCACCAGAAGCTTGAGTCTTGTAAGCCGTTGCATTGGCAGCGCTAGGTAGGAATTAATGGAATGCTTTCCACTGATTGGGTTTGAGTGCAGTGCATCCAAGGCGTCTCGGAAGCTTTCACGCTGACTGAGAAATGCAATGGAAACTAAGGTGAGCATTTGCCAAATTTGGCTGTCATGGTCGAATCAAGCTTTCTTATCTTGCAGATTGATGCAAATTACAAGACAGCCACTTATACATAAGAAATGAAACTAACGCAAATGCGGAAAAAGCAAGTTGAATCTCGTAGTAGCTATTTGTGGGATAAGCCATTTGCACACTTGAAGAACATTAACTTTTAACCATTTAATTTATCTTTTAATTGTTAAGTAGAACACACTTTTTTCCGTACCCCGTTCCAGGTGGATTTTCCTAATATTGAACCTAGATAACAGCTTATATGCTTTTAAATGCTCAAGACCGGAACCACGTGCTGCTTGAGACTACTACCGAGTAGAGCGTGATAAGTGATTGACAGCTGTGAAAACACAGTTACGGACTTTGCGTACACTGAAGAGATATTGTGCCTAAAATTGGCGATACCAAATAGATGTACGGCAATCGTACGTTTATTAAGAACTATTCCGCAAGCCCCTATTTAAATGTGGTGATGGAAAGGTTTAGCGAAATCCTTGCCCCGGTAACTAGCACGATGAATGAAATTCATTAAACAGTCGTGACCACAAACTGGTTCTGCTTTTTTAATGATAGACTTTCAGTTTGATAATACAGTGGATCATATATATTCCTGAGTTTCCTTTGACCTCCGATGGCTTCATGATAACTACTTACGAATACAAAAATAAGCACTGTTTTCGTCAAACATGCTGTTACATTCAACTTAAACAAATTACACTGACGTTTAAACTCCGTGGTTAACATTCCACCACACCTTCCAGAAATAATTTACACTTTTTCGGTAAGGGGTGCTCATTTTTAATATCTGATAAAACATCTAACTTAATGTGAAGGCTGAAGATCACCTGGTTGATAGATAACTTCTCATTGTTTTATCTTCAGTCTTGATCCCTATATTTACTTATGTATTGGTATTGCGTTTGATCTGACAGGCAAGAGTATCCAACATGTATCGCTGTCTGATTGCAAGCGCTTCACGTACCATAACGTATGAAATATTAGAGGTAGTGTGGTGAATACAATGGAGTCGAAACAGTTATGCACTAAAGGATCCGATTTGGCTTATATGTATTTGTGTTATTCTCGTAACACATTCGCAGGCACTAACACTACGATTACTTAAAAAATGCTCTGCGATGCTATCCGATTTACCCAAGACTTACTCTGGAAGATTACACATATAACAAAGGACTTTAGAATATGCTGTGGAGATGAAACCGATACTTAGTTCAGGTGTATAATAAAAAATATCAAATAGCAAATATAGTCATGGCGTCACATAAATACATCCTTTAACTATGCAAAGTTGTTGCCCCGGTCAGTGAATTTGAAATGTTTATGCGGCTGCTGATGGTAACGACGCCATCTCCAGTTATAATGTAGGTGGCAGTCGAAGTGTCCACTGAGCCTGTCAATTCTGTTGTAGACGTTTCGTCATCAATCAAGATGACATCATCAATGTGTTGTTGATAACCGTATCAGTGGTGACATCACCTCGATTGGTGACGAAACGTGCGCGCAGCATTACCAGGCTGAACGAGCAGTTCAACTGTCAGCAGAACAACCTGAGCTATGAACTTTCGTTTCTATTTAAAACTTACAAGCTACACAATTAAGGAAAAGTTAGTGCAACTGTCCCAGCAGTATCGGGAATCCAAGTCCAAAAATTCTGGAATATTAAAGGAAATACGCTTAGTTGCATTCAACCACTTATCGTCAAATCCACAACTGGTATTTTCCCAGCTAGATAAAATATCCGATTAGGACTGATGAAACATTTCCGGACTTTGGAATATTTTAATTAAAAAAGGACGGATATCTGCAAGATACCTTCCAGGAATATACAACCATGAAAGGGGAAACGTTGGTCATCAACATTCTGGAGGAAATGCGTAAGACGAGACAATTAGATCTTTTACTATTCACATGCCAAGTTCCATTTGGTTTATATCCCCCGCAAATATGCGAACTTCCAGTGTAGTAAGCAAACAGTCTGATGCGAATAATAGTTGACATGTTTTCCTCTACTTGTTATTCCGCGGACACACAAATTACAAAATAATTAAGTCGGTACCTAAAGGAAGTTATAATAGCAAGTTGACAGGCACGTTTGATTTTAAACTATAATGATAGAGTGTGGTTATTCGTTGAGAAGTATAATTATTCACGAATGTACCCGTACCAAAATCTTTGAAATTCATTTGTGATTTCTCAGTGTTAGAAACTGGAACTTTGGTATACGGTGCAAAGTCGAAGAAAAGTAATCCAAAACTGAAACATTAAGAGTAGATCTTATTTGATGGGTTTAATATGGACATAAATGGCGGATTGTAATAGACTGCATTCTAGGCAGGTTCCTGACTGCCATCTTAATCTCAAAATTTGAGGATTGGTGCCTTTACAAAATTGTTACCCTACTTGATCCGTACTTTTGATATATGGATGGCAATTTCGTTGTCGGTGACATTTTCGTCGATGGCACCAGCTTAATATACAAATTCAACTGTATACATCCATCACTAAAATTTGCCAGCGGAAGGAGAAATAATAATAACTTGACGTGCATGTGTCCAGATGTGAGAATTGATAAAATTATTAGTGTCTCATATAAAATAGCGTGAGTAGGTATGAACACCTAATCTATTCTTATTGTGCGGTGGAGATAAATACAACTCGAGTCCGATGTCCTTTATTTAGTGCCAGTTCAATCGGAGGGCTTGACACGATGGAGCTTGAGACCTTCATCCATTGCACACTGAATGGATGGAAAACAGCAGGTTTTCAGGTTTTCTAAGTAAACTTCCATGATAGCAGGGCTATCATGTTCTGTGAGAGTAACGATTGTCTAAGATGAATATAATTCAAATCCTGTAAAGTATGCCTTTGACAAAGACTGCTTACCAACAGCCGTTCCACAGAAATGTTATTAATGTTTAGTGCTTTTGAATCAGCAAATAAATTGAATACTGTTATCGAACATTTAGGGCGCTTTATTTAGGTTCTTTTCGGTAATCTCAAGTTCTTCGTCTTGTCATAAGTAAATGGCGCTGCACGGAGAGTACGCGGTGTTCTACTGCGTAGTTCTTGCGCCAATACTGTCTTGAGGTGAGAAACCACCAGTATTGCTATCCAACTATAACACATGATAAAAATGAGTGCAGTCAATAAATAGAAGAAACTACACTAAAATAAGATTTGTTTTGTGTTAGTAAGATTTTTTATTTGGTTTCCTTAATCAGTTTTCCACATTAGCAATGTACCGCCTTCTTAACACCTTGATGGGCTGGCTGAGGTCAGTTTATTTTAATTATATTATCAACTATTATATTTATCAACTATCTCCTGTAATCATAAGCGTCAAACCCAACATTCCGTAATGGGTTTTGATTATCTATAACGAGACGCGGTTCTTAACTTGGAGACTTTAAATACATCACAGTCAACTGTTAATCTTGCAAGTCCACGACTGTCACCCATGGCAAAGTGGCACTTGCTACTGGTATCAGGAAGTCGTGGTGGCGGAAACCAGCAGAGGTCCGCTGGAAGGCGCACCGCTGACGAGACACATAAGATAGAAATACCGGTGTCCGTTGCTTTTCCAGACTAACAAGAGCCTGTTTACTTTGAGTGCACCGTGATGAATTGTCTAAAGATCTGAAAGAATACTGTGAAGGAAACATCACAACGCGATTACCCCTGAAATTTTGCATCGTTTCTGCACGGTTTTTGAAAACAGTCACCATGCACAAGTTTGACCGTCAGAGAAGAAAGGCGATTTGGAAAAAATGGTGCTAGATTGGATTTCATTTAATTCTACATACCAGAAAACTATCTTTTAGAACACAGAATATTAACGACAGGGCTTCGGGGACCGATCACAAACGTTAAGGAAATTTATTGGTTGACATCTATAGATACCTGGTGATAATCCGCCACTGAGAAATTAAAATAATTAACTTTAGTTGGGCATACATAAGACTTAATTACCTGATTTGAAGACGAATTCCCGTCGTTTTATGTACACAAGCCATGTAGTGGAATTTTGCTTTGAATTGGAAATATGCAAAATCATTCGTATGTAGAACAGTGTTGCTGCGGCATTATTTTGCACGTCTTTGAAACAGGGAGCTCGCTTCAAACTACCCAACACTTGACTGTGGTAGAATGTGAAATAAGCACGGTTTAATTAGATATGTTTTGGAAAAGATGTGCACATTACTGGTGATAATTTGTCTCCTTCCATACTAATGTTATCCTATTAAAATAGGTAGATGAGTTAGTTTTGCGACAGTCGTACTTCACTGTTCCATCAAGGTTTAACTTTCTTCAACTAAGAAAAGTGGTTTTAAAAACAGTATAACAGTAAACATACAAAACTAAACCCTAGCAATCCAACAGGTGGCACATTTGGAACCACTAGTCAAAGGCGTGTGCTAATTGTACGCATATTCATTTTGCCATTATCATTTCCCAGTGAATCACAAGACATATTTAATAACTTATAAGCAGTTGTGTGCATCATTCACGCTGCATCAAGTGAAACTTTAGACACATGTATTTCGGCTATTTTATTAGGTCAGCTTCATTGAGGATAAGTATAATAGATTGCAGCAGATACCGCCTACCCCATTCTAAACCTCATGTGCATTCCTAAGATTCATTGTGTTTGAGAATTAATTTTTGTGCTGGAGTGCATTAGGTAGTCCTTTATCTGTACCGTTTTCGTAGTCAACCCATCGCGAAATTTGAGGTAAAATTTATTATCCCACTTACGGTTGGAGATGGACCCAAAGCCTCTTTTGTTCAGGTACCAAGGAGCTGACACGCCGGTTAATTGTCAAAGATTAAATATAGTTACGAAAACTTTACTCTTAGCTGTTAAAACATGTTACATACATTTAGTGTGGTTGAAAGCTTGAGCTTGGTACATTTTATTGGTTGCTAAATAGTTGGACGGAATATGGACAATTGCGACAGCTTACCATAATTTTCTTAAAGTCGCCATTTGGTAGGCTTGATTCCGCAGGTATGTAACGTAAGGTTCGAAGGTCACACCACCGGCATGCTTCACAATCAAGTCGCATACCTCGCTTAAAATGGGCATTTGGGAAATCCAGCGCTTCTCCAAGTCTTGTAGAAACCTAGCAATTAATATGTAAATTTAGAGAGATGATACAACAAACTATTCAGACTTTACCGGATTAGGTAAACAAATCATGTTGCCCTTTCACAAAAAGCACACACCACGAGCGGTTCAACAATTAGTTATCATCATCTGATAGATTCATCAAGATTTTAGCCTAGGCCACCACTCTTAAAATACAAATTCGCGAATGAAGATGTATTTCGAGGCGGTAAATGCCACATTGTGGGGGCACGTCATTGAGTTGATCATTGTGGGACGTAAGAAGTTAGCACGACACTGGATGATGCAAAAAAGTTATCTCATTGAGTGGATGTATGTACAGTCAAACATGTCTAAGGCGACTGCTCAAAGAACCGACAAAAAGTGGTCAACTCAGACATGTGATTATCATTGGCAGGTTCAAGCATAGGGAATTTACTCATAGGAGAATACCTTAGGGATATTTGGCTCTTCGCCACATACAGGTGGTCGTCAGAAACAGATGGTTGCAATGGCAGGTTAGACTGTACTCGCAATTTATCAAATCCTCAAAGCAAATATTAATTTGATTTGAAGCGCATGGAAATGTATAATAGTCCAATCATGCGCTAATCGATTGTCCTCACTGTGTGACATTTTATGCTATCCCAAATCGAATGTCTTACTAATTCGTCTGACATTTAAGAAGAAAACTGGAACGTGATTATAAGTTAACAATATGTAGTAAACATACTAAATAATTGGAAGCCCTTGAAGTCATTATTATTTGCACATTATTTGCCCGTTTATATTATTGAGACGAATGGATTATCTAGCAGCCTATCTGATAACATGAGTTTCCTGCGCTTTAGCCAATAAGCGTCTTTGATATTTTGTAATTTCATTTGAAATGAAACTGTACCACTATTAATGAGTCCCCAAACACTTGCACGTAATGTTGGAACTAAATATTTATATATTAAAAGCTTACCAAGTTTCGGATTTTTTTAAGATTAGTAGCATAGCATCTTCAATTTCTTGAGGACACTAACTCGATCAGCAGATATTTTCACTAAAACGCAGCGATATCCGTCAACAAGTTACGAAGTAGTATCGAAAGAAAAGGTTTAAAAGTATAATTTGCGAATCGCACTGAGAAAACCAGTGTTGAACTTCGTTGACCCAGTGAGATGGATAGCAGATACACTTGGGTAGCAGTATTATGTCAGTTGATTTGCGCGAGCTAGTGTCAAAGTTTTGCTAGGTACACATTAGAAGACTTGAAAACATCAAAAATTATTTTGGATCTATTTCCTATAAATGTCCTCAGAATACCATCTGAATTTATTGACTTTTTTGCTGAGTATCAGCATGCAAATCTATAAAAGGCAATCGTGATAAAGTTTAAATGTAGAGGTGGAACGTTTGGAATCTATTGAAACGACTTGTGTTTATGCAAATAGATGGATGGATAGTAGCAGTGGCCAAATACTTATGGCCAATTGTACATTTGTCCCACCCAATGATTGTGGATGACCAAAATAAATTTTGAAATCATATCTCGTGGTTTTCCTATATAACACATAATTCGGAAACTATTATAAGTAAGTCAGATCTCTGTTAATTTTCTACGCTCAAATTCATTCCATTGTGATTTAATGCTAAGGAACTTCCCCCTGCAAATATCTCCCGCTTGATTATACTGTTCCTCCGTTATTTCCCCGAAAACTGCTTCAAAAGAATTATGTACCTATTGTCCGTTCGTTAAAATTTACTTATGTCTCCTCTGATTAAATAAAGCAAACACTCAATGATTAATTTTGATAACAAGCATTTTGATGTATGCATCAAATTATATCATTTTCAGTTTATTTCAGAAGGTTTGCAAACTACTTTCGAGGTTTTGCAAAACAAATCGGAAGTTTTGCAAAACAAACCGGCCGTGTTGCGAAGCAAATTGGACGTTTCCCAATATTAATTTTACACATTATTCTTGTCAGAAAAGCACAAAATTTTTTAGCAAGAAATCAGGCGTATGGCGATTGGGCGATGTTTAGAGTACAATTTGGTTACGAGAATGCAACCGAACTGTGCAAGCAGTGAGCGATTTTGTGAGCCGCTCCCTTGATCAGTAGTGTCGCTTCGATCAAATTTTCAATCTGTCCCTATAGTGGCCTCCTCGTATTTTGTGTGCCATCCTCTTCATCATAATTGTTATGTTGATATCCCCACCAACTATCCAACGGGGCTTGTAAAGCAACGCTTCTTAACCCGTATAAATTCATTGTTCATTGTTCATTGGAGTTGCACATAAACCTTGTACTATGGACCCACCGGTAGGTAAATTCAAAAGCATTGACTCAGTAACTCGACATTCATTCGCCGAGAGCACGGTGTTCCAGCAACCTGTAAACAACTGCAATGTGACTCAATATTGGCATAAAATGGATATTTGGGAAAAGAATTGTTCCGATATTATGTGAAATTAAAGATTGATAGGATGGGATCACGTCTACTGCTCCTCTATGTGTACGAATGTGACGACCTGAAAGCCCAACTAGCTTTCGGTGCCATCATTTATGCGGCCTTTAAAAAATAGGTCAACTATTTCGCCTTTGTTTTCCGACAATATTTATTTGGACACATAGACCATCCTTGCTGATTTCTTTCGGAATGAATGTCATTTCACAGTACAAAATGGTGTTAGAATTACACAACACAGCCAAAGTAAGTGTAAAATCACTATGTTGTTAACTAATTTCCTATTTAAGGACCCCAAGCTCCGTCGCATCTACAAGTCACGTGAATTAAAAATAAGCTTCATCCACCCAGATGGATTCAATTTCAGCATTTTGGCATTAACACTGCCAAATATAATAAACAATGGATAAATGAGTACTAAGAATTAACAATAAATAACGATAGAAGAAACATTGCAACTTCAATCAAGCATACGGTTACTAAAGCGGCGTTCCATTCCTATTAGTGGATTAGTAAACGTGAAAGAAAAGGAAGAACGAATTTTCGATTAGACGAGTTACGATAACAAAAAATATTTTGACCGTGTGGATTATGTAGCTATAGCTTTGGCAAGGGCAGCATTTAAGGGTGAGAGAAGTCATTAGAATCCTAGAGGATATACCATTTTCAATTAAAAGCGTACGTTTAGCAAAACAAATCGGAAGTTTTGCAAAACAAACCGGACGTGTTGCGAAGCAAATTGGACGTTTCCCAATATTAATTTTACACATTATTCTTGTCAGAAAAGCATGAAATTTTTAGCAAGAAATCAGGAGTATGGCGATTGGGCAATGTTTAGGGCACATTTTGATTACGAGAATGCAACCGAACTGTGCAAGCAGAGGGCGACTGTGTGAGCCCCTCTCTTGATCAGTAGTGTCGCCTCGATCAAAGTTTTCCCCTGTCCCTATAGTGGCCTCCTCGTATTTTGTGTGGGCATGTGGCCGTACGTACGCACCTAAACTATGCAACCAACGCGTTGCGCTGCATCCATTGAACGCGCGTTCAAGTACTTTTCACGCTTGTTCTACTTTACCGGCGATTGGGCCACTCTCTACTATGGCAGTGTCAGTCACAGTACATTCCATGGACAATTTTGTGCAGCTGTGGCCGTGGTTGAGAGAGAATGGGATCCACTTATCCGTGTCTACGATCTTCAATGCTCTGAGGGTAACGCCCAAGAATTGCCAATACCAGCTGGACAGTGTGAAAATTTTCACGACAATCGCAAGTCCGCGTGACTGCGCTCTCTACTTCTCGGTAAACGACCTACTCATGCTTGCTAACCCTGCCAGTTTGGATAGAAAATCGCGCGCTGTAAAATAACTAAAGTGCAATGACTAGAAAGCAATTGTTTAAGTTATAGAGGCGGTCATTTGATGATCAGCTGCCCGGATACCGCCTTTGTCAAGTTCAACCTCATATTGAGGACGCCGTTACTGCACTTCGGCGGGGTAACCATACCAACGCTGTCTTGTATGACCGTTCTTAGCGACTGCTCAGGTCTCGGGTTCATCAGCAGGCGTCTGGCCGAAGCTTTCCCCTTCGAAAACACATGCTGCACAGGGTTCAGCATGTACGCGTAGGGCGACAGCAACTTCAGCTGATAAGTTGAGCCCAGGATCCTCCGTAGTTCATCTGACATGCGAATGCGTACGTTGTCCATGATAAACCATGCACCCTACATCTCACTCTGCCGCGTAGCCACGCCGCAAATGCCTCCATGAAAATAAAGAACTTAGTATCACTGCAGTTGCCATCGCTAATCATTTTGCAATGGATGATAGCTTGGTTATTAAATTCCACAATCAGCGTCACCCTGTTGCATCTGACTGTGGGCAAGAGAACGTTCGCGTGCATCTCTCTGCTTCAGTGAGCCTGCGTCCACCGCAGACGGAGATTGAACGAATCCAGATCGTAGACGTGCCGGCTTGCCATGGTCGTAGCACTGTTGACACCGTCTAAATCATGTGGCACTTATTCAATTACTCTTTAATATTCTGAGTAGCTTGAAGATTGTAGACACGGACAGATGAATACCGTTCTCCCTCAGCCGCTGCTGCAACTGCGCCAAAGCATCTAGCGAATGCCGTTCAGTGGTCTATTCAAAGCGCTGCGTGACATCGGGAGTTCGCTTCTCCTTGTTGTCGCTTCCACATTTGTACTGAGTAATGATGCTCTCTTGCATGCAGGCATTGATGATAAAAATTCAATTTTTGCACTTCTTGATCTCGTCGAATTCACTAGCCTCGTGAGTGGTCTTGCTGTCAACGAAAACAAGCTTGGTGAGAATATCGTTCTGTACCAATGACGTTCGTTTGTACGTTCGCCGCCTCAGAGCTGCACTCTCTCATCTTCCGTTGCTTATATTGGTCATTTCATGCAGCATAAGGCATTGGTTGCAGTAGTCGTTTAGGTGCGTACGTACGGCCACACGCCCACACAAAATACGAGGAGGCCACTATAGGGACAGGGGAAAACTTTGATCGAGGAGACACTACTGATCAAGAGAGGGGCTCACACAATCGCTCACTGCTTGCACAGTTCGGTTGCATTCTCGTAACCAAAATGTGCTCTAAACATCGCCCAATCGCCATACTCCTGATTTCTTGCTAAAAATTTTATGCTTTTCTGACAAGAATAATGTGTAAAATTAATATTGGGAAACGTCCAATTTGCTTCGCAACACGGCCGGTTTGTTTTGCAAAGCTTCCGATTTGTTTTGCAAAACCTCCAAATTAGTTTGCAAACCTTCTGATATAAAGTGAAAATGGTATAATTTGATGCATGCATCAAAATGCTTGTTATCAATATAATCATTGAGTGCTTCCTTTATTTAATCAGAGCAGCGATAAGTAAATTTTAACGAACGGACAATAGGGACATAATTCTTTTGAAGCAGTTTTGGGGAAATAACGGAGGAACAGTATAATCAAGCGGGAGATATTTGCAATTAATCACAAAGGAATGAATTTGAGCGTGGATGATTAACAGAGATCTTTCTTACTTTTAAAAGTTTCAGAATTATGTGTAGACCAATATAAATTGTTATATAGGAAAACCACGAGATATGATTTCAAAATTTATTTCGGTCATCCACAATCATTGGGTGGGACATATGTACAATTGGCTATAACTATGTAGCCACTGCTAGTATCTATCCATCTATTTGCATACCCACAAGTCGTTTCAATTGATTCCAATCGTTTAACCTCTACATTTAAACTTTATTACCATTGCCTTTTATAGATTTGCATGCTGTTACTCAGCAAAAAGTCAATAAATTCAAATGGTATTCTGAGGACATTTATAGGAAATAGATCCAAAATAATTTTTGATGTTTTCAAGTCTTCTAATGTGTACCTAGCAAAACTTTGACACTAGCTCGCGCAAATCAACTGACATAATACTGCTACCCAAGTGTATCTGCTATCCATCCCACTGGGTCAACGAAGTTCAACACTGGTTTTCTTAGTGCGATTCGCAAATTATACTTTTAAACCTTTTCTTTCGATACTACTTATTAACTCGTTGACAGATATCGTTGCATTTTACTGAAAATATCTGCTGATCGAGCTAGTGTCCTCAAGTAAATTGAAGATTCTATGCTACTAATCTTAAAATTCCAAAACTTGGTAAGCTTTTAATATAAAAATATTTAGTTCCAATATTGTTTGCAAGTGTTTGTAGACTCATTAATAGTGGTACAGTTTCATTTCAAATGAAATTACAAAATATCAAAGACGCTTATTGGCTAAAGCGCAGGAGACTCATGTTATCAGATAGGCTGTTAGGTAATCCATTCGTCTCAATAATATAAACAGGCAGGTAATGTGCAAATAATAATGACTTCAAGTGCTTCCATTTATTTAATATGTTTACTACGTCTTGTTAACTTATAATCACATTCCAGTTTTCTTCTTAATTGTCAGACGAATTAGTAAGACATTCGATTTGGGATAGCAGAAAAAGTTACACAGTGAGGACAATCGATTAGCGCATGATTGGACTATTATACATTTCCATGCGCTTCAAATCAAATTAATATTTGCTTCGAGGATTTGATAAATTGCGAGTACAGTCTAACCTGCCATTGCAACCACCTGTTTCTGACGACCACTTGTATGTGGCGACCAGCCAAATCTCCCTAAAGTATTCTCCTATGAGTAAATTCCCTATGCATGAATCTGCCAATGATAATCACATGTCTAATTTGACCACTTTTTTCGGTTCCTTGAGTAGTCGCCTTACACAGGTTTGACTGTACCTACATCCGCTCAATGAGATGACTTATTTGCATCATCCAGTGTCGTGCTAACTTCTTATGTCCCACAATGATCAACTCAGTGACGACCCCCCACAATGTGGCATTTACCGTCTCGAAATACATCTTCATTCGCGAATCTGTATTTTAAGAGTGGTGGCTTAGGCTAAAATCTTGATGAATCTATCACATGATGTCAAATAATTGATGGACCGTTCGTGGTGTGTGCTTTTTGTGAAAGGGCAACACTTAAGATTCGCTTACCAAATCCGGTAAAGACTGAATATTTGTTGTATCATCTCTCTAAATTTACATATTAATTGCTAGGTTTCTACAGGACTTGGAAAAGCGCTGGATTTCCCAAATGCCCATTTTAAGCGAGGTATGCGACTTGATTGTGAAGCATGCCGGTGGCGTGACATTCGAACCTTACGTTACATACCTGCGGAATCAAGCTTACCAAATGGCGACTTTAAGAAAACTATGGTAAGTTGTAGCTATTGTCCATATTCCGTCCAACTATTTAGCAACCAATAAAATGTACCAAGTTCACGCTTTCAACCACACTAAATGTATGTAACATGTTTTAACAGCTAAGAGTAAAGGTTTCGTAACTATGTTTAATCTTTGACAATTAACCGGCGTGTCAGCTCCTTGATACCTGAACATAAGAGGCTTTGCGTCCATCTCTAACCGTAAGTGGGATAATAATTTTTACCTCAAATTTCGCAATGGGTCAACTACGAAAACCGTACAGATAAAGGACTATCCAATGCATTCCAGCACAGAAAACTAATTCTCAAGCACAATGAATCTTAGACATGCACCTGAGGTTTAGAATGGGGTAGGCGGTATCTGCTGCAATCTAGTATAATTATTCCCATTGAAGCTGACCTAATAAATTAGCAGAAATACATGTGTCTAAGGTTTCACTTGATGCAGCGTGAATGATGCACAGAACTGCTTATATTAACTATGCCTTGTGATTCACTGGAAAATATAAGGGCAAAATGAATATGTGTACAATAAGCACACGCCTTTGACTCGTGGTTCCAAATGTACCACCTGTTGGATTGCTAGGGTTTTGGTTTTGTATGTTTACTGTTATACTGCTTTTAAAAACACTTTTCTCGGTTGAAGAAAGTTAAACATTGATGGAGCAGTTAAGTACGACTGTGGCAAAACTAATTCATCTGCCTATTTTAATCGGATAACATTAGTATGGAAGGAGACAAATTATCACCATTTATGTGCACATCTTTTCCATTACATATCTAATTAAACCGTGCTTTAGTTCACATTCTACCATATTCAAGTGTTGGGTAGTTTGAAGCGAGCACCATGTTTCATAGGCGTGTAAATAAAGCCGCAGCAACACTGTTCCATGTACGAATGATTTTGCATATTTCCACTTCAAAGCAAAATTCCCCTACATGGCTTGTGTACATAAAACGACGGAAATTCGTCCTCACATCAGGTAATTAAGTCTTATGTATGCCCAACTAAAGTTAATTATTTTAATTTCTCAGTGACGGATAAGCGGCAGGTATCTATGGATGTCAACCGATAAATTTAGTTAACGTTTGTGATCGGTCCCTGCAGCCCTATCATTAATATTCTGTTCTAAAAGATAGTTTTCTGGTATGCAGAATTAAATGATATACATTCTGGCACCATTTTTTCCAAATCGCATTTTTTCTCTTACGACCAAACTTGTCGTGCATGGTGACTATTTTCAAGAACCGTGCAGATAACGATGCAAAATTTCAGGGGTCAATCACGTTGTGATGTTTCCTTCACAGTATTCTTTCAGGTCTTTAGAGACAATTCATCACGGTCCACTCACAGTAACCAGGCTCTGGTTAGTCTGTAAAAGCAACCGACACCGGTGTTTCGGTCTTCTGTGTCTCGTCAGTGGTGCGCCTTCTAGTGGACCTCTGCCGGTTTCCGCCACCACGACTTCCTGATACCAGTAGCAAGTGCCACTTTGCCATGGGTGACAGTCGTGGACCTGCAAGAATAACAGTTAACTGTGATGTATTTAAAGTCTCCAAGTTAAGAATCGCGTCTCGTTATAGATAATCAAAACCCATTACGGAATGTTGGGTTTGAATCTTATGCTTACAGGAGATAGTTGGTAAATATAATTGAACAAGGTGCTTTTCCGAAATTAAACTAAACTGACCTCAGCCGGCCCATCAAGGTGTTAAGAAGGCGGTACATTGCTAAAGTGGAAAACTGGATAAGGAAACCAAATAAAAAATCTTACTCAACACAAAACATAACTGTTATTTTAGTGTAGTTTCTTCTATTTATTGACTGCACTCATTTTTACCATGTGTTATAGTGGGATAGCAGTACTGGTGTTTTCTCACCTCAAGACAATATTGGCTCAAGAGCTACCCAGTAGAACACCGCGTACTCTCCGTGCAGCGCCATTTACTTATGACAAGACAAAGAACTTAAAATTGTCGAAAAGAACCTAAATAGAGCGTCCTATAGGTTCGATAACAATATTCAACTTATTTGCTGATTCAAAAGCACTAAACATTAACAACATTTCTGTGAAATGGCTGTTGGTAAGCAGTCTTTGTCAAAGGCGTACTTTACAGGATTTGAATTATATTCATTTTAGAAAACCGTTACTCTCACAGGACATGATAGCCTTGCTATCACAGAACATTATTTAGAAAACCGGAAAGCCTGCTGTTTTCCATCCATTCGGTGTGCAATGGATGAAGGTCTCAAGCTCCATCGTGTCAAGCCCTCTCATTAAACTGGCGCTACATAAAACACATCGGACTGGAGTTGTGTTTTATCTCCACCGCACAATAAGAATAGATTAGGTGTTCATATCTACTCACGTTACTTTGTATGAGACACTAATAATTTTAACGATTCTCCCGGCTTGACACATGCACGTCAATTTCTTACTATTTCTCATTTCGCTGGCAAATTTCAGTCAGGGATGTACACAGTTGAATTTGTATATTAAGCTGGTGCCATCGACGAAATTGGCGCCGACAACGGAATTGCCATCCATATATCAAAAGTACGGATCAAGTAGGGAAATAATTTTGCAAAGGCACCAATCCTCAAGTTTTGAGATGAAGATAGCAGTCAGGAACCGGCCTAGAAAGTAGTCTATTACAACACGCCATTTATGTCCATATTAAACCCCATCAACCAAGATCTATACCTAATGTTTTATTTTTGGATTACTTTTCTTCGACTTTGCACCGTATATCAAAGTTCCAATTTCTATCAGTGAGAAATCAAAAATGAATTTCAAAGATTTTGGCACGGGTACATTCGTGAATAATTATACTTATCAAAGGATAACCACACTCTATCATTATAGTTTAAAATCGAAAGTGTCTGTCAAGTTGCTACTCTAACTTTCTTTAAGTACCGACTTAATTATTTTGTAATTTGTGTGTCCGCAGAATAGCAATTGGTGGAAAATATGTCGACTATTATTTACATCAGACTGTTTGCTTACCACAATGGAAGTTCGCATATTCGCGGGGGATATAAACCAAATGGAACTTGGCATGTGAATAGTAAAAGGTCTGCTTGTCTCGTCTTACGCATTTTCTCCAGAATGTTGATGACCAACGTTTCTGCTTTCATGGTTGTATATTTCTGGAAGGTATCTTGCAGATATCCGTCCTTTTCTAATTAAAATATTCCAAAGTCCTGAAATGTGATCAAATGGTTCATCAGCCCCAATCGGATATTTTATCTAGCTGGGAAAATACCAGTTGTGGATTTGACGATAAGTGGTTGAATGCAACTAAGCGTATTTCCCATAATATTCCAGAATTTTTGGACTTGGATTCTCGATACTGCTGGGACAGTTGCACTAACTTTTCCTTAATTGTGTAGCTTGTAAGTTTTAAATAGAGACGAAAATTCATAGCTCAGGTTGTTCTGCTGACAGTTGAACTGCTCGTTCAACCTGGTACTGTTGCGCGCACGTTTCGTCAACAATCGAGGTGACTTAACCATTGATACACTACTCAACAACACATTGATGATGTTACTTTGATTGATGACGAAACGTCTACAACAAAATTGTCACGCCCAGTGGACAGTTCGACTGCCACCTAGATTATAACTGGAGATGGTGTCGTTACCATCAGCAACCGCATAAACATTTCAAATTCGCTGACCTGGGCAACAACTTTGCATAGTCAAAAAATGTATTTATGTGACGCCATGACCATATCTGCTATTTGATATTTTGGATGTCTTTAACATACACCTGAACTAAGTATCGGTTTCATCTCCACAGTATATTCTAAAGAACCTTGTTATATGTGTAATCTTCCAGAGTAAGTGTTGGGTAAATCGGATAGCATCGCGGAGCAATTTTTGAGTTATCGTAATCTTAGTGCCTGCGAATGCGTTACGTGAATAACACAAATCCCTATAAGCCGAATCGGATCCTTTAGTGCATAACTGTTTCGACTCCATTTTATTCACTACATTACCTCTAATATATCATACGTTATGGTACATGATGCGCTTGCAATCAGACAGTGATACATGTTGAATACTCTTGCCTGTCGGATCAAAAGCAATACCAATATATAATTAAATATAGGGATCAAGAATGAAGATAAAACAATGAGAAGTTATCTATCAACCAGGTGATCTTCAGCCATCACAATAAGGTAGACGTCTTATCAGATATTGAAAATGGTGTAAAAAAGTGTAAATTATTTCTGGAAGATCTGGTGGAATGTTAAACACGGAGATTAAAATTTAGTGTAATTTGTTTATGTTGAAGTTAACAACATGTTTGACGAAAACAGTGCTTATGTTTGTATTCGTAAGTAGTTATCATGAAGTCATCGGAGGTCAAAGGAAACTCGGGAATATATAAGATCCACTGTGTTATCGAACTGGACGTCAATCACTAAAAAGCAGACGTAGTTTGTGGTCACGACTGTTCAATGAATTTCGTTCATCATGCTATTTACCGGAGCTAGGATTTCGCTAAACCTTTCTATCACCACATTAAAATAGGGGTTTAAGAGATAATTCTTAATAAACGTACGATAGCAGTACATCACATTGGTATCGCCAATTTTCTGCACAATATCTGTTCAGTGTCCGCAAAGTCCGTAAGGGTGTTTTCACAGCTGTCAAGCAGCACGTGGTTCTGGTCTTGCGCCTTTAAAAGCATATCAACTGTTATCTAGGTTTAATATTAGGAAAATCTTCCTGGAATGGGGTGCGAAAATAAGGGTGTTCTACTTAACAACTAATAAATTAAATGGTTAAAAGTTAATGTTAGTCAAGTGGCGAGTGGATTATCCCACAAATAGCTAATGCAAGATTCAACCTACTTTTTCCGCATTTGTGTTAGTTTCATTTCCCGTGTATAAGTGACTTGTAATTTGCATCAATCTGCAAGATTAGCAAGCTTGATTCGACCATGCCAACCAAATTTGGCAAATGCTCACCTTAGTTTCCATTGCATTTCTTAGTCAGCGTGAAAGCTTCCGAGACGCCTTGGATGCACTGCACTCAAACCCAATCAGTGGAAAGCATTCCATTAATTCCTTCCTAGCGCTGCCAATGCAACGGCTTACAAGACTCAAGCTTCTGGTGGAAGTAATCCGAAGACTTCAGGACACAATAGTTGAGGACGCAGCCAAGGCAGATTTTGCCAAACGACCGTTAAAAGTGCCCACAGACCGCCAGCGAGAAAATGTTCAGTTAGCACTCGGCGAACTCTGTCGTGTAAGTATTGGACATGTTAATTAAAGTGCTACATTACTGAAATATGTTTATTAGTTACATTAAAACGTTTTTGCTATGGTTACTGATTACACAACTTACGCCTGGATGCATTACTGCGTAGTATGATCCCAGATCATAAGCTACATTTTCTGTAGAGGATCTTTTTAGACTGTTATCATGCTGACGTCTTTTGGAAACAGGTGGAAGATTTCTACATACTGACTCACTTAAATGTTTTTTTGTGATTATATAGTAAATTAATACATGTGCTATAACTATCAGCCACATACAGTGTATAAGCACTCTTCTTAATATGTATCTGAAGTAAACGTTTTGATATTCTGCCTCCTAGCTGAAAATAGTGACGCATTAGCATTATGTAGCACTGGGATTAATAACTGCAAATCGTCAAGGTAATCCGGGTACACCTGTTGTCGTTTCAGATGTTTAGCAGGTGAAATCCAGTACGCACGTGATCATACCACAGAGATTTGTAGACTCCACATAAGTGTAAGTCCTAGGCATTCTCAAGGAATTAGCTCAATTATGTACACTTTCCATTTCACTGGAAGCAGTTATACGTTAATTATGAAAATATTTATTGATAATTGTTCAGTCATCGTCCATCTTGCTGTCATTTCAATTTACCCACAAAATAGGAATTCGTCACATCTAGACTCACTCAGACAGCCACCACACGCCCGGAAAAGCCCTGTACGAGCGTTTCATCCTTTCGGGAATGTCAGCTTGGTGAGGAGGCTACCCTGTCCTCTGCACGATGGTAACGTGCAAGTCAGTGGATAGTGAGAGGCGCTATAACACATCTAGTAACTTATTCAAGATGGTCGTTGCCGTCCCCCGTAGCTCAGTGTTCTCAAACACGGACTGGCAACAGTCGAGTTGCGGGTTCGAGCCCTACTAGGGTCCGATGGAATGCACACTGCTGACGATTCCCGAAACGATGAAACGCGCGTACAGTGGTTTTCCGGGCTTGTGATCGATGTCTGAGTGAGTCTAGATGTGATGAAATTCTACCTAAACAATTCAACTCCCCCTACTACTTATCTGTGAAATAGGAATTGACAAGTGGTTATTAGGTGAACTTGCAAGTGTACTTTTAATTATACCGATTTATCGAAGTAGTAAGGCGTACCCAAGGAAACACCGTATTATAAACGTAAAAAAGTAACTTTCCAGCTTAGAACACTGTGAAGACTTGTTTTATGTTGCACTTCTCCTTCACGAATTTGTTATCAACCATTGTAACCGAAACGAAAGAAAGCTGGAAATTTATCTGTGTAAACCGATCTTCCATCTCTGGATGCAAACCGCTTTATTGTTGTAATACCAACCAGTATTCGGATTTTCCCTAACACGCACCCCAGTCTTGATTCCGCGGCAAGTGAAGACTAACATTCTTTAGCGAATCGTTACCCATTTATATGGTTAACAAAACACCACAAATGACTGGACTGCCAACTAGTAGGCTTTTTCTGTATATTTCAGAATGTCCCCGATTATTATTTTAAAAGTGTTTATATTCCCAAGGCCAGACTCAGAAACCTTAAACTGCTTTCAAGTATTTTTAAATGTCTAAGGATCATGAGGGTAATGATGACCAAAGTCTAACAAAAGAAACCAATCGACGTATCCTGAGCCAGTCGATAAATTCGGGCAGATTTCGTGGAAGTGAATGTTCTCTGGAAGCCAAATAATATTGGTCTAAACAACCCGCCAGAGACCAAACTGAATTGTTGTCAGAATTTTTAACAGTTCAGGACAACTGGTATTCACGCGTTCTAACTCGATAGGCAGAATTGTCGACAACTATTGCTGCAGTAAATAGTTCAATACCGCACCGAGCACAAATATGGACAATAACTTCAGAAGTAGGAAGCACCGCGGTAGCTCTAACTTGTTATCGAAATTTGATACTTTCTGCTTATCAGCAAATGTGAACAAACGCATACAGATCTAGTGGTAGAGAAAAATACCACTCACACTTCATAATTTATATATCTGTTCAGTTAAAAATTTACCAACAGACAAACACACATAAATTTACATTTATGTGTGGTCGGGTGACGGTTACGGCATGCTTCTATATATATACCTCTTGTGCCATCAAGATAAATAATACCTACTTTGTGCAACTGCGATTAATAAATACTACCAAAATTCACGTGGTCCCATCAGGGCTTAGCAGTCACAAGTGATCATGGTCGTTGGCACGTACTCTTTCAAGCATTTCCAATTATACGTGGAATATGAATAAGCAGTATATCCACACATTTCATCGCTGACTTATCCGTATATTGCGAGACACCCACGTGAATGAATGCGAATGAATTGTCCCTTGGGAATAATGACATGAAGTCACTCACAAATACCGTTCTCGATGTTCGGCTGGCACGGAAGGTGGGCTAGTGACACTGGCAGGACGTGGAGAGCATGTGGACCGCGGTGTGTTTCGGCGTGCCGCATGCTCACTGATCGCAATGTTGAAAGGTCCGCGTTCGATAGATGCGGCGATTCGAATCAGCACGAGTCCGCGCGCTGTGTATATTGGCATCCGCACCGAGGTTTCACTCGTCTATTGCATTTGTTATGCAATTGTTCCACTGGGCTTGCTCCTGGGGAATATTTCATATCGTTGCGTCACGGTTCCCATTGCCGTTGCTAAGACGTGTAATTGCCTGAGTCCTTCCTCCAATCGTTCTCACACATAATATGTATTGTTGCGAAACAGACCGAATGTGGTGTTTCACTAGGGGCGACACAAACAAACAGGAAAAAGAATACCCCAACACTCGGGGCGTTTAAACCATTCTGCCAGTTTCAAGGAATGATCTCAGTTAGGTGTTATTGTTTAACTGCAGTAACTAGCGGCGCACATGATTTGGTTAACTCAGAACAATGTAATCATTAGCAGATTGTCAGCCAATCAGCAATACCCGTGTTTCCGTCTATTTTCATATGGCAAAGTACGCGTTCCAATGACGCACTTGGAAACCCGACGTTGTCTGCTCCAGATCAGTGATATCATGCTTCAGTTTTGGTTGCCTTGCTTGAATTTTTGAGCAACGTTGTGTTTCCCAGCTTGTAAAGTCCTTTCGTTTTCTCAGAACAACCGGTCATCACGAAGCCGGGAAGTAGATTACGATCGACCATAGAGAACTGTAGGGTCTTCGTTTCGAATCTATAGATGTAGAAACTACGGTATCATATGCAGAGTATCTTACACACTGGTAGTCACCGTACCTACGAGAAATGAATCCTTCAGATACGCAGCTGTCGAAGGAATTGTAAACTTTTTGAGAACTGAGCTTTGTTATCATCAATCAATCAGTATGTTCCGAAATGGAAACTGATTTCGTAAGCGTAGGCAAGTCTCAGGCTGATTTGACACATTACAACAGCGACAAAGCGGAGAAGCAAGTCCCAACGGAACGCGACCGGCTTTATCTTGATGTGGTTGCCTGTGGTCGCACATGAATTGTCCTAGATCCTCAAAGGCTTTATCTGACAAGCCTCAAGCAGATCCCGATGAGACACTGCCATCACGCTCTCTAGTTTGACTACCTCCCCACTGTATTGTGGGTCAAGCTGTTGGGCCAAATGTTCTGGGTGCAGCCACTCAAGGGAACCTCGTTCTAGGTGACCGCGTTGAAGGTCAAACTGTTTTGTTAATGGGTAAGGGTAGGACACGTCAACCAACAACCCACTTCCGGAATGGGCAGCAGGAGAGCATCACCTCCCCTCTCGACCCGGTCGCCAGCACTTCTTCTCCTTTACCCATACCAATCTCTTCCCCGTTTATTGCTCAAGGGACGGTCACTGACCTTGTAATTGAAGCTATCAAACTAAGATTCGCATTTCGCAATGTTTCATTTGACATCTACTCACTTTTTCAGATCGGCCAACAACAGCACTATCTGACCATACACACGCAAGTTATTGGTGTGAGCTGTCTCCAAAACACATATATAAGCTGACCGCATCGTGACGAACCTTCCACTTCCTGGTTCCGAATCCGCTGACAACCATTACACTCTAATCTCCTCTGACGATACGAAGTAAATAGCTCAAGGTTATTACGCTTCCGTATCACCCTCAGCAAACATGCAGAATGCAATCTACTGGATGCAAGTGAACAGCCGTATGTTTGCTCTTCGACCCCGAGACTCTAATGTGGTTTATAACAACCGTCTGGGGAAATCGTGCATTTTTAATTCTTCCTTTTATGCCCCCAGTGACTGAAATTCGGAAGATATGAAGGATCAGTTCCATCGTCACCAGCAACTACTGAGACTGTGATTGTCGCTGGTTACATGGATGTCTTAGTGGGTCGCATTTCGACTATGAACAACACCTGGAAGGCTGTCTTGGGGTGCAGGCACACAGAACAGACAGTGTCGATCGATTCCTACAAATATATGCTGGTATAAATGCGCATATTGGCAGCACTGCTTTCAAGCACTAACGATCACATCGTGTCACATGTGCCCACCGAACTCCTCGATGACGTTGACCCTAATTGACCCTGTTTCTGCAGGCCACACATAACGCACCTCAGTTCAAGACCGTCATTCATTTTGGAATAGGTACCTGCATTTTGACTAGGCTCTACTGTTTCCCAGTTCACTTGCCATTGCAGTGACTCCTATATATGGGGTACCAAATGATTCCATAACCCAGACGTATCTGCGGAACCGTGGCGTGTCGTACACATTGACGACTCTTCGGGAGGTCGTCAGCCTCGTTCGACACACAAAGTCAGCAAAGATTGTCCGCCATGAAGGGAGTGCCACGAAATCTCTTATCTTTGCTAGTGGCTGCCCCTTGGTCCCGCGTTGGCTACATTGAATACCCTAACATCGTAACGAAGGCCGTGTGCGCTCTATACCATTTCCATGTCATTTTAGGCCATACAGGTAACAACTTGAGCTAACCGGATGTCAACTTCATCCGGTACGCTAACAGGTTACTGTTTCCGATGAACTAAGCTGAGCCACGCGACTGTGACATGCGCGCACGGTCGTGCCGCTGGTTCCTTAGCCAAGCGCTGTCAGGCAATAGCATGTCGAATGCATAGTAGACATAGCAACATGCACGCATGTGTAGGGTACGTGGGGTCAGGGGTAATCACTACCGTCCAGAGTTTGAGCAATGAACAATGATTTATAGTGGGATAACAGCAAGTGCTTGACATGTCCCATAGGATGGTTGAGGAGAATAAAATGGAATCAAAATATATCTGGGTCATCTACCGAACGTCTGCCGAGATGAATATTTTGATAATTAACATCAGTGTAAAATTTTAAAAAGTATCGGGGTAAACGTACAGAAATACGCTGGGATGTAGTGATCGTTGATGTAAGGAGTGAGAAAAGTAAAATATAGTCGTTCACTTATGTCCATTTAATACATAAATCCTGTTGAAAACATGATTGGCGTAATCCACAGTAGAGGAGTTTAGGTGACAAAATGCTGGGAGCTAAGAGCAACATCTAACCGTTTTTTTTGAAAACCTCCAAGGTAGGAGAGGATACAACTGAGTCTGGGAGTGCGTTCCAGGGTTGAAAAACCCGAAGGGAAAAGTAATTCCGTTGACACTCTGGACGGCTATATTGTTCCTTCAATTTTATGCAGTTACCCCTGAGCTGCGTGTTGTGTCTTTCAGCAAACGGCGGCATACGTGGTTGGGGTCACTCAATATCTGATATGCTAATATGTGATCACCGCGCAGCCTTCGATAGCGTCCGCTGAAAATTCCCAGCAAATTCAACCTTCGGTGGTAAGAGTGATAGCGCAGGCCCTTCACATTCTTTGTTGCTCTTCGTTGCGATGCCTCTATCTCTCCTAGGTTGCGCTTCAACCAAGGTTGCCAAGCTTGGATTGCGTATTCAACATGCGGGCGTACGTAGAAATTGTGCCCCACTGGGATGATTGAGGGGTCAAATCTCCCGAATGCCCTTCGCAGCATGCCGACGTGCTGGTTGCATTCTTTCGTAGTTACCTGAACCTGTATTGAACAGTTGAGCTCGCTCTGTACGAGCACACCAAGGTCACGTTCCTGGGAGCTATTCTGCAATCCATTTGTCCCAAATAAATAGGTGTAGTTATGCCTATGGCGTAATTGTACAACGCGACATTTGTCTACGTTGAATGGTAGAGCGTTTCGAACTGACCAGTTCGACACTGTGTTAAGATCGCACTGGAGCCGTCCGTGGTCTTCTGGTCCTCTGGTCCTTCGCCATATCTTGATATCTCCAGCGAAAGATAGGAAATCTGAAGCAATTGATCTCGCCAAATCGTTAATGAACTCCAAGAATGAACGAGTTCCAAGAACTGAGCTTTGTGGTACTTACATCGATTGCATCAGACATTGACTATCGGACTCTCACCACTAGTCGTCGTTCTTGCAGAAAATTGCCAATCCAACTCAGGATTGGGTCGCCATTGCTGTAATTCCAAAGCTTCTGAAGGAGAATTCGATGGTATAAGCGATCAAACGCTTTTAAAAGTTCAGGTAGATGACATCGACTTCTACTTCATCATCAACAGCTTCAGTCCAGCTGTTACGTGCAATTAATGCGTTAGGATTACACCAATGCTTTTGACGAAAGCCATGTTACTCTGAGTCTATTAAGTTGTGGCTTTTTAGATATTGCATCAGCTTATCTGCGATGATTGATTCCATCACTTTGGATAGTACAGGAAGCAATGTTATTGGACGGTAGTTGGCAGAATCAGTGCTGCTACTTTATGGATGGGAGTGATGAACCCTCGCTTCCATACTGGTGGAATACGGTTCTCCTCTAGACATCGCTGATAGAAAACAGCCAGTAGTGCTGCTAGATCACTAGCTACTGCCTGTAGAGCCTTTGGTCGGATGTTGTCAGCTCCTGGAGAACTGTGGATACGCAAGGATAGCAACTTCTTCAACACAGCTTTCGCAGTGAAGGTGATATTTTCTAAATCAGATGGTGGAGTATTAGAAATGAGGAGAATGTTTGCGCTCGTTACCTGTTGGAAAGTTTTGGACTAATGAAGCCGTAGGAGATCAGCTGTTTTCATTGCTGATCGCGTGTACCCATCAGCCGTTACCAGCGCTGGAACCCCCAGCTTCACCTTTCGAAGGTCATTAACGTGCCTGTACAGGAGTTTGCGGTTAGTGCAGAATTGCTTCTGCTGATGAGCGACCTTGTCTTCGCGGATAAGTTTCATACAGAAGTTGCGATGTGTCACGTATGCGGTCTAGGATTCGGCATTCAAGCAGTCCTGGTGATCTCTCCATGTCCAATCCCTCCGGGACATACATTTACGTGTTCTGCTCTTCAGAAATGACTTATGCTTGTTTTTGAGTTTTAAGGACTTCTGTTCCGATGCGTAACCAGTGTGCTAAATGTGCTTGTAAATGATTCCCAGGCAACATCTGGTGGGCATTCGGTTAAGAAAGTCCAAAATGTATCCTTAACCAACTGAGATAACACCTTGTATTTCGTGACATAATGCACTTTATCCTCCTCCTTTTCAGGGTACTCCGCATAGCATACATAGTCAAAGATTAAAGAAACATGATCACTACGACCCAGTGGTGTGCATGTAACTATCCCGTCAACTGTGAGTTCTTCGTTAATGAACACAAGATCCAGCATCGATGGCTTGTTTGCAGTTCGAAATCTGGTTGAAGAGGTTACGTGGTTGTACACAGGGTAGCTGGCCATTAGCTCTTGCAAGCAGACTTTAAACTGCGTACCGTCGGTTTTCGGCGTTTCTATGTCGTGCTCGTTAAAGTCTCCCGCGATTAGAATGTGGGTGTAGGACTTGTTCAAAGCGAACTGTCAAACGTGGTTCAGTTTGGAGTCCATTTCCGACGTAGAGTTTGGTGGGCGATAAATCACGGCTAGTAGACATGTGTCCTTGTTTCGCAACCATAGGCGGCACCAAAGCGAATCAGGAGCGCGGATTTCCGGGTGAACGAAAACTTCACATCGGAGGTTTGTATTATAGTAAAGAATCACACCGCCACCCCTTCCGGTTCTACTGGTCCGAAGCATCGTCATACCAGGTAAACTGATCTCAGAATCGGTTATCTCAGGGTATAACCATATCTCTGTACTCATGACGAGGTCCCGCGATTGTGAGGCAGGTATCTCTTTAAGTTCGGCCAACTTGTTTAAAAGGCCTTGGGCGTTTGTGTACATGCAAGATAAGGCTTTTGTGGTTAGGAGTTCACTGACGGATGTCAAATTTGTGTTAGTTTTTAAGCCGGCCATTAGGTGGCCAGCCATTAATTGTTTTTCGGTTTATGTATTTCAGTCATGTTGCATGGCATTATTGAGCGTCCCTAAACAGTCGTTTTACTCCTGCTATGATCTGTTCTGTTGTGTGCCGTGGGCGCTTTTGTGTCGGTCTCTCCGCAGGACTGTGCAAATAAAGAATTTGCAGCTTTTGCAAGCTCCATTGAATTGCTTCCGACTTTTGGCCGTTCGCCTGCTGCCTTTAGCCGGATCTCTGTCGGCAACATAGCTCGAAACTTTAACCAGCTATCCAACAGAACTTGCGTCATTCCCTCGGAGTGTAGTATTACTTTCATTAGTCTTTGACCGCAGCCCTTGTAATTTGGTGCTGACGGAACTCTTGTCAGGGATTTGGCAATAACATTATCAACAGAGTGTGCATCGCGGATGTAGCACCACTGCTCACGGTCATGTGTTTGTGCATCGAGATCAGAAGAATGCAGAAGCTCGGGAACACTATGAACAAATATCGTTCTGTTGCTATCCCTATTAGGAATGCCGCGTTGGTCAACTGCTTCTTTTGAGCGATCTTTCCAAGGTAGATCAGGTAATATGCGCACTCCGCTCGGTGAGTTGTGAAGACGAACTGCTGAGAGCAGGACAGCCTCTGTCTCATCTGCTGAGTTTAGTGTTACGCGAAAAATTCGAGGTTCACCAGAGTGCACTGAAGTCGGATGACGCGCTAAGTGTTGCAGCATTGAAGGCTCAACCCGAATGCCAATCGCCTAGCAGATGGAACTCCGCTGGTTGCGATCGTTTTGCAACTTGCCTTTTATTATTCCAGATTTAGATTCGGGAACCTTGGTGCACACGAGAGTTAACGCAGTGTAGTTTTGCCTAGCGAGTGTTGGCTTTATAGCTTTTGCCGGAAATTTGGGTTGTTTAGAAGGCATCACTGGAGATGACGGTGAAAGTCGTTTTGCGCCACGCGGCTCTGTACTGAGGATGAACCTACGTGTGTCGTTGCCGGTGTGTTTGTCGGGGCCATCGATACGTACGTTACCTGCTTGTTATCTGCACCGGATTGCCTTCGGCTCTGAGCTGTCGGTGTCATGGCTGAATCTCCAAGTGAAGCCTCTATGGTTGGTGAAGTGGAAGCAGGCTTGTTTGAAGCTTGCCCACTTATGGGAGTGAGGTGACCCAGTGGGTTTTGTGTCACAGACGCTGCAGGGCGGTTGGAGCGCCTAGCTCTTTTCTTCGGTTTAGACTCAGAGCTTACTTTGGCCGGGTGAGGTATTATCGTGACCATATTTACCTCCGTGGGATCGATCTTAATATTTACAAAATGCGCGATTGTTTCAGTCATCCTATCGCACTTTTCCATGAGCAGAGATAAACAGTTGACAACTGGAATGACTTGACATGTTGGGTTAAACCAAATTTTGTCAGCAACTTGGTTTGTCTGTCTCACTTCTTGAAAGGATTTGCCTAAACCTTGCGGACAGTACGAATGCACCTAGATCATGTAATACTGATATTAAAGACTTTACTGCGATTGTCTGCGCAACATAGGCGACGTGGAACCATTGGAATGCCCTCTTATTAGTTACAGCAAGGCCTCTCAAAGCGCTCACCTTGATGAATGTTCATTGCGAAAAGGGTGACACACGAATAGGTCAGAACACGCACACTAATTGATAGTTGTTCAACCTCACCAAGGTCAGGCGGTAGAGGCAGATGGAGGTCGTAACGCGCAATGCGACATGTCACATGGCGGTGAGGGACTACATGACGGGGGATGTAGTAACTTGTTAATATCTGAGGTCACTCACGGCTGGTTAAGAGGAAACGTGGTTAGTGTATGATAAGGAATTTGAGCGCGATTCACAACACCATTATGACAGGGCCTGTTATGGAATAGGGTCACTGGCTACTTGCATTCTGACATGGCCTATAATCCGTGTTACTAAGCTAAACCCCAGGCTCTTGTCCTTACGATCTATCGCCTGCTTTGGACATATGGCGCGCACCAGACACTAAGCGCAATACCAGTGGCGCATTGAAGCTCGGAGGCCTCAGGTTACTTTGGTCACACCACTAGATCGCACGCACACCGGCAGACATAGACACCTGCACTAGTGCGAGGGTAACAGCACAGAAATCTTCCTGGCGTCCTGCGATGGCAATGGGCGACGTATCAATATGGAGAATAAGCTTGTAATGCAGCTGACATATGAGTTGTCTTCGTGCTTGTTCCACGGCTAACCCGCAATGCGCCTCAGTGCAAAGTATAAAAGTTACTTTTTTTAGGAGGGACAATGAAGTGAGTGCTTAATGAGTCCCGTACGTTGGCACGGTGTATACCACAAATCCAAAAATTATAGTAAAACCACAGTTAGGCGTATCCCAATACTGTGATGATACCATGATGTGCTATGAGTAAAGAAGTAGTGATGCAAGACGAGGCTGAGAATGGGATATCTACACAGGGAGCGGCTCGTTGTACGCCTTCGCTTGTTCCCGCAGGTTGTGAATCGAGGAACGCATTTCTAGTGAGAACAGGTGAGAATGGGTCTCGCTTGTTTCGCATGTATGTTGAATAGGCAGCCGCGGGCGATCAGCGCAGCATTTCAGAGTGTGGGAAGTTCGAGGCTGGCTATCTGGTTATGTATTAAATACCATACAACTAATGTTTCCGGATATATTGTCAGTGATCAACCACTTTTTAACCGCATTGGAGTACATAACGGAGGGTGGATGAACAACCTAGGTTACTACTCGTTTCTGTGTGGACTACCACCGACCACTAAGAAGTCGTTTGAGCCATTTGGCTGTCGACTGTGTTCGCAATCACCAACGAGTCGGATGTTTCAGGAAACGGCTCATGGTCCCTTTACTGCTATACTCGTACTGTTAGGGCACCATTTGTTGTTTGTTGGCACTCAAAAGTTGTGTTTCCGGCTCTAGATGGTTCGCGACATTTGTTAATCACCTCACTGCTTTGCGGGTATGGGCTTTAAGAGCTAAGACGTTGACTCGGGTTACAGAATAGTTAGCCGCTTCTCCTACCTGGGTAACTAAAAAACTTCATGTGCAGGCAACACACTTGCACATAAATTTACGTACTCCTCAGATCGTTGGCAGAACACATGCATGCAAAACTTATCGGCAGACATAAGTGAAGAAGCCGCGGACCAGGCTGGTGTTCGAAGTGTGTTTACTGCGCTCGCAGAAGCAGTGTTACTTGTTTGGAATCTAATTCACGACTAATATTGTGCAATATAAGTAGAAGTCTCCATATGATTATACAGCCGCGAGGTATCCATACACTGTTTGTTTGACGCAGCAGTGCATGTTCTCGCGGGTTGCAGCCCAGACTCAGCTAAGGATGAATTCTAACGTCAACTCTCCGACCTTCTGCATAAGAATCATTGTAAGTATATGGTGGTTCTCATAAGGGACCTCAGCGCACTGGTTGGTAGGCTCGAAACTTTGGAATAAAGTGCCGGTAGTCTGGGTTGCCATGGTATTCGCATGACGGTTTAAGAAACCAAAAGAAAATCATCAGTAATATGTCATTACGCGGTACCGACACCATGCTGCCATGCTAGCACCATCGGTCGCATTTGGGCTAAGGTCATCTTTCTGACCACGCACAACACGCGGGCGGCCGCTTCGGAGTCGATGTGTGCTGAACAGACCGTGGTGATCAACTCGCTGATACCCATCGTCCTCAGAATCAAAATCAGGAAGTCGGAGATTTTTTACTGTGCTGTTAGCCCGTACGAATGTGTCGGAGACACAACACACATCAATACCAAGCGAATGAAATGTGTGACGCAATGCTGCCTGATGGTCCATTTAACCTAGAGTGCGGAAGTGAAGAGAACCAATTGGGAGTGAAGGGACAAGCGTAATGGAAGAGTTACATACATCGATGGTAGCACCTGCGAGGTGAGCGGCAGTATCGTGCTTAATCGATGGGGGTGAGAAAAGGGGGAAAATATTAAAAAGCAAGATTCGGGAGTATTATCGATGTGGTCGAGAGGGTAGAAGCTACCCTCCGGTTGCCCATTCCCAGATGTGAACTCTGTAGTTGGATTAAAATGTGATAGCCCATCGCACTCCTCCTATCGGACAAGTCACTTGCAAGGAACCTGTTTCCACTCCCTTCTGAGTGGGGGAGGCGCGGAACCCCGTTAATCGGTCACGGTGGCATAGACTCGGAGATAAATACAATGCGGTAAAAACAATAGTCGGACAACCGGTAACACGGTTGCTTGCGCGTGAATGCTGAAAGTAAATCAGTAGCTCTGGAGGCTTAACGGAACACATTCGGTGCGTCGCAAAATTTGCGATCACTATCTACACCGCCTTGATAATAGTGCAGACGTCTGTATATATATATATATATATATATATATATATACATGTGTGTGTGGGTGTGTGTGGATGCAGCATTTGCTGCACATGTAGCACCCTTAATGACTTGGGGAAGAATAGTAAGTTTCGCAAACTTCGAAGGTGACTGAACGGAACAGTGAACAATAAGCAATGAATTTATACGGGTTAAGAAGCGCTGCTTTCCAAGTCCCGTTGGATAGTTGGTGGGGAAATCAGCATAACAATAATGATGATAAAGATAGTACAATAGTTAATACTTTAAATTTGAAAATAAGGACTTATCGTCTGCTTCGCCGCAGTCCTGCGATTCTCTTGGATTCACAGCACTCATAGTTAACAACAAATAATTCCATGATAAACTCCAGGTGTAGGGTGGAGACGTAGTGTTAAGTAACAAAGTGTAAGTGGATGAGTGCATCGTCCAGCCGTCTTTTAAATACTGTTAGTGTCGGTGCAGAGACGACCGATTCTGGGGGAGGATTCCACGGGTGACAGACACGAATGGAAAAGAAATTCCTGCGGCACTCCAGGCGACTGTATTGTTCTGCGAGTTTTAATGAGTAGTCCCTCAGGTTTGTATTGCTGTTGAGTTGCAGTAAAGGGCGGCACACATTATTTGGGTCTCGCAGAATCAAGTATGCCATTATCAGGTCACTCGTAATTTGCGATAGCTCCCACTGAACAATCCCAGTCGTTGTAGCCTCTCCTGGTAAGTAAGAATGCGCATTCCAATTACGTTCTTAGATGCCCGGCGTTGAGGCTGCTTCAGTGCATTAAGGTCGTGTTTCAACCATGGATGCCAGGCTTGAATTGCGTATTCGACATTAGGAAAACATACGCACTGAGCATTTGTTGAAATATGGAGCTGTTTATTTGTCCAAACGCCCGCCTCAACAGCCCAACGTGTTGATTCCCGGTCTTGGAGGCCTTTTCGGATTGCCTGGAGCAACCCAAGTCATCTTGAACCAGGACACCCAAGTCACTTTCGAGAGTTGATTGTTGCAGTACATCCGTTCCGAGTCGGTATGAGTAGCTGCCGTGATGTCGGATGGAAAACACCTTGCATTTACTGACGTTGAAATGCAATAAGTTTTGGATCGACCATTGATACACTCTATCTAAGTCACTTTGGAGCACATGTTGGTCGGCGTTCGCCTGGATCCTGCGCCAGGTCTTGATATCGTCGGCAAACATTAGGAAGTTTGAAGCGATTCCCTGTGCAAGGTCATTAATAAACACCAAAAACAAACGTGGCCCTAGAACTGAGCCTTGCGGCACACCACACTCAACTTGTATGGGGTCCGATAAAGAGCTCCGAACTCTAACCACTAATGGCCGTTGAAGTAGAAAGTTGGCGATCCAGCTTAAAAGAGGTTCTCCGATCCCGTAATGCTGCGACTTGGATAGTAGTATCCGATGGTCTAGACGGTCGAAAGCCTTGGAAAAATCCAGGTAGATCACTTCAACACCTTCTCCAGCGTCAGCTGCCTCGGTGCGACTACTGCGTGCAATTAGTAAATTTGTTGTACATGACCGCTATCGACGGAAACCGTGCTGTTCAGGAGTGATGAGGTTGCAGTTTTCCAGCTAGCACACCACTGCATGGGCAACTATGGATTCCATGACCTTAGAGAGTATAGGAAGAAGCGTTACTGGGCGGTAGTTGGAGGGATCAGTTCTGCTTCCACCTTTTGAATCGGGCTTATTATACCAAGCTTCCACATGGCGGAAACTTGGTTCTGGTCTAAGCAGCGCTGGAAAAACTGAGCTAAAGGTCCTGCCAGTTGGTTTGCTGCTGTTCCCAATGCCTCTGGACGAATGGTGTCGACACCCGGCGAGCTGTGTTTGCGTAGAGAAGCCAGCTTTTGCAATACAGCCTCTGCGGTAAAATTGATGTGGGTTAGTCCTGGTGAGCAGAATACAAAGCTTGGTAGATCGCTTGGTGGCAAGACTCCTTGAAACTTGGGGGCGTATTGCATCTGCAGCGCGTTTGCAGCTTCCATATACGTTCTTGTTGGGCCATCAGCTGTCTTGAGTGGAGGAAATCCTTGCCTCACCTTTCGTAGGCTATTAACGTGTTTGTACAACAGTTTGTGGTTAGCATTAAAGGTTTTTGCGATGTTCTGCTGATAGGCGGCTTTGTCTTCTCTTAACAATTGAGTGCAGTGGTTACGTTGGGCTATGTAGTTGTCCCATGTTTCTGGTGCTGGAGCTTCTCTGTACACTCGCCATGCTGCGTTGCGTACTGCCATCCATTTTCGGGTCCTGCTCCCAACGAAAGAAACTGATTTGCACTTATTGCAAGCTTTTATCTCTGAAGCCTGTGCAATCAGCTGACTGAATGTGTTGACGAACTCGAGCCAGGCGACTTCCGGGGGTTCTTCTTCGAGGAAAGACCATGTTGTGGCGCTGACTAGCTGGGCGAGTCGGTCGTACCTTGTGATGGTTCGCACAGTCTCAGCTTTATCATTAAGATATTGTGCATAGCAGATGAAGTTGAAACTGATGACTGCGTCATCACCGTGACCCAACGGGCAGTCGAAAACCAACGCATCAATCAGGTGCTCCTCGTTGGTAAGCACAAGATCCAGCACAGATGGCCTGTAACCAGTTCTGAACCGAGTGGGCAAAGTGATGTGGTTGTAAAGAGGATCAATAGTTACTAGACCTTGTAAATCGGTTTTGAATTGTTCTCCGATCGTGGCATGGGCTTCTGAACAATGTACGTTGAAATCACCCATGATAAGAATGTGAGTGCACTTTTGTTGTAAACTGCACCTTAAAGCAGCCGTTAGTTGGTAGTCGGTTTCGGGTGTTGAGTTAGAGGCGCGGTACACCAAGACAATAACGCAAGCGTCCCTGCCTTTTAACTGCAGCCGGCATCAAAGTGAGTCAGGGAACTGCGAGTCTGAAGCCTCCACGGCTTCGCACTGTAGGTTGTTTCGGTAATACAGGATTACCCCTCCTCCTTTTGTGAGCCTGTCGTTCCGGATCAGCGACATGCCGGGTAGCGACACTTCAGCGTCCGTCATTCCCGTGTGCAACCATGTCTCGGTGATACCAATGACATCATACGAACCGGAAGCTTGACGATCTTTCAGTTCAGCCAGTTTGTTAGAAAGACCCTGAGCATTTGTATACAAGCAGGCCAGTTTCTGGGTCTCTAGGAGCCCGCAGAGAGGTGAAGCTGTCAAGTGTGGGAGGATGCCGAGCGATGGGAGGTCGGCAGTTACTCGTTTTTTGATGGGTCAATGATAACTTGTTTGCAACTTGATTCGGCCAAGGTGCGTCCCAACCTACGTTTAGACCTACGTCAGAGTCAATTAAAGCACCAGTCAAGTTACGTTGCTGTACATTCGTCAGTATGCTTGCTGCTTCAGTTGCTTTAATAGTTGAGCTGGGCAATTGGTTGTGACCCTTAACCGAATTTCGGAAGGAAGATGTTTCCGATTTCTCCGCCACCGATCCAAAACATCCTTTGATTGTTGATCTGACTGAACCACAATTTTAGGATTCTAGGGCCGCATCCTCTATAATTCGATGAGAGAGGTATCCTGGTGAGTGATAGTACCACAAAATTATCCAAAGAAAGTGTTTCACGAATGAACCGTCATTGTTCTAAATCGTGCTTTCCAGTCTCTTGAACATCGTTAGAAGGATGTTCTGGCATGTCATGTATGAAGACTGTGTTTAGGCGGTCTTGCTTGCTGTGCCCCTCTTCGGTGTTCCGTATTGGTTGTCGCGCTCTCCAAGGGACATCAGGATAGATAGGTATCCCACAGGATTCGTGTTTTAGCGCGCTTGCGGAGAGCAAAACGTTTTCTACGTCAGTGGAGGATTCTAGTGTTACTCGAATAAGTCTGGGTTCACCATAGTGTGGCGAGTTCGGATGACGAGTAATTCGTAACAAGTTTATGGGCCTGGCTTTGATACTCATCTGCATACACAATGAGTTCCATTGGTCTTGGTCGTCTGATAACTTATCCCGCAATGTGATGGTGGTAGATTCAGGGACATTTGAGCATACAACAGTCCGGGCGCTGTTGTTTGATCTCTTTTTCGTCGATCTACAAGGTATGATACTCATTTGTCCTGACTTGTTGACAAGTGATTGTTTGCTGATTTTGTCTCTATTCGCGTTAACGGTGTTTACTATGGAAGAGAACGCAACGGCGGTCACTCGGTGGACCCTTGCAGCAATCTCTGCATATGATAAATGATAAATGATAAATGTTATATTCCTCGGTGTTTCGAGGTGCAGTCCAACTATATGGTCTGATCAATGTGTACAACAAGATCGCAAAAAAATAATCAATTTGTTCACGCTTTTTACAATGGATCCAAAAACAGGTACTAAACTAATTGGCAGGACTAAGGCATTAAAGAAAATAAAAAGCAGGAACAATAACGTAAGCAAATTTAAACAGATGTCCAGTTAAAGTAGTACGGCCACTCGTGGAACCATCCCCAGGGGACCTGCTTCCATGCAAGGTATTCCCTCGAAAGGTTTCGCTCGCACTTCCATGCAATAACTGGCCGTGTGCCGGTGTGGCATAGTAGCATATGAGCCATCACCTGTATATCATATGTTTTGTTCATTTTAGAGCTGTTTTTGAACATGTATTATGGGCCATGAAGGCTCAGCCCAGTCCGTCATGCGAATCATTCTATTTTGGCACTTTCTTATACGCCAGACAGTTGGTGGCAATTTGCCTTGCATAGGTAACGTCTTTTATAATCTGGAAGCTGTAATCCGTCACCACAGGAGATCAGCCCAGTCGTGGCCAACTATGAAATAAAGAAGATTATAGAAAAGAAGAATTCTGTGA
Source organism: Dicrocoelium dendriticum (assembly GCA_944474145.2). Taxonomy (NCBI): domain Eukaryota; kingdom Metazoa; phylum Platyhelminthes; class Trematoda; order Plagiorchiida; family Dicrocoeliidae; genus Dicrocoelium; species Dicrocoelium dendriticum. Next base: position 92,062,295 of record OX104068.1, on the reverse strand, counting down.
AAGAGGTACTAAATCGTTAATGTAAGAAATAGGCAGGTATGCTTTGTACATCGGCGTAGAAATCGATCGAGCCGATCATACGATAAATTGTGTAGCGTGACACCCGGAGACAGATGACTGTACAAGTTGTCCATAGGCAAAAGTCGCGTAGGGAATCAGTTATTGCCATCCTTGAATTCAAGTATATGTTTCTGGACTGTTAGTTTCAGAAAAGAGGGGGAAATAATTAGCACTGGAGAACAAATGCAACGAAAGGGATCGCAGAACAATATTACGAATTAATCAATTTGTGGGGAAAATTACGAAAATAGCTCCTGACGTCACACCAGTAAATAATTTTGCTCTCGGTTTTAAACAGAAGACAGTTGATATGAATTAAGTTTAAAGGGAGTAAAACCGCATGGAATGTAGCGTTAAGGAATAGCATAAGAAGCGGTTTGTAGAAGCTCATCCTAGCTGATCAAGTTTTCTCTGGTGCAGTAGAGTTGATGTTCTCCGGTATCATACATGATCCGGCCCTTCTTCATACAGTTTTTCATCATCAAATTGAATGTTTAAGATCCATTTCGCTCTGTCCTTTGACAGATAAGCATTTATCATTTTCTTGAACATGCAGAAATGTTCAATACATCTAATCTCTTTTGGCAGCTTATTCCAAATGGAGCCATACCTAAGAAGATAGAAATTTCTTCTTAGGTTGGTTTTGAATTGAGGTAAATAGAATATGCATTCTTTATCTCGCAGTTCATAAGTGGTGTTTTCCCGAAAGTGCAATTGATAGGTTCCAATATATGCTTTCCGCCACGCGAGTTTGTGGAGGAAGCACAGATTTAGTTGCATTCTTCGTAACCACAGAGGTTCAAGATTCAATTGCTCGCACCTATCTCGGTATGAAAGAGCGGTTGAACAGCCAAATATGCGCTTCGTAAAGGCGCGTTGGACATTTTCAATGGCTCTCAAGTCAGCCTTTCACAAGTTACTGAACACAGCACAACAATATTCAAGCAAAGGCCAGATACTGATTTTGAAAGCAATTAGTCTGGTTTCTTTCAAGGTTAGCAGGTGGCATATGAGCCCGACCGACTGCTTAGCCTTTTTCACTATATGATTTGTATGTTCGCTAAAGTTTAACGAACTAGAATATCTTAAACCTAAGTCACGAACAGACTGGCTGATGGGAATGACTTCATCATGAAGCCTGAACACTTCTGCTGCTATCTGACATCCATACGATAGAATACTACACTTTGATGTTGCAAATGTCATCTGCCACATATCAGCCCATCTCTCAATGGCTTCCAAGTCGCTTTGGATATTGTTAACTTCAGCGGTACGCTGAGAACCTGGGAACGTGTAGACCACCTTTAAATCATCAGCAAATAAATAAGGCTTCCCAAATTGTATGACAGAAACCAGGTCATTTATATACAGTAGGAAGAGCAACGGGTCTAAGACACTGCCCTGCACCACTCCACTGGTAACCGAACGAGGTAAAGAGATGTAACCATTGATATCCACAACTTGCGACCGTCCTACAAGGTAAGATTGGATCCAAGAGTTAAGCGGATTTGTGACACCGTACTTACTTAATTTACATAACAGCTTTTTTTGTGGGACTCTGTCAAAAGCCTTTTGCATGTCGAGGAAGATAACAATGCACTGAAGACCTGAGTCAATTGCTTCAGTTAGATGGTTAAGGAAGTCAACTTGACAGGTAACACACGAGCGAGATTTCAGAAAGCCATGCTGTGAAGGTGAGAGAAGTTTGTGCGATATTAGGAACGAAACCAAATGTTCCTTAACAATTCTCTCTAGCATGCGTGAGAGAATGGCTGTGTGACTAATGGGGCGGTATTTCCGGATGTCAGTTTTCGACCCGGACTTATGTCTCGGTATGACCGTAGCCGTTTTCCAACGTTCGGGGTATTGACCAGACTGGAGAGACAAAGAGAAGATATTTAATACTATAAGAGGGATATCATCTCCACCGTGTTTGATTAAAGCAGAAGAGATCCCATCGGGGCCAGGTCTGTAGGATGGTCGTAGACAAGTAAGCATACGTTTTATCGTAGCAACACTAAGCTCGATCGCTGGGACTTGTTCAGAGAAGTGAAATGAGGTTGACAAATCCAGGGTTTCTTTTTCAACATTAAAGGATCTAGCAAAGTATGAGTTAAAGGCTTCCGCCATGGCGATTGGGGAATCAATGCAATCACCTTCAGGCATGACGATGTGGGAGGGTAGGTCATTTTTACCACCTCTCCTTTTCCTCAGTAATGCAGTCACCAGTTGACTTGTATTACTACTATTTACAGCCCGTCGTTCTTCCTGCATGAGACGAGTTCGATGTTTCATGTCCATCTCAATTATAAGTCGTTGGAGTCTCAATAATACACTGAAGTCGTGAGTACGTTCAAATGTTCGAGTTAGCACTCGAATTTTCCGCTTGTCCTTTGCATTATTAGCGTATTTGGAAGAGACTCTCGTGTTATCACAGGAGGCAAGTATGCTTAAGCACATAACCACATTGTCATAGAAGATATCGGAGGCTCCCATAATATCAGACGAAAAAAAGAAATGGTCCCAATTTTGGACCCTAAGCAAAGCTGAGAAATCTACCCAATTAATATTTTGCAGGAAGTGTGGAACCATCGCAAACCTCACATGCGACGACTCAGCTATAAGTTTAAATCTGACTATTTTGTGATCACATCCAGGGAGACCGTCAATTACATCAGTAGCTATCTGGGAGGTGCCTGAGGTAAAAAGTAGGTCTAATATATTTTTCCCCCTGGTAGCCACGAGAACATGTTGCTCCCAACCCCCAGTGATGACGGAGGTTATGAACTCTGCATGTTTCGCGTTTGTTACTAAGTTTGACCAACAGATATCTGGTAGGTTGAAATCTCCACCTACAACTTTATCGAAGGAACCAAGGTCCGATATGTAATTGAAGATGTCAACCAACTGGTTCTCATCACTGAGGCTGGTCCCGGGTGAGCGGTATATACAGCCTACAAGAATTCGCTTAGTATCAAAGGACAAGAGTAACCAAGCGGAATCAATAGTGGGGCATTTAAGTGGAAGTGTGAATTCAGACACAGTGAGGTTCTGTGAGTAGTAAATTATGCAACCACCTCCTCTGCCTTGTTTTCGATCACTTCTAATAAGCTTATAACCTTCGATAGAAAGCAGCTGGCTGGGCATAGAATCATGACACCAGGTTTCAGTGAGTAAAATCATATCAGGTTTATTCAGACTTATGAAGGTGCGGAGTAAATGAAGTTTATTCAACAGAGAACGGATATTAATTATCACCAGTTTTAAAAACTCCTGGCGTTGTTTATCACTCCGTCCAGTATTTATTCTTGCAATCACATTAGTTCTAAAGCCTTCCGCAGCAAATCCCTTACCGTGAGATTCGCCAGTCCTATCGGGATTAGGGGGGGTGGGGGAATGGGTGGGGGAATGCAAAAAGAATGCTGTGGTAAGTCGGGGCGATTGAGCTTAATTGGATAGGGTGTCATTGCCGAAGGGCTCACAGAAGGCATTGTGAGAGGAGGAGGCGGAATAGAGTATGGATAGGGGCATAAATAAGTGGTCTGTGATTCAGCAAAGCCATGTACAGGCCTGCCAGGAGAACAGCCTTGGCTCATCGCAGGAACAATGGGGAATTTTGGCTTGCCACTTTGTGCAGCTGCATTATAATTCACGACTGTCATTGGGACACGGGGAGTAGCCTCTCCAGCACGAAGGCCCCTGTTTGATCTAAGACGCTTAGGACGCGAACCATGACCACTGCTGCTATGTGTAGTCATAATGTCAATGGGCCGTAACGTACCTTCACTGGAGCTATCGACAGTCCCATTTGATGTTTTTGGACTTGTATCTGCTTTAATAGTGGTGTGGGGATTTATCCCAATCCCTACTGGTTTGTCAGAACGTGGTGCATCAAGTGGAGCTACACTATTTCCTATGTCCACAAGACTAATGTGGTGTGGAGGCGTGAGCATCTCAATTACCGCTACGTTGTCGCCAGTCTTAGCATCGTTCGTGTGGAGAGTGGCCTTGCTAACATTGGCTGCCTTTTTAGAATGGGAGAACCAAACACTGTTGAATGATCTCCTTCTTTGCAATCCAGGAAGCGCGCAGGGAGGATGACTCTGCTTCGGCTCAGGCGAGACATTAGTTGCACTCATGCGTTGAAGCTCACGTTGTAAAGGTGACCTGTCTACAAATAGAATAACTTTGCAAAATTTTGGGACAGATCTTAAAGTATTTTGACTTTTGATAAACGAATTTGCGAGACTTTCATTACGGAAGCTAAACAGAGTCGGACAAGGAAAACGCAAAGATTTTTTCCTCAGTCTTCTACAACTAATATCGGTTTCAGCGTCTAATGTTGTCAATTGCGATATTGTCAGCTATGTTGAGGGCGATGACGTTTTTCCCCTTCTGCATCTTTGAGTAACCTCAGAGGCGATTGCATTTAGGAAGTTTAAGGCTCCAATTTTGTGCTTTTGCGCTGGATTAGCCGGAGACTGAATTATGTATGAAACTGACATTAGGAGATCTCCGAATGAGTCAAACAACTTTAGTTTCTCATTTTGTTCCTCTAACTGTTTTTCCAACGTCTTTATTTTGGCTGACAGTGAAGATATAAGGTCGACAACACTAACTGAACTTACTGTGATTTGTTCTTTGGACTTATTTACCTGCTCTTGTATCCCAGCCTCGGAATGTGTGCAACAGGGCACAGATTCCTCGACACTCGTGACGGCAACATTATTTACCGTGATTATTCGGTTTTCCACACGCTTTTTCCTCATTGCACGAGTGTTAATGGCAGTCATCAATCTTGTAAATGAGAAGATCAAAGCTATCTATAGTATATGCTATAACCAAGCGTGAATTCTGGAGTAACAAATGTCGCTAAGGTCCAATGATTTACCTATTCAAGTCAATAGACAGGCCACTGTTTCAGATACAACCAATGATACAAACCAACCGGATGTAAGAGTGCTCAGTTGTCCAAATTCCGCCAAGGGTAGATTGTCCTGCAGTGATCGACCGCTCCGTGCACAGGTATCCCTGAGGTCAACTCCGTGTGTCACGTTATGCCGCAAGTTCCAACAGGCGCACACGTACAAACGGAGAGCTAGTGTATACCTATATTTCCTCAAAAATGTTAGGTCATACTTCTGAACGGAGATTGCGGTTGGAGGGGGACGGACAAAGAAACTCACGACACAAACGCTATTGAGCTCGGCTCCTAGCCGGAGCTTCAAACATTTACGCACACATTCGTACGAGTTGACGGGGTAAAGCGAGCCCTGGCTCCGCCATATGAAGAAATATTCAGTCTTCGAACGGCACGACAATGTAACGATTATCGATCGACACTATAAATATGAACCAGTATATATTAGTCTCCTAATCTGTGCCTATATCGACAGCGACAATGGTTCCACCAAGAAACCTGTACCTCCGCGAACAAAGCCTTCCTATCAGAACAGCGACACCGCTGATACTCCACCAACTCGTACAGTGCACCGAGAACGACTAAATCAGGTTAACAGGTATATGGCCCTTGTCGTTTTGTTCAGACCGTGCTCTTTGCTTCTTAGATCCCATTTACTGTTTATTGAAACGTCTGACTGTAACTGAACTCACTCCGAACGGGAAGCAAGAACACCACCGGGTACGACGAGCTGTATTGAAAATCTGAGAAAGCTGAGCAACCAGGACGCGAAAGCTCAACAGATCAATAGGCGAATCACATGAAGGGACATGGTCATGAATAGTGCACGTTCTAGCTCTGAACAACTGTCGGGCGTGTGGCCAACACAATCACATGACGAGGCAATCACGAATGTCAAACTATCTAGCAGTGAGCGACGGTGAACGCAAGCCGGTCTAACAACATTTTTTAAAATAACAAAAATCAAGTGCTTTGAAACCACAAAAAAGCAATACGCTTGAAAATAAAAAAAATTCGCATACGGCTGTTTTAGTTTGTCACTTAATATTGTCATAGAATTCGTCACTACCGTTTTTGTTCGCATTCCATGTGTGCCTATCAACTTGGTAGGGCGTTCACGATGAAGTCAGAAGCTTCAACTTGTGTATCGAACGTTTCTCCATACGAACCGTTTTTCAAACACATTATTTATTTTGAGACCGTTAGAAAGGACACCGGTGGCCACCCCCCAGGATTCCATAGCCTGATGCGCTCTCAGCAGCTGCATCAGATTTCATCACCTGGTATGAAAAACTAGAGCGCGACGAATAGTACTCACAAGTTACACGCTTCCTTCTGGGGCAGTGCTGTATAGCAGCCCGGAGATTCCCCCGCTTTGTCTGAGTGTTGTGTAAAACACGAAATAACTTACCACCTTATTGTACACTCAGAGATTGTTTGCAGTATGTTGAAAAATATGTTGAATTTGCTTGTCCGAACGAACACACCCGATAAATCCACACGGCGCCACAGTTGGATTTAATACGCCGCTCAATCGACTGGTCCCTCACATCCTTCCCTAGCTAGTTTCGCGCCATTCGGTGCCGTAATTTTAGCCAATAAACTGGATCAGTGTATGCCGCAATGTACCTTCGTCCAGTGGTTTCTTGCTTTCTGTTCAGTTACACTGTGCAACAAAAAACGTATTTTCCATAACGGAAATGCTAATGTCTCTACCTTATAGAATACACTCCACTGACCTTAGGAATGCATTCATGTGTTAGCTACCACGTCAGGTTATATTGTTAGAAGCAAATGATTATTTTCAGCAATGTCAAGGCTGTCTTACACATTATATGAAAATGTACTGAATCATAACATATACAGCATGCATCTATGTGGTACATACTTTTAAAACATCACTGCAATACTCACAGCTAACTACTGACTGCAGCTTAGCACTGGGGAATGATGACTTCACCGAGATGGTCTCTTGTATGATCCAGCGGCCTCACAGTGCTCCTTCATCAGTGCTTCCACGTCGGCACGGTAAGAAATGTTTCTCTCGTGTCCTAAAAACCGGGCAATTTAACACTTCGCTTTCTGTATACAGTAACCTTAGTGTTTGCAGCAAGTAAGTGCCAGTGCTGCAGTCGAGATGCCAGCAACTCTGCTTTTTCTTTATTCAAGCCGAGTTCATGTACTCAGTCATTCAGCTCTGATCGTTCAATAGGATGTGGGTTGACAAAATCAACCCCAAACTTTTCACAGGTGTCAGAAGCAGGAAAATTTGACGATGCGGAATCACTACGCATCATCAGTGACATGCTCACTGGAGGTACTGGAATGCAAACTTGCGGAAAATGTCGAGTAGCTGATAGAAGATGTGGGAATTAATTTTTTTCTTGTTTCGGTCAGTGATTTCAGCGACACATGTTAGGCAGAAGTAACAGTCTGTCGTGTGATCCATCTGCTCCCTCCATACCATGGGGGTTGCAAAGGGCATCTTGCTTTGCGCTTGAAGCACTGAGTCAGATGGAGATTGCACGACACACAAACAGTATGCGGCATCAAACTTCTTGATCTCCCATTTTCCTCTTGAAATATGCTTGGTAGGCAAGCTTCAGTAGTGAAGAAATTCATCTGCACTGCGACGATGTGGTAAACTGTCCCCAGACGTACCACAAATGATTTCGGTCACTGACACGGCAGCGTCTTTCAGTCATGATCAAGATATCAATTGAGGAAACACAGCTCTCAATCGACTTTCGGTTTCAGGTGGACACCATGGCCAAGAGGACTTCTTTTCCGCGATTACAGTGGGCCAACGGACCAATCACAGGTGAGCGTTCCATGCATGGAGGACACTGCTCAGCTGAAATGGAAACTTGAAAGTAAAAGCTCGACGTGATGGAACAAATTGTGTTGCATATTCGCAATCAGGCCACTTGGTACTACTAGAAACATGCGATCTCCTTTCTAAAAATGATGTTGCACTGTGTTAATTGGAACAGTACGCATCGGTAGTCAAATGAATACTTCAAGTCTGTTAGAGTGAGCCCGTCAGTTTTGCTACAGGAGTGTGAAGTATGCTTAGACTCCTCCTGGTCGCATATTTCCTTCGCAACATGGGCATCTCTACCTTGATAATTATCAAACGGAGATTAATGTCACAAAACGAATTATACGCTTAGACAGAAAACACATGTGACATTGTGTGCACTCGACCTGCATTTCTACGAATAAGCGAGTAATACAGTCTCGTTGGCAGTACAGAGATTGCTGGTGACCGCTCTATCTCGGTACGTTTTTCGAATTCCATACAACGCTTCATACATCATATAACCTTTGGGTTTATCCAAAACAATAATTGCGGCAAACCCTCTAATTCGCATGTAAAGCAACGGTCTTGATGTTTGCTTAGCACGACGTAACCTGCCTGCATGTACAGTGACTGCGAAATGTGGAAATTCCCAATACGCCCGCCAGCACCACACGGGGCTAATCACATCAACCAAGCATGAGCCGAATTTCGGAGCCACGGGTGCCAAACTTGGAGGTGAATGGAAAATCTCATTTGCTTAATGGCATCAGTGGATTGGAAGTTAGGTGTTCACCTGGCACACTGGCGTGCTGTGAAAAAGCACAAAGCTTGATTGAGGTTTGACACAATTTATTCCGCTGTCTAGCTGATGCATCTGTGCGTAGAAGGTAGGAGCCTAGGTCGACAGAAGTTTGGCCCATTTTCAGACAGTGGCTGGTGGCATCGCGCTCATCATCAAATAAATGCAACTGGGTATTATTGCAGCATTCGTTATGTGTCTCAGCTAATATTCCAGCATGCGTAACCTTAATCTGGTACTCATCTGGCAGTGTGTGTTTGACGAGGTCTCCGATCACGTACATTGTACAGAAACTCCTGTCACGATCAGCGAACAATTCAAAGCCGATCTACATGATCTCGTAACCACTGTTCCTCTTTACAATCACATCACTTTGCCCCCAGGTAACAGGTCATCTTTGCTGGATCTTGTACTTACAAACGGGAAGCATGTGATTAATGGCTGATTTTAGACTGCCCGTTGGGTCGCAGTGATCATGCAGTCATCAGTTTCAACTTCATCTGCTATGCGGAAGATCGGCATAACAAAGATGAGACTGTGCGCATGATCACAAGCTACGCTCGATTAGCCCAGATCGTCAGCGCTACAACTTGTGTATTCCTTGCCGAAAAACCCCGGAAGTTCCCTGGCTCGAGTGTGTCAACAAGTTCTGTCAGCTGATTGCAGAGTCTTCAGAGGTAAGCGTTTGTAATAAGTGTACATCAATTTCTTTCGTTAGCAGCAGAAGTCGGAAATGGATGACCGTACGCAACGCAGCATGGCCAGTGGACAGGGAATCACCAGCACCAAAAACTTGGGACAAATACCTAGCCCAACGTGATCAATGCACTCGACAGCTAAGAGAACACAAAGCCGCCTATCAGCAGAACATTGCAAAAACCCTCAATGCTAACCACAAACTGCTGTACAAACACGTCAATAGCCTACGAAAGGTGAGGCAAGGGTTTCCTCCACTCAGGACGGCCGATGGCCCAACATGAACGGCTGTGGAAGCAGCAAACGCGCTGCAGATGCAATATGCCCTCACGTTTCATGGCATCTTGCTACCAGGCGATCTACCAACCTCTATCATCTCTTCGCCAGGACTAATGCACATCACTTTTACCGCGGAGGCTGTATTTCAAAAGCTGACGTTTCTACGCAAACACAACTAGCGGGGTGTGGACAACATTCGTCGAGAAGCATTGGAAGCAGAAGCCAGCCAACTAGCAGGACCACTGGCTCAGTTTTTCCAGCGCTGCTTAAACCAGAATCAAGTTCCCGCTATGTGGAATCTCGGAATAATAACCCCGATTCACAAAAGTTATGTAGTAGAAGGGATCCCTCCAACTGCCGCTCAGTATCCCTTCTTCCTATACTCTCCAAGGTCATGGAATCCATAGTTGTCGATGCACTGGTGTGTCATCTGGAATACTCTAAACTCATCACGCCTGCAAAGCACGGTTTCCGCCGACAGCGGTTTTGTACAACGAATTTATTAATCGCACCCACTAGTTGGACCGAGTCAGCTGACGCCGTAGTAAAAGTTGATATGATCTACCTGGATTTTTTCAAGGCCTTAATCGTCTATACCATCAGATACTACTCTCCAAGCTCCAGTATTACGGGATCCGTGACTCTCTTTTAAGCTAGGTTGCCAACATTCTACTTCAACGGCAAGTAGTGGTCAGAGTTCGGAGGTCTTTATCGGACAACATACAAGTCGAGCGCGGTGTGCTTCATGGCTCAGTTCTAGGTCCAAGTTTGTTTTTGGAGTTTATTAATGACCTTGCACAGGAAATCGCTGCAAACCTTCTAATGTTTGCAGACGATATAAAGATGTGGCGCAAGATCCAGACGAACGCCTACCAGCATCTGCTTCAGAGTGACCTAGATACGGTGAACCAATGGTCAACACAAAACTTCCTGCATTTAAATGTCAGTAAATGCAAGGTGCTTTCCATCTGACATCAGAGCAACTACTCATACCAGTTCGGAACGAATATACTACAACAATCAACTCTGGAACGGGACTTGGGTTGCTCCAGGCAGTTTGGAAACGCCTCGAAGAAAGGAACCAAAACGTGAAGCTGCTGCGACGGGCGTTTGAACAAATAAACGGCTCCAGATATCGACAAATACTCATTGCGTATGTTCGCCCCCAGGTCCAGTACGCAATTCAAGCCTGGCATCCAGGGTTAGAACACGACATTAATGCACTGGAGCAGCCACAACGTCGGACATCTAAGAACCCAATTGGAATGCGTAATCTTTCATACCAGGTGAGGTTGCAACCATTGGGGGTATTCAGTGGGAGCTATCGCAGACTATGAGGCAATCAGATTATAGGATATTTAGTGCTGTGGGACCAACACAATTTTTGCCGCTCATTACCGCGACTCAGGAACAATACAATCCTGAGGGGCCACTAGTTGTAACTTGCTGTACGATATAGCCTTCTGTAGTACCGTAGAAATTTCTTTTCCGCTCGTGTCTGTCACCCGTGGAGTACTCTTCAGGAATCGATCGTCTCGGCACCCACACTAACAGTAGTTGAAAGACGGTTGGATGATGCACTCATCCACTTACACTTTGTCACAGCACTACATCTCCATCCTACGCCTGAAGTTTACCATGTAATTATTTGACGTTCACTGCGGGTGCTGTGAGTCTAAGCGAATTTCAGGACTACGGCGGCGCAAACGAAGTCCATATTTTCGCATTAAATGTACTAACGGTTTTACTATCATTATTAGTTTCATTATTGCTATGTTGATATCCCCACCAACTTTCCAACGGGACTTGTAAAACAACGCTCCTTAGCCCGTATAAATTCATTGTTCATTGTACAAATGGCTGCGAGGAATTCCAAACAAGATGAAGCGGGAAGTGTAGCTCCGGCAGTTTGTCGTAGTGTGTGACAATGCACCATGTCACATACATGTTTGGAAGCACTTGAGTCAGTCGAAGTATACGTAGAGGTTACCATTCTGAGATTGAGCCCATACTCCCCGTTACTCAATCTCATCGAAAACGCTTTGCAGGTGGTGAAGGCCCGTGTGAGGAATGAAATGCGAATGCTGTACGATGAACTTCTGGCCGGGGATCCCCAGAACCTCATGGCGCAAAAGGAATGGAGCTTGCGATTTTGCAAAGCATTACCAGAACAGCAACCAGTGACATCAGTGTTGGGGGATGTCGTAATGCGATTCGACACATCTGTGTACATTTTCCTGACGATATACTCTGTAGAACACGTGAAGGCATGAAATGAAAGACATTCATTCAGTCGGGCGCTTATTTGCCGGCCGTTCATTGCTCGCAGACCAGTTGTGATCCAGCGTTTCGAGCGTGAGAGGGTGGGCGCATAGTAGCTCGTGACACCGCCCATGTCCATGGACTCGAGGTTCATTCACAAGTCTCACCTAGTCAATGGGCAGCGCGCTCACGACACTTCACTTATGGACCAAACCTTAGCACACGGCCCTGCAGAACACACTTGAGGTCAGCGGAATGGGTCAGAGTGACTGGCGAATCGCACAGGGTTTTGCAAAATTTTGCACTTTCTTTTCAAAAACGCACCTTTGCAAAATCTTTGCCAGTTTATGTAACTTTGAGGGGTATTCTATAGTGGCAGTTTTAGTGCTTCACATTTTAATCGTTTGGGTCGTGACACAGAGGGTGCATTTCCTTAGTAAAGCGAGTAAGTTTAACAGTGAGATTTATACTCAGTGGGATATAGAGAACGTGATAAAATTAACCTGTTCGGAATTGATTGAATACACCTTGGTTTCAGTTCACACGGTCGACAAAACGCCACACGGTCGGGTGACTGCCGGTGTTAGTTGTAATCTGGCTCATTTCCCTTACTGCAAAAAGCTGAACGACACAGTCAATATTGAATCTGTGCTTAGCTTTGCACAGTTAAGCAGTCAGCTGAAATATTTGTCAAATCTTTTTCAGGAAAGCTTTTGTTATTTCGCATCTTGTGAACATCCGGTTACATTTTTCTCAGCACCATGCACCTTTGATGTTGCGAAGGCAGAAGAAAGCCTGCAGATGGAAGCACTAGAAAAGTAGTTTGATTTGACGTCTCGAGCAAAGCAACTTGCACTGGGTGTAGCTGGACTCCTTTTAATACTTTTCTGCGCAGTTTAAAGACTTCAGAAACTTTCCCATATGTATGATGGCAATCATCCCTTCTACCTATGCTAATAAGCAGCTAGATTCCTTCATGAAAGCAGCAACAACATCTCAGTATACATATCTGACGAATAAACCCTTGTTATCTCTGATCAAATTCAAAATTGCACAGTTACTTTAGCTGGATATAGCAACAATTGTCATTAAAAGGAGGTGTCAAGCCACAGGACATAACAACACCAATGTTCCTTTGGAAGTGTTGTGGCGGTTGTACTATGCATTTATTGCTGTTACATAAAGTCTACTTTACTGTCAAGAATTTCCCTTTTATTTCTTTTGTTAAAGCACCTAATTGATATGCATTCATGGATATGTCTAACCGCTAGATTATATGTCACGCACTTGAAGTAACCAATATATTGTGTTTTAATTATATATATATGCCATATTTACTAGTCTTTTGCGGTCCTCATGTTAACAAATATTTGTCCATGCCGCCCTCGGGGCTGTCGAGTTTTACACCGCTACCCTAAAGCACATCGTAAATGTTGTTATGTATGTCAACTTGTTTTATATATTAAATATTAACGCTTCATTCCACAGTATGTTCTGGAAAGTAAAGAACTGCAACTGATTGCTCATAAAATTAATCTTGTTGCCCTTCACCCACTCAGAGTAAATGTGCGTTTTAATAAACTACCTGTCAAGCATATTGGATCTGTGCTGATTGTACTGGAATCACAGTGTATATTTCTCGTTTTACTGCGCATGCACACTTGGTGCAATTCCGATTTCTTTCTTAGAGGCGACAGTCCTGGAACCGACAGCAAATCTCATCGTACAACGATATTAAGATCTGTATATTTGCATTGTGTACAAATAATGATGTTAGTGAAAATGTTTTCAGAACTCTCTTATGTATCGATAATTTACGAAGGCTTTTATTTGGACACATCCCCTGTATAACTTGATCGGGCAGTCTTACGCAGAAGCAAAGCATGTTTTATTTATTAGTTAGCATTCTTTTCACTACCCTTCTATCTCACAAACCTTTTATTCTCTTTTGTATTGATGGCCAGTTGTCGGACGGTCTCCTCAGATGGATTGGAGCTTCCAACTTTAATAATTCTACTCATGCAAAACGCAATGCTATTGGCTCCCTGGCGGGCAAAAAGTGCTTGGCGCAAATAAACGATTTACGTTATGGGCTAGGTGGCTTGAGTTTCCACATTACCATGATTGTTGCCGTACACTTGTATGTGAAGACCATTAAATCATTAAACGCAGACCACATTTACGTTAGGCCTGCTTTACTAGGTTGTATGCTCTGCTTGAGAAAGAACATGCAATCTGAGCCAGTTAGCGTTTATTGAGCGATGTTTCAAGTAATAAGCTCAAATTTGGCAAGCTTTTCCAGTTAGCTGTGCAAATGCGAGCAGATTTCAAGCTGACAATCTTGGAGTATGGCATCATGGGTTTTGAACTACAGGCCACTAAGGTTTTCGATTCACCACTGTCAGTAGTCATGAACAGCTTAAATTGTGCCTACTTGCGCAGGAACGTTTCGACTGAAAAAGGCGATAACAAACCATCTCTCCACAGCCCAAGCCATTGCATCAAGCATAAGACGATGAAATACATTAAGCCCCAGTTTATTCACTTGAAATAACTTATACCTAATACTTGCTGTAATCCGAATAGACTTTGTGTGCGGAGGTTTAAATATAAGCTAAGTGATCCACTCTACAAATTTAAAATTGCGCTTTGTCAAGAGTTGCTCTGTAGTCCAAATACTCTGCTTATAAAGCAGATTCTATTTAATATACTGAAAATCCCTTTCCAAACTCTTGCTAGCGCTTTCTGCATTGTCGAAAAAGGAATAAACCTGTTGCAGAAAGCGGGACCCCAGTCCACTAACACAGAAAACTAACCACTTTCGGATAGAGTTACAACCAGTGTTTCCAATTTACTAATGCTTGTCGCAATGTAAACTCAGAATAATAACTCCAGTAATAAACGACGAAATCTCCAGTTCATTCACTGCAGTCAGACAGTTTGAATAGACTCCTGTAAATGTCTCACACCATTCGGCTTTATGACAGATATTGATTGGGGGGACAACAGTTTGACTGCCGTGTTACGACAGCTGGAATGACAGCGGATCATCCGCACTGATCGTCTCAATAGGCAATTTCCTTCTTATCAGGTAAGTACCTTGGAACGGATGGATAATCCGGTTTAAATCCATACGATCAGGTGCCTATTCCGATACCAACACAATGTTCAATTCCCCAAGGTAAGAATAATGTTGATCAACAAGCAAAGTTTATACATTTGCTCTTTGGGATATTAGACTATTCTTGATGTATATTAGATGAAAACTCAATGAAGATGTGTCGTAGTATCAGCGTCACAAAGCAAAGGGACACAATAGCTTGTTGTGTATGTATTTATTTTCAAATAAACTAAAACCACTGAGTCTAAAACATGCGTCATCTGGCTTTACCGACTTGCCTTAAACAATGTATGCATCGATTCCATTATTCAAATTGGGCTAATAAGTAACGTAGCTATTGAAGATGATTAATCATGAGCTTGGTCATACCCAAGAAACAGCAAAAGGGGTTAGTTTATTTTACTTTCATCCCGCAAACCCAAAATGCTCATGGTTTAATTTAACTTGTCATATATTCATGCGTTTTCATTTTTCCCAAGAATTTTATTTTGTTACAATAACAGTGAAGTGGTCGTGGTTTACCTAATATATCAAGCATACAGATAGCGTGCTATAACAAACCAGGATGTATCTCTGGTCCCGCTGACATACAGGAAGTTCACATGCCCACGAATTGCGGTTATATCTCGCATGCACCGATGAAATCTACGCACGCACAAAAATAGGAAGAAAACAGAAGTCACTGTTTTTAAAAGTGCAAATGTAATATTGTGTTTTCTATGGCACCCATTGTGTCAGTGGAAGTTCAACTTTCGTTACTTATTATTACATTGGGCATTTGGAAATGCCACGTCCATGGTACAGTTTCGTACGTCTATCAATGCTCTTCCGTGGAACGTAGCTTTGAAATCCGACGTTTTGCTTAGTTTTACATTGCCGTGTACGTCACAGCAGTGAAAGGCATGACAGGGGATTATGGGTAGCTTGCATAACGTATAACGATTACTACATCTACGTGGTAATGGATGACCTATATTGAATAGGCTCAACCAAAGACCTGTCGTTGTGGAAGCGCTTTTGGGAAATATAGCAATTGGGCAGTGTATTTTAAAATAACTTTGCATGGTCTGGATGCGCCTGAAGCACCATTATGAATAGATTACGACGCGCTACCTCAAGACACACTAAAATACATTGTAAAGTGAACCTTGGTCGAATAGCCTCTCTAAATGACCAATATCTTTGGTGTCAGTCATGGTCCATGACGACCCGGTAAGTAAGGATTTCGGTGCCTGCTCTCTCTACCTGGTGGAAATCAACAAGGACAAACTAAGTAATGGGTTGCCGTTTTCGGACGGAAAACACGAAACACACGTCAACAGTTGCTAGTTAACCAGACGATTAATTGTCCTGCTGCACAGGTTCGTCTAGATTTTACTTGGAAAAAACGTTTCTTAACACTCTCAGACATAACCTGGACTACCACTGAAAGTTAATTTTGGTCTAGTTCACTGCTCCCATTAGGTAAAAGAGGTGAAGATATTTATCTTCTGGACTTGGTTAGTAGATCATGATTCCTGTATGAGACTAAATTATATGTTTAAATTCGGTCTGTGCTTATCCAACAAGAGTCGGCTTTCTGAGGCAATATTCTCTTCATCTGCCATTTCGATGGTCCTGTTTTTATCATCGGGGAAATTCATATTTAATCAACTTTCGTATCCAGGGCTTTCTTAATACTACGCTCTCATGATTGTTTCTGTTTCAGCTGCACGTGTCAGTCCTTGTACATTACTCACATTTTCGGAAGCTTAATAGCTTAAAAGTACTGACTGGTACTTATCTCAAAAGCCATAAGTTTAGCATTAATCTCGTGAGAAGAGAAATTCCATCTACTTCATGTGCTATGTGGCGAAAATTGGAGCATAGCGAGAAATTTAATTGCCGTTCCAGATACCCAATTATCTGTCAGGGTATTGAATATACAGAAGTAAAGTTATGTTTCAAAGCGCCTGCGGCTCAACTGCTTGCTGCAGTATTTCTCCTTTCGGTGGGCTGTTTAGCGAATGTACATAAGGATAATTTGGGAAACGACTTCACTTCGGATAGCAGAACACGACTTATGTTAATTTTATGGAAGTCCTTTGCAGCACTGTTTTCTCAGGTAGACAACACAATGTGAAAGTGCACCAGATACCCAAGTTTTCTTATCGGGGACGGGGGGGGGCGTTGATAGTTTGTTACCGCGGAAAGTGCATCACTTCTAAGAACCCAGAGGCTATAGGTGACGAAACTACACGAAAGATTAATAGCTAAACTTTTGCCTGCTCCATCTCACAATACATGTGTGTAACCGCCATGCATAGGACAGCGTTTATTCTTTGTTTTAAGGATTCATGCATAAGCCACGAACAATCGACTCGTAATGTAAACCAGCTCTGTTAAGTACTGGTTTTTTGGAAAATAGCCTTAGTTTCCATCCCAGAAGATTGTGGACAGTGCAATTTTGATGATTCACAAAGGGAGCGAAATATCGGTCACTGCACTCTGGATGTAGTGGCTGTAGAAGACTTCTTCACAGACTGTCGTGTTATTTACTTCCGAATGCAACCCACTATTCCAAAGCGCTCTATGGCAATATTTCTGCATCCTGCCGATGACGTAAAATTTACGTACGATGGTGATTTCAGCTGAAATAATGCAAGGTCTGGCTCAAAGTGTAGTTTGCTCAAGTAAACACAAATGACATTACATCCGGTCTGAGGTTGCAAAAAGACACTCGAAAATTACTTTATCTTTTACTCTGCGAACGCATCATTCGTGCCCGATCATTTGTCTGGTACATATATAGGCAAAATTCAGGTAAGTTCAGGTGTCTATGGCAAATTACATTGTAGTGACAAATATCAGACCTATAATGCAAGATTTGATACGATTTGCTAAGTTTTCAAGCCATTGAAACTTCATTCAAGCCTTTACAGACTGAGGTATTGACACAGCTAATGCGCACTAATCTACTTTCCTTGAAGCTCAAAAGCACCCATCTATTGAATTCTGTGATCGGTTTACTGCAGACCATCAAATAACTGTTGCTTACCAACCATACTTATTTTCAATTGGCAGACGATTTATATATATATATATATATATATATATATATATATATCGGCGGCATCCAGTTTCGGATTTGACTGTCACTGTGGCCAGCCACAGGACGCTTGCACCTTCAGAGTGATCATGGCTAGCTTGCGCTGCACCACACAAGAGTCCATCCACACACCCCTATATCCAGTGTAATCCCGGAGGAATAAGACCGGTATGCATGTGGATGGGAGCCACGTTTCATCAAAGGAGCCGTCCCACACTCCTTCACAGACAAACATAAGCACGCTGTACATGAGGAATCGAGCGCATACAAGGCGGTGGCTGGATCGTAGTCCGCTCCACACTGTGTGCATGGAACCAATCTTCCAGCCTAGAACAACCACAAGGACCACGCACCCTGTCCCCTCCAACAACAACCAACTGTCTCCTGGAGCCAGGTGGACGAGGTAGCGGGTAATAGACAGGTAGGCACTTTGTCAACATGCACACGAATCGCCGCCATTCCGGGGATATAAAGCAGAAGCCAATAACTTAAAACGACAATAGCAAAGAAAATAACTCGAACAATGCAGACAGATACGTGACACAGCTCTTCAATAAATGAACGTATAAAATAAACTGGCTGTGAAAAATTCCGCGATAAATTCAAGTCATCAGAAAATTTATTTTAAAAAATGCCTCAAACGCGAGATTGTTTTGCAAGTTAACTAAAGCAGTTTCATGGATATATGCAAAGTTATAAAAGTAAGTTCAAATTGACATTAATTTGAGATAAAAACGCATTAGGATAATATAGCAAAATCACCATCTAAAATACAGAGACTTGGCATGCAAGCAGGCAGTTAGTTAATCGAATGCAGCGTACCCACAAACGCTGCGCCTTTCTGCCTACGTTCTCTTTATGATTCGTCTTCGTTTCGGTGGTGGCCCCCAGTTGTCTCGCTCATGGCTCACTAGGTCTGCCTGACTCAGGCACATGCGACCGCATGTGTAACAACACCATGCGCTTGATGTCGATGGAGCACAACCCATCGGAGCCTGTCGCTTCCGCAATTGCCGCTTCATCTCTGCATGCAAGAAGGCTATCGCTTGCACCTCGGTAACGGCCAACCTGATCACATCGCGCCATGCACGATGATCAACCACTTTCGATTCTCATGCTCTGCAATCAAAATTTAAGGTGTGATGTTCATGTTGGTCATGTCTTGGTAACCTAACTTTGGTAACTTGGTAACCTAACTTTGAAGCACATCTATCATTAGTCTCAGCAAGCCATAACCCTCGTTGCTGCACAAGAAAAACGAATCAATGACGTTTAAAAAGTAGCCGTCGAACGTTCGATGAGTCAGAAATCCAGCAAGACGACCGCGCGCTAAACAAGGATAAGATATATTACCATGATTCCACAGGTGCACGGACTGATCTCTGAAATCAAGCACCTACAGTTGATGATGAGAACACGTGAAGAGCAAGCTACCCTACAAATGACATGTAAAAAGAAATAGTTGGTCTGACTTCTCGGTCAAAGAACCAAAAAGCGCTTTTCATTGATCATTGAAATGGTAAAGGTTGTCCAGACGCATTTAGCTCTTTCTTCTTCGCCTACAGTACTCTTAACGCTAACGCTTTAATTATACCAAGCTCCCATCTAAAGTACTATCGCTCTCCCCAATATCCGTCAAGCACCACATTTTATTCCACCGTGCTGAATTCTAAAAGCTGATGGCATCCCCCATCTGCCATGTAACTGGGAGGGCCTGATATTTCACTGCGCCTTTTGTATATGTTTGCGGTTTCACTGGGATCCAACTAAATGGATATCCATGGAACACTGCATTCATCAGCCCTAGCCGCAAGGGCTGCGCGAATCAGAAGATGGACAATAATAGGCCAAACCAAAACACTCTTATACTAGCCGGATTATTCGTGAAATTAGTAAAAACGTGTGAGGAAATTCATCAACCCACTGGGGCTGATATACAGATCCTAAAATGGTTTCCTTGACTAACGCTCGTACACATTCTGAACTACATACCGGCCTTCACTGACTCGAAGTATGCCACAATAATTTTATGCTTGCACAGACAGAAAATATTCGATCGGAAGCTTCACAAAAGGTTACCGAAACAGCAAGATTTCTTTGAAGTCCGCAACACATTAACTGGTTGGCTATCATGATACATGTTAGGTCCCGCTAAAATAGACACCTTGGGCGTCTATCACTTTTCCCCGGGTCCAATTACCAGTGGGATTAAATAAGGATATTCACACGGTACCTTAATTTCCATTCTTTATGTTCATGATAGCAGTTCGTTTAACAAACACGGCCTGTCTTATTTATGTGTTAACGAGATAACCTTTATCCACAAGTACCGAGGGGTTGAGCTTTGGAATGTACTACCACGCGTTCAAGAACACATTCATTTGCTTGAGACTTGGTGCGACAGGTGGTTGATGACGCTGTAAGCACAGCAGCCAAGTATCATATACTGCAGTTGCTTGACACCGCTTGACAGCGAAAACATCTGTGTACAACAGTCTACCCGTGACCTCGGAATCAGATATTCTTGTACCTTCAACTTCTCTGAACGGATCGAGTACCAGATAGCACGAGGCAGATAATCCTTCGCTAACATCTCTCATTACATGCATACAATCACAGCCACAGTTGAACTATATGAAATCCTTATCGTCCCATCTTAGAATATCGCAGCATAATCTGAGGCAATATGAGGACATCAGATAGAACATCGATAGAAAGCCTTCAACGGTCGTTTACTAAGCACTTACTGGGAAAGAATTATATCCTAAACTCTCGAGAGCAAGGCCAGCAACTCCATCGCCATCCGCTTTGGTTGCGAAGACTAATAAATAACGAGACTGCTGCCCAATCTGATTCATGGCAATACCCATTGCAATCGATTCATCCTTAACATAGCTATTCATCATCAGTTCGTGTGCAATCCTTTCTCAGTAAGTTGGGAAGCTACCTCTACCTGGACACCATTATGTCGCTTTCTTGGTGGGGAAGGTCATTTGAACATCCATGCATTGAAAGCCCAACTAATGTCTAATGGGTATAATATCGCCAATTCACGCAACGTAATTAGTCCTCAATGTCTACAATATGCTCAAACCGCAAACTTTCCTTCTACCACCGAATAAGACAAACATATGGGGCAAATACCTTGCCAGAAATGCAGACAAATATAAGAAGATACCTTGATGCAAATAGAAATTGCTTGTTGCCCGCCCGAAAACACTGCACTACTATGACGCGTTTCGATGTTGTTACATCTCATCAGATGGAGTTAGCAGGCATCGAACACGGGACCATTGGGATGTCAGTTGTGACCGCTACCCCTAAGCCACCGGGTCTCGACGGGCAACGCTTGTCGCAACAGTCTAATGAACGATGTTTAGGGTCATTTTGAAGTACACGTTGTGTGGATGGATTGCCACGCGCAATCGCAAGGTTGACCGCGATTCCCTTTGAAGTGAACTTGGTCTTTTGATCACGAGGACCGTAGCTGATGCAAATAGCAATTGCATATTACCCACCCGAAAACACTGCACTACCATGACGCGGTTCGATGATATTGCGTGCTCTTGCAAGAGCATGATTTTACTCGTGAGTGTAAATTCTGTGCCAAATATTGCCACAGCTTATCACTTGAAGAGAAACATACGCATTACTCTGATTCTTATTCTTATTATCTTCATGTGGTACATTGTTCCGACCAGAGGCACTATTAAGCTGCAGCCTAAATGGGCGACTAGTACTGCGCACCTTGGACCGAGCACAAATTGTGCACTCGATACGTTTCGGCTGCTAGGAGAGCGTTGGAAATTTTGCACAAGGACACCGACTACCGGCCGGGTCTGAATACGAACCAATGGTAACTCTTTCCAAAAAGATTTGTCAAAATGGTGCTGAAGGAGAAAGTGCAAGTGACTCATCCTAGGTTGACCAGTTACCTTCAGGAGTATTGTTGGTGATCTTTAGCACTGACACTCTCATCCCTGTCTGCCTTCCTTTCACAGCAAGGTGTCAACCTATTTGGGAGCATACCTGTCCCCTATAGAAGCATGCACCTATCCCTGTGCATACATTCCGGGAGTCCCATTGGTTAATGTCCCATGACAGCTGAGTGTCACTGATAGTGCGTGCATGTAACCCCTCAGGGAGAGAAAGAATTGATGCCGCCAAGCACTTGAAGGCGCAACACGTTTGTTTGCTTTTGTAACACGCCAATTTAGTAGCACTGTGCGTGAAGATGCCTGTAAGAAGTTAAAGAACCCAAGACGGCTTCCTTACAACCTGTATTTCGGTTGTGCAGACCCCAGTTGTCGTGTTACTTGCAAGTCTGCCATGACGCTTTGGCACCACCGCCCCCATCATTCGCAGCTATGCACCGGCTATCCGGTCACAGTGCCGTCGCAGACCAAAACCTTGGGCTGCTCCAGTGCCAAACTAACCAAAGGATGGCTGATGAGGTGCAGCATTATCATGTTCATGCCCCCCGCCACTGGTGACGTTCGTAAGGCATGCCCGGTAGCTCACTTATTCCTACTGAAACTCCACTCAGGGGCACCAAGTGAATGGAAAAACTTGTGCCTCCAGGATGAGTGGAACAAACTTCAGTGTAGGTACTCTTTGCTGTATGGTAGCTACAACGCTCACGCGTCTAGACCGCATACCACCAACTCACGTCCATGCAGGTCCTATTATGTCTCTCGTGATTGGCTGGTTTGGGCCAGGTAAATTCCAAAGACACTGTGCACGCATAGTGCGGCGGAAAGATACCGGATGCAATGCAAATGCGTTAAGGACGATGTTGAATTTGCATGTGGTTACACAGGAAACCCTTATGGAGGGATTCAATTGCACTAAAGACGCAATCATTCGTGATAATCTGTAGTACACTGAAGCGGTTATTAGAAATGCGATCCAGGTTATGCAGAGTAAACTTGCTTGACCTGCCCGGATTGCACCAGACTGTAAGTGATTTAATGTATGTGGATACGTTCACTCGTGTGTAAGGCAGAAAACTGAAAAAACAAGAAATTTGTCCGTAAAGTGAGACAAGTTTCAGCATACCGTCCTAGTGCACTTAAGCGTTCCGCAGCTCATTAATGGATCGTCACTGGTAGAACAGATAGCATTTCAAGCTCAGCCACGATTGTTTCGACGAGGTGCGCAACTAGACGCGAATTACGGTGTCGCAGTTTTCGACTATATCGTAATTCGTCATACACTGGAGTGTGGAAGGAATAACATAGCAAAAGTAAGAAAAGAATATAAATGGACTAAACTTCAACTAAGGTATCTAAATGGAAGTATCAGGGAAAAAATGGATAGTAAAGTACGCGATGATTTCATATTAGTTGGCGGCATCCGGTTTCGGAGTTGTTTATCACTGTGTCCAGCCACAGGACGCCTGCACCTATAGAGTGAGCATGGGTGACTTGCGTTGCACCACCCACGACTCCATCCATACACCCCATATATCCGGTGTAGACCAGAAGGAATAAGACCGGTATGCATGTGGATGGAAGCCAAGTTTTATCAACGGAGCCGACCCACACTCCTTCACAGACAAACATAAGCACGCTGTAGTTGTGAATCAATAGTACGCAAGGCGGTGGCTAGACAGTGGTCCGATCCACACTGAGTGCATGGAAACACTCTTTGATCCTAACACAGCCACAAGAACCATGCACCCCTTGCCCTCCAGCAACGACCAACTGTCTCCTAGAGGCAGTATGGACGAGGTAGTGGGTAATAGACAGGTAGGCACCTTGTCAACATGCACATGAATCGCCGCCATTCCAGGGATATTAAGCATAAGCCAATAACTTAAAACGACGAAAGCGAAGAAAATAAATCGAACAACGCAGACAGATACGTGACATAACTTTTCAATAAATGAACGTATAAAATAAACTGCATCCGACAAATTTCGTGATAATTTCAAGACATCAGAAGATTTATTTTAAGAAAGTGCCTCAAACGCGAAAATATTATCGAAGTTAACTGCAATTAGCTCAAGCGACGTGTGGAATTGTACAGAAGATGTTTCAAGCAGAAATTATTACGAGATAAAAAAGCATTAGACAATATAACACACCCACCACTTACAATAAAGATACTCAGCATGCAAGCGGGCGGTCATAAATCGAATTCAGAGTATTTAACAACGCTGCGCGGGTTCTGCATACGTTCTCTGCAGAACTCCTCGTGGTTTCGTTGTTGGCCCCGAGTGGCTCGCTCATGTCTCAATAGGCCTGTCTGACCCAGGCACACGTGACTGCATGGGTTACAGCGCCAGGCGCTCTCTGTCGATGGAGTACAACCCATCGGCGTCGGTTGCTTCCGCAATTGCCACTTCTTCTCTGCGTGCACGATGGCTTTCACTTACGCCTCGGCAACGGCCTTTGTTATCAGAACGCGCCATGCACGCCGACCAACCTCTTTCGATTCCAATGATCTCCAATCAAGATTGAACATGAGAGGTTCACTTTAATCATGTACTGGTAACGAAGCGTCGGTTTCCCTACACGTCGCTTCTCAACACTCAGCTGAAGAAAGATTAGCTGCTTCAGTATCCGCGTCGAATCCATAAGCCACACATGACCGAGACACTATAGGTGTCTCCGTAAATGCAACATGCTTTCCATCAGACATCAGAGCAGCTACTCCTACCGGCTCGGAACCAAGATACTACAACAATCAACACTCTAAGTTCAGTTGGGTGTACTGGTTCAAGATGAATTGGGTAGCTCGAGTCTATACGAATACGCCTCGATGACTGGATATCGACACGTCGGGCTGTTGTGACGGGCTTTTGGACAAACAAACAGCTCCATATTTCGACAAGTACTCAGTGCGTATGTTCGCCCCCATGTCGAATACCCAATTGAAGCCTGGTATCCATGGTTGGAACACGATCTTAATGCACTGGAGCAGCCATTACGTCGGGTATCTACGAACCTAATTGGAATGCGCAATCTTTCATACCGGGAGAGCATGCAACGGATGGGGGTATTCAGTGCAAACTACTGTAGACTATGAGGCGACCTGCTTATGGCAAGCTTGATTCTGCGAGAGCCACATCATGTGTGTTTCCCTTTACTGCGACTCAGCACCAATACTATCCTGTGGGTCCACTAGTTGCAACTCGCTGTACAGTATAGCTATCTGGACTGTCGCAGGAATATATTTTCCATTCGTGTCTATCATGCGTGGAATGCTCTCCCAGAATCCGTCGTCTCTGCACCGGCACTAACAGTATTTAAAAGACGATTGGATAACGCACTCGGCCACTTAGGCTTTGTTACTTAGCACTGCGTTATCATGCTAAACTTGGAGTTTACCATGGAATTGTTTGCTGTTATCTGCGGGTGCTGTGAATGTAAGCGGGTTGCATGACTACGGAGGAGCGAACGATAAGTCCTTATTGTCATATTTGAGGTACTAACTGTTTTACTGTCATTATTATCATTATTGTTATCTTGCTATCCCCACCAGCTATCCAACGGGACTTGTAAATCAACGCTTCTTAACCCGCATAAATTCATTGTTCGTTGTTCCTTGTAATGAACTTATTAGTACCATGAAATGGAACACGTCAGTTATAACTCACTATCCTACTGTAGCTACAAATAAGTTTATCAACTGTATTTCCTTTGATGTGAATCTATTGGTACCTACCGTATGGTGATTTACCTATGAACATCCTAGTAAACTCAAAGATCTGCACAAAGCCTCAAGAAAACCGAAGAAAAAAGCAGAGGCAACAACTCCGCAAAATTGCTGCATATACGCGAGGCTCTGCTACAGCTAAAACATTTAACCCAAACGGCCGAAATCAAGGAAAAACGTACGGTACCTAAACAGCCTAAAAAATACGTACATTAATGCAACTATTAATGAGAAGGAGTCATCAAACTTAGCATCAAATTGAAGCGCTGGCCCTGTACGATAGTTCATTATCGCGCGAGATCTCCCATATTTGTGAGGCTATCACCCTTGATTTTTCTATGCTTTGTCCGTAGCACACAGCTGTTGCATTCCCCACATCCAAACAGAAAGAACGAGCTACTCCGTAATATTCCGGTGATGTTGAGATAGGTGTAAAAGTTCATCGCAACCATAAAACCATCAACTCGTCCAGGCCCAGACAGAATCTCCAAATCTCATAAGATCCCGCAGACGTTAATAAAATTCTTCACATTTCCTTTCACTACCGGCTGCTTCCAATCTCATTAGAAGCAATCCATTCTAAAGCCAATTCACAAGGGTAGCACGAGAAATGAAATGTCAAGTTACCGGTATGTTGGACCCTAGCGTACGGTTGTGAAACCTGGCCCCTTAGATCAGCGGACATAAAGAGGCTAGTTACGTTCGACCACCGGTGCCTTCGCAAATTAGCTCACATCTGGTGGGAACACCGCGTGAGCAAAAAGCGTATTCGATGCCTTGTTTACCTGCACAGGAAAAGGAAATGAACCGCTCAGTACCGTTATTTCACGTACCAGGCTCCGATGACTGGGCCACGTATTGCGCATGCTAGCCCGCCGACTCCCGCAACGTGCGTTGTTTGCGCTTCTGGGATGTGAATGAAAGAAAAGAAGAGGTGGCCAAGCGATGACTTGGTTAAGAGGAATGAAGCCCCTCACTTAGAAGCTGGCCTTACTTGGAGCGTCTCGGCTACTTGGTTGGGGTCCAAAAGACGATGAAAACGTTTCGCTAGATACACTTGCTGACATGACAATGAGCCAACCTCAGTGGCGTTCCTGCTGTGAATTTTTTTGTCCCTCCCTATCCCTTTTAGCCTACCCCTGCAACCACGATCACATTTCGTAGTATAATATAATTTTACATAATAAATCTTCTTGTTGCCTAGTGGCCGGCTAGTAGCTTACCGAAACGATGCCTATTCGTTGCTGGTAGCTCAGCTGGCATGCAACTGTTGTATTTATTTTCCTTTATTTATTGCGGCACAGTATCTTAGATGTTTCCCACCTCTAGCTAACATGTATAATGATAATGAGGAGGAGATATGTTCTAGCAGTGTGATTTCATGTTTAATTTGTATATTACGCAGGGTACTAAAACATTTGCAGTTTTTTGTTGCAAGATTGTTAAACTGATTCTAAATGAATTTTAATGCTGATTTTAAAGCTATAACCCGTATTCTCCGCCCTATCTAGTTTGCAGGCGTTGTTACAGTTTACTTAAATATAAAGTTAGTACCAATCTACTTTCGTTTTACTTAGAACCATGGCTTACTCAGGTCGATATATATATGTTAATGCACCTATTGTGGTTTGCTAGATATGCGGCTGCTGTACACTATCTCGTCAAAGGAGAAATATCCATGCGTTTGTGCTATATGCCTATAGAGGATATCATGAAATACCACTAGTTGACCAAGGCCAAAACGCGTGCCTCATATCGTGTGGCATTAGTATGAGGAAATGCTTCGTGATTGGACAAAATGCTAACGCAATGGACTGTCATTTAAAGTTCCGAGTTTTGCAAAGTCTGCGGATAAAATTCGCTTGTTGAGTTGGCGAGGCCTTAAAATTCGACCGTTGCTGTTCTCTTTGGAATATTATCATACACTAGCGACTGCGGAGTCTATATTTTAATTTTTTACATTTTAAGCAATTTTTATAATCATATCTTAAGTTTAACTATGTGTTATTCCTTCAACCTTTTGAAAACATTACACGTTACTGCCTTAAATCCGTGCTTCATCGAATGCGGACATCCAGTCAGGAACACATACAAACGAATTAGGAATAACTGTCTTGGATAAAAGCGAACTCGTCGTGTTGGCTGGCAATCTGGCCTCAGTCGTTGTTCTGTCGACGAAACGCAAGTCCCACTTAGACTTCCTAGTAATGATTGCTCGCTTCATGGGAAAAGCATGGATGCTAGTGCCATTACGTAAACAAATGAGTATGCTAATACATGAATCATCTTGTTCCAAGATTCTTGGTTACATGCTGATATGAAATATGATTACTTTCCCATTAGGTCTGACCGCTTTGGAAAGCTTCAGTTTCGCAGTGACAGCGCGTTTGGCAACCTTGGAGCAAGTCAGCAATCTTAATATGCACATACTCAAAGCTTTCTACAAGCCGCCATGTTTGAAACGTAAACCAAAGTTCTTAAGTGACGCTTACTCAGTCATCTATGGAATCGTATACATTGCTCCTGATACATCTACGTCGGAGTTAAGGCTTTTTGGGGTGCACGTTTCTTTACCGTTACTGCTTAAATAAGATAGTCCTATCTATACTTTGACTGGCGACTTCAATAGCAAAGATACAACATCTCTGAAGACGCTTGGCTTAGTAAACCTATTAAGTGTTTCAACCAGAGAAGATATCAAGTTGGATGCTGTGTCCAAAATAAAAGACAGTCGTCTTTCATAAAAACGGGCTCAAGTTCAAATTTACATCTGACCGGAGCGATAGGTAATCTCGTGAACGTTCCTTCTTTTGTATATCGTTGAACCGGGAATATATAGGTCAGCTTAAGATGTACAACCTAAAAAAAGACCGCAACACACCCTGTCCAACGAATTACTTGCCACGTTTCCTGTCTATCGGTCACCTCCAGGCCAGTTTATTTGGAGTAAGAAAGTGTGCAGAGTGAGCTATACAAACAAAAGAAGTAATGTAAGCTGCATCATGATAACACCAAAGTATCAGAAAAACTGGAAGGAAAACGAAAAGGAAGCTGCAGATACAAGTCCTTCAGAGGAAGAGAAAAGTTTGGTACTGCCACCGAAGAGCATCTAACAGGTGCCCGAAACACTCAACCGTAGATTCCTTAGCGACATGCTTCGGAACCAAGTACCATCGTCCAATAATCCAGCGCGGAAAGCGAGTTTCCGTCCTTAACCGATCAAAACACAGTTTGTGCAACTTAAACGGTTGACCCCGGCGACTGGGCTGCTTGGCAGGACTAAATAACCAGGACAGTTCTGGACCGGTCATACCCGTTAGAAGACGGGAATTGAGGATCAGTTGGCCTCTCATTCCCCAGTATTGCATTGAGTGTCTACCGAAGCTAATCAATGGTCTGAGGTAGGTTTGCCATCATAAACCCTGCAATAACATTTTAACCACTTGCAAAACCCACACCCGTTCCATATTTCCCATACAACTCGTTTTGGACAAGCCTAGATACAGTATTCTAAGTAGAGTCACACGAAAGCTAAGAAAATCTTCACAAGTGTACCGGTCGTCAGGATACCAAAGTGCGGCCAATTAGCCACAGCATACGAAAAGCTCCACAAGCAGCCGTCCTCCATGTGTCCGCAAAGAACTGAGGTATGGAAGACGTTTAGATCAACAGTGCTTTCATTTCTACCAACTTCATAGCACCCTAAATGTGGAGGACAGAACATTTCGCCTGATTTATAGGCATCAACCATGAGGTTGACTAATACTAGAGCTCATCCTAGGCAATCCCAAATGCCACAGACTTCCAGGGTTATCCAAATTATTTCAAAGCTTGGGGTCATCAACAGACAGTAATGACATTATTTCAAGCTCCTTGGGCAGGTCTTTGAAATAACTTGCGAGACGCAGCAAATCTAAAATTGAGTTCAAACGCACACACTGCTCACTCCACTCTAAAATTGCATACACCCATATAAGGGTGCCACCAGATAACCCATACGATCTCAACTTTAGTGCGAGTATTTGATGTTGGACAGTATCAAAGTCTTTCGACTAGTCAACGAAAGCACGTCAATAGCATGACGGCCTGGCAACCCTGGCTAAAACGTGACCTTGCAGCGCTTGAGACCCCACAGCGTCGAGCAACGAAAATCGTCAAGGGCTTGCGCCACACTCCTTACCAGGAACGACTGGAGATACTCCGAGTGTTCAGCGGACGGTACCGGCGACTTCGTGGAGACCTCATACTAGTGTACCAGATATTGAGCGATCCCAGTCACGTATGCCGCCACCTCTTGAAGCTCAGCCCGAACACTAACCTTCGCGGTAACAGTTTAAAGCTGAGCCAACAGTACAGTCGTCTAGGCTGTCGGAGAACCTATTTCTCCCTCCGGGTCTGCGGGCCCTGGAAAGCCCTTCCAAACTCAGCTGTTTGTGCCCCCGCATTAGATACGTTTAAAAAACGATTGGATGTCGCACTGAGCGCCCTGCGCTTTGTTTTATGAACGAAAACGCTTGTATATATTTAGACTGACCAGCCTCTTTGGATTTATACCCCAAATTCACGGTCGTAAATCTGTGCGAACCGGTGAGTACTCCATTTTTATTTGCTACCATCACCAACGATAACAATTTCCTAGCCAGTTTTGCGTCGTACCACTTTATCCCCCTAAAACTGTTACACTTCTACGTTTTATCTCACTGACGCTCCTTACTTCAACCACTTATGTGGTTTGCTAATCTGTTAGTATTTCTATTGCCAACCTGCGGGATTCGTTAAGTGTATGCTTTTTTACCCGTCATATACCATTGTTCCATTGTTCTGCCTCAGCCCAGCTTCCACGAGCTACAGCTAAATTCGTCAGACACGAAAATCCCTGACAGGCGGAAAGTTCGGGGGCGGAGCACTGTTACCGCCCTTGAAACTAGGATAGGTGATTGGTTGTTTCTATTCCAATGTTGAGGCGCAGCTGTCGAGCGATATATTAAACATGCATGTGAGAGGGCCACTTAGTTCAGCGGCCAATCCATGCATCGGCTTCGGATGAATTGATATAGCGCTACAAGCTTTGGAAGGATGTAGCCCATGCAACAGTCCAAAGATTTGTCTCTCTTATGCTGATTTCAGTTAGGCAAGAATCCTCCAGTACGCTTGTGACCAGTTCAACCGGAGATAGAGAGGTCTCATGAGCAAAGACGTCAGGATACTGGTCGCTAAGTATGCAAGCCTTAACATATTTGGTATGCACGCAGGACCCATCCTCTTCTAGTAAAGCTGGTATAGACCAGTTTGTACCACGGTGCCACTTGACGTAAGCAGAGAACTTTGGATTTGTTGCCACTGCGTCAACTGCATCCTTTTCATACTAAAAATTGGCAGTCCCAAGATATTGCTTGAATTTAGTTGTGACCGTTCGATGGCTTTCGTAAGTGCTACTCCATGAAGCCGCCTGTTACGTTCGCCAGCGCTTAGAGAGCTTCCTGAACAGCTAATTAGCTGAATAATCTATCGACGGAGGATGTGTCTGTAGCTTCCTTTTCTTAATGATTGGGATGTGGGGAAAAGTGTGATGTAGCTGAGGCATGCCTTAAATTTCTCTCAGGCTGATTCGACAGTGTCGGCCAAGAAGATCGCACAACTCAATGCTGAGGCTTTGTCTGTCACTGCGCTAAAGTCTACCCGCCAAATATTTGGGCACGCCTCAGCGGTGGGATGATGATACACAATGAAAGCGAATCAAAAGGACATACTGATATGGTCACTGGCTCCTAAAGGACAACCGTATGTAATAGCACTTACGAAATCGTGAGATCTCGCAAAATGAGATCCAGGACAGACAAAAGCTGGTTCTCCTGTAGCTAATCCGGATGTCCATGAACTGATGCAACGGAAGTTGCAATGGTATCTGGAGCATATCCGAACCGAGGGTGCTCACCGGCAAACTGCAAGATAGAGCAGCCTAACAGACATAAGGATGTTGCAATTTTCCGTTTTAGACTACTTCTGAGCAGCTCAGACCATTGTATTTAAAACTGTCTCCATTCATGTGCAGTAGGTCTTATATTTTAACGTTGACCAGACGTAATTACAAGATAATGAAACGGCAAAACTGATCCTTTAAAAATATCTCAAAGCTCCAGACGATGTTTACTTTAACAGATTTTCCAATCTTAAATGGGGAGGTCCGGAATCTTCAACGTGACCATCTTACGGAACCCATCAAATATTGCTTTGATATGTGTTGCGCTGTTGAAACGATGTATCTAAGAGCAGGTAGATTTTCATCACCACTACTAAGGCGGCTTGGAAGGATGAAAAATGAGCTTCCAAGTGCAAGAATGGTACCCATGTCAAAAGCTTAAATATAGCAATAAAATACGAGATAAAAAGGCTAAACTAATTATACGTCGAAGCAGTTCTAAGCAATCGTAACTGTCACGATCCATGGAGGCTTATGAGGCAGCTCCGTCGTAAGGTCGTTTGCAGCCAGAACGGTGGAGTGAATGTGGATAAACTGCATTCTAAATTTAGTTCCGCCTCATTAATCTTACCTTACTTGCCCTTCTTGATTAGCTCAAGGACAGTTGCGCCCTACGATCAAAGCAACTTTTACAGGGAACTCAAAAGGTTCAAGGCAAACAAAGCTTGTGGTCCGGATACCCTCCAACTAATGACTTTGAAAGTGTGCTAATACGCTCACACTGTATTTAGCAGAGCTCTTTGACCGATGTCTCACTACGGGTGTGATCCCGGATATTTGGAATACCTCCAGTATAATTCCCTTACCAAAAATGTGTCGCAAACGTATCGCCCCATTGCATGTGCACCTGTACTTCTAAAGGTTTTCAAAGGATTGTTACCTTCACGGATTTGCACAAGCGCTCCCAAAGACGATATCCACCATTTTGCGTACAGGGCTTAGCGTTCCACATTGGACGCAGTGGCATTTCATATACATGCTATAGAATCTGCATTGGATCTAAATATAAGTCCGTACGGCTTCTCTTACTGGATTATTCAAATGCCTTTGAATATCTGGATAAGTCAGTGTTGCTAAACCTGCTATCGTAAAATGTAGTCCACCCGAGTGTATAATCTGTTACATGCCTACTTAAAGTCTCGCACTTAATTCACCAAATCGAACAGTATGAAATCCTCTGTTCTCAGTGCCGATCATATCAGCTATTCTATTTGCATTGTGTGTTGAACTTCTCCCTAAACAAACCACTTTTATATGGGGTACATATGATGACGAATTTGTGTTGGGATATGTGGCCCCACGATGCAAGATTCCTAATCGCTTCAACTGGGACTGGGAGGCCTGTTGGAATGATCTTCATTCAGAGCTCATATGCTTAATGCGCTTAAATACAATGATGTGACAGTTTCCTTTATCCATGGCGATAAATTGCAATCTTTCATGGATTTCTCCCCACCCTTATTGTGAATGAACTTCCCTTAACCATCTGTTTATTGGGATGCACTTCGGCGTCATTTTGACGCTGAACCTTCATTGGCCTACGCAAGTCTGGAAAACTTCTCAAAAAAATCAGAAAATGTTCATTTTAAACCCTCAGACTTAACGTGCTTTCAGTACCGCGTACGTTAAGACCAAAGTTTGTGACGTTACGGTCTTCTACCTTGCTTATACTGCACTTCCGTCATTTTCTCTGGACTACTTCAGAATTACTGCATCGTATTGGTGGGAACTATAAATCCCAATTTGAGATGTAGTAACTTGTCTAAAGATTCTTTAGTTGATGTGATCATTTCTAAACATTTTGATGTCTGTAATGTTGTTTGTACTAAGGTACTAAGTGAATGATTTCATCCACGCTCTTGTTCTCTTCTACTCGTAGAAATTCAGAAGGCTATTCTCCCGCTCGTCATTTTATTGTAATATTGTTTTGCCTTATCTCTCACGTTTGATTGTTTACCCAGAGAAATCCGCTAACGTGCTGCATGAGCGCTTTTTGTGCATATTTCCCATTCTTCTGCACAAGTATCTTAATCGATGCTATCATCCAAGTGTCCGCAGTGGTAGTGTAAATGCTGAAAACGTATCGATTATTGTTCGTAAAGCTTATTTTGACTTGGCTTGACTTGAACTGCATAAGTGACTGAGACTTTTGTATGGTTGAACAAAAGTTATTAGCAAGAAAAATCAGCAAAAGTATCTTATCCCAGTATTGCCTCTGCAATTTGACCCATTTCACATTCCGAATTACTATCAGTTCGAAAATTTAAAGGCTTTGCTTCTACAGATGATGAAATCATTGGGCGGGAATGTGGGAACCAGTTATTTAAAGTGGCTTCAACTCAGGAAAATACAGTCAACAAAGGCCATCAAATTCATGCTGTGATGTGTGATGTAGAATTTGTGACAAAGCTGAAAGCAGAGGATATTAATGTGTGGCAGTCATTTGTGGCAGTTATAGAAGACTTTCTTGGGAAAAATAAAGCAGTTAATTATGAGGGACAAGTTAACAGAATCTCTTTGACATGGTGCGATATTGGGTGCATCATGTGCGTCAAGCTGCAATCCTTGCACAATCACCTTGATAGTTCACCGTTAACCTTTGGGCAGTAGGTGACGAAGAGGGGAACGTTTTCATCAAGTATGATACCGAGGGAAAATGTTATCAGGGGCGATATGACAAACACAGGAGGGCTGACTATGTTTGGCTCATCGAAGGTGAATGTCCTAAAAAAAGATTTCGACGCAAAAGCTATAAAGGCGAATTCTTGTCTGATTAAGACCTGTCATGCATCAAACTTTGTGCTTGTGTCGAACCTAAACAAAATATTTTGTTGAGGATATGTTTGCATCCATTTATATACTTAGAATACATGGGCTCAGACAGCACACTTTGCTCCTACACAAGAATGTTTTGTCAGTTTTAAAAAAATATAAGGCCTAGAGAGTAAAGCTAATATCAGATTTGAATCCGGCATTGTTTGATTATATACGAACTGCTGTTCGATCCTTTGCAACCATTTACTGTTGCACAAGGTGTTCCAATGAAATATAGATAAAAGTTGTGAAAAGTTATAATTAGGATCAATTTTAAAATTATAAGGAGTTTACAGAGAAAAACAAATGTCCGATTTGAATTAAACATGACCAAGTTTTATAAGAACCACTGTTCGGTTCTTTGTACTGCAAATGTTATTGTGCAGAATTATAACTGCACTTTTGCCACCCATTCTTTACCAAACGGTAAAAGCTGGGTTATAACCATACAAATACCTCTTGATCAAAACTTCATGGATTATTATGTGTCCATTCATAGCTTTAACATGGACAAAGTATAATGGTCAAAAAGTGATTTTTATTTCCGCCAGATAATTGGAAGATGTTGAAACTATTAGCGAATGAAGTGTAAAAATTTAATCATTTCGAAAGTGGCATGTTTTGTTAATCCCCTAATATGCATTATTCTTTTCAGTTTTAATATTAATATGTCAACGCTGATGTGCAACTTTCACTTGCAAATAAATTGATTGCGTTACGGAATACAGTGGTTTTAATTATGCGGTAATTCTGTTGATTTCGGATACTATAAAACATTCGACTATGTGCACCACATACGGCTACGGAAGACGTCAAATGATTCGGGGTGAGGGACCAGATAGGGAATCGGTGGAACTCTTAATCACGTAGGCGGTGTCAAATAATGAAGCGCGCATGTTCCTTACACACTCTAAACCAGGGATATCAGTAGGTCCAGCACATATGGCATATCATGTCCATTTATTGAGTACGGATCGTCTGTCTATACATTAGATGAGCTGAAATTCTGCATAATTCTGTGAGCACGATAAGAAATTAGTCATTTCGAGATACGATGCGGAATCTGGCTGACATTTTTGCAAACTGACAACTCAAAATTAGGCTAAACGATGCTCAAATGAAGTAAATGATGAACATATCTGTGTAGAACTGCCAAATTTTGACGTGAGTATACGACACTAATGCGATTAAAAATTTAGGGTAGGTTGACTATCATATTACCTAAGCCTGTCATTTAGTTACTCCATAAAACGCATACAGTCATTGCCAAATTCAAAATGCTTGAATTTTGTCTTCCAATCCTTAATATTCTTTTATGGGAACATGCTGATAAGTGATGTAAAAGATCTGGAAAATTACAAATATCACTAATCTATCAGACATTAATCAAGGCGTTCACATTTGGCCATGTGGGGCGACGTAAGCGTCTTCACCTCGAGGTTGCGACGAGTAAAACATATTTTAGTGTTTCTGTCAGCTCGTGGTCCAATGGTTCCCAAGCCTGTCTTGCAATCTTAGAACGCGGAATCAAGCGACTTCCGCAGTATCTACAGTCTGCGCGTGATTAATGCCAGTGGCGCGGCAGCGAAATATGCTTAATGCATGCACAAGTGATCTTGCGCAACTCGATAAGATCCGATTCTCTGGCAAATGAAACACCATTTACGCAGAGGCATGTCAACCTAAGCGGCACAATAAATATGTGATGAAACAGGAGAGGAAGACATACTAATTTCTTTTTCAAGAGAAAGCGGTCCTATGAAATTGCCAGCTATTCATCAATTTCTTGTGTAAATTCAAGGACATTCTGCAGAAATATTAACAGTTAGCTATATGCGTGACAGTCTTTATGCGGTTATCATGGAAATTAGTTACGAAACCCAAATGGGAAAGAACCAGGAATAGTTGTCTATTGGAAAAATGTTACTTAAAACCCAGCGTTTTGTTGACGGTATCTGGGTTTGGATTTGCCTGTCACTGTGGCCAGCCGCAGAATTCCCGGACCTACAGAGGGACCATGGATGGCTTGTGCTGCATCCCTCACAGTTTCACAACACACCCCATATCCAGTGTAAACCCGAAGGAATAAGACCGGGAGGCATGTGGATGGGAGCAGCCTTTCATCGACAGAGCCGGCCCACTCTTCTTCACAAGGAAGCACAAGCACTCTGCATTTGTGAATCAGTCGCACACAAGGCGGTGGCTGGAACGTAGTCCACTCCACACTGAATGCATGGAACCACTCTTTGAGAATAGCGCGGCCACGAGGACAGTGAACCCCTCCCCTCCAGCAACGACCAACTGTCTCCTGGAGCCAGTATGGACGATATAGTGGGTAATAGACGGGTAAGCACCATGTCAACATTCACATCAAACGCAGCTACACCGGGGATGTCAAACAACGGCCAAGCACCTAATATGACATTCTCAAATTAAATATATCTGTTAAAGCATACGACTATGCCGACATAACTTTTCACTATATTAGCATATGAAATAAGTTGGATGTTAATGAATCCGCGGCAAATGCAAATGGTCCACAAGATATTCTACAAAATGCTACAAATCCGATACAGTTAACGAAGAAAAACACAATTAACTTTAGCAAATATGCAAGTAAATAGATGATTGCTCTGGAAGGCAGAAACAATCAAATTAAGTGGAATGAAATTTATCCAGCCTAAAAAATGTTTTTAGGTGTTAGTTAGTTTAGACCAACTGCGATGAAGAACTATCATGAATGCAACATCAGCCTGAGTATGGGGCACAAACTTAATACCCAGCGTCTACAGAATGATTTATTAACATGGACATCGTATCACTAGTGCAGAAGTAAGAACTACTCTATTAAATTACACCAACTTGTACACCCGAAACCTTACATACCAATGCAAGCAAAAATGATTTGATGCTAATTAATGTGACTTTGCAGCGGAGTCTGATTTTACGTCCCTTCACACAACATCTGCAGTTTCCGCATGAATCTGCATAACGACGCTAGACCTGTTGTGATTTTCTGATGAACAGACTTCGGATAACCAATCAGGACAAATGTATTAGATAACGAATGTATTGGTGCCTGTTATGTCTGTTAAACAAAAGTACATTTACCTGTGATTTACCGTCTGCTAATCACCAGGTGGGAAACGGACGGCAGACTGAACCACCTTTACAGACTGCTTTAAACGAGTCACAGCCACATCATTAACGCCGAAGAGTTTCACGTATATGACTTGGAAATACCTATAATGATCTCACTAAATTCAACGGCAGCTTGCAACGGTAATGTTATGCTACCCTCTGTAAAACCAACTCACACCTACCAGATTCCGAACGGTTAACGGACCATATGTAGGTGAATTTAAGCTCACTAACGAAGATCCTAATAAGATACGAAATGTCACTTGATTGATACGGCGATGAATTTCCGGCGAGAAGTGATATCAGTTTGGATGTGGCTAAGCGATTAGGGAGTGAATGGTCTGAGTAAGACTTCTTGAACGATGTTTCTATCCGATGGACTTCGTAAAACTAGATCTAGTCTGACAGCTTCCGTCTTTATAGCCATCCTTACACCACTGATACCTGTGGTGTCTGCACGAACCAAAGCGAGCGAAGTCGTATTCAGCACAGTGCCAAGAAGGCGTTTGGGGTGTCTTCTTTTTGCATGAATTGGGTGGATGATTGCTACGTGTAAAATATTTGCAGCTTCCGGAGATTGAACGCAAGCAAAAGTGTGGTCAATGTTGTGGAACATGGCCGTATCACGTTTCGTGTAAACCTAGCACTGACGTTCAGTAATGCCATTCTGAGCGTCATCTGAGGGTCCTGCTGGAATAACCTAACTAGCGGCGTACGTACTTCTACATCGTTTGCTATCCGAAGGCCACTTATGAACACGATGCACTTAGGCTGGTCGTCCTTATGAGAGGGCAGTTTGCATCGTTCATGTCCTCGATTGACCACGCGGGCAAATTTGACAATATCGTCTATGTCAAGCTTCACAACATTTAGACACTATTAACGAATACGGAATAGTGAGGACTGCTCACCGAGTATTTGTGTGTGTTTGCACCCTCTCGTCGCTTGACCGATCACATAGGTTCTGTGGTAAGATGCAATTAGAATTGTTGTCGCGTCTATCGGAACCGGATTTGAGCAGCAGCTGATCATTCCACGTGTCGCCACGAGTAGCAAACTTAACGCGGAATTCGTCTTCGTACCGTTTGAACCGGGATTTAAGTATTACGTAAGCCGTAGGATGCAACGATGGAGGATTATTTAGGATGTTCTAGCGAGAACATAGATAAGCGTTCGGTGGCCATCTCCATTAGCCTCATCAACTACTGCAGGATTAGATTGATATCAGCACTGTGCGTACTCCTTCGTAAAGAGAATTCCGTCGCCAAATTGTTACGCTCCAACGACCACTATTGCAAGTTCAGTGTGAACAATGCAAAGTAAAGATAACAAAATAAGCACATGAGTTACCTCACAGACGGCGCACAGATTCAGCTACAAGTCGCTGGACCATGCTTCATCACGGCAAAGGGAGGACCTCTGAATAATGTCTATTCTGATGACAAACCAGACATTATTCAGACAAATACGTTCTTCATAATCCAAAACAGCAGTACAGTAGCTATTTTAGCCGATTTTTTGCTGCCATACTACCATCCTGACCTGTGGACTGCAGACTAACGTGAGGGAGAGGGGGACCTACCGTAAAACTTTAATGCCCATGCAAACCTTAAGGGTTAAGGCGCCTACACCTTGTGATGACAACATATCGTCACCAACAGCTGGCCATCGTGCGGTCTCGGCGGGAAAGCTTTCTTGCGGCTTTCACTGCCCCGCGTCAAAATCAGCCATTTCCCCGCAGATAACTCAGTACCAAACACACTTTATACAGGTGTCCGACTAGGGGAGGGCAGCAAACGCGCCACTGGTGTTGACTGCGAGCCATGCCTTATAAAGTCTCGAGCCAAGCACAAGGCGGGCCACGTGTACTGCGGCCAGGGAGGCCAGACAGAAAACGGCGGACAAACAAAACCCTCCTAGGTAAGCGGTGAACTGGCATACCTGGTACCACCCCAAGCCAAAGTTACTTATTCCGTGCTACTTGTAGTTTTACAGAAATAGCCTAGTTAGCACTGCCTAGAACTAGTCTGCGCACATCATCGTTGAAGACATGTTGGTTGCAGGCATGTTTGTTTGATTACGAAGATGAGTGAAGACTTGAAAGCGCCTGGAAACTTCAGAATGAAGTAGCCATGTCTCACTCCCCTAGAGCAGATTGGCCTTTAATGTTTCCTTGTAAACGCGATCTTTCACACGGAGGGAATCTCTTTTTTGTCGCCAAAGATGCCGCAGATTCACGAAGGCGGTTTCGTTATAATTGAACTGACCTCAGCTGCTATGCGCCTATCGTTGCCGTTGCAGCTGCCAAATAGGTGAATCGATCAACCACCTCAAGTTACTCGATGTCATGAGTCAAGGGTCATCACGCGGCTGGTGATGCTGCAGCAATACTTTGCACTTTGAAGGTGCAAAGCATTTACAAAGTAACGGGACCATTTTAGACAGGCTATTTAGGGTTGACTGGGTCGCCCCGACATCGTCAAAATGAAAGCCGATATCGTCCACATAATCAGAAACAAGGGAATATCCGGGATGTAGTCCACGACGAAGTTGTATAAAAACTGAAAAATCTGGCAACCCTGACGAACGCCACTTGTTGTCGGAAAACTATCCGACAGGTCACGGTAAACCCTGACTCTGCCTGTACTGTTCGCAAATAGAGCATGTAAGAGGTTAATATATTTCGTGGAAACAGCTTTTCGCACAAGTATTTCGTACGAAATGCGTCGACCGACTGAATCGAACGCATACACAAAATAGAAGAACACAGCTATTGCCGGTCAGCGGTATGCGGGGCGCTGCTCTAGCACTTGCGACAGAGTGAATAGTTGGTCTGTACGGCCACGTTTTTGGCGGAAACCAGCCTGCTATTCCCTAATCCGAGATTCCCGTTCCACAGCGAGGCAAGGTACGATAACCAAGGTCAGCAAGTTCGTTACATCTGGCATTAGGCTAAAACCCCTGTGGTTAGCTCAGTCATTGCTACGACCTTGTATATGACCACTATAATCGATTCACTCCAGTTAGCCGGAACACTCTCTTCCTTCAAGATATGTTTGAATGGGTTGGTCAGTTCTTTGCAGTAGATCTCACCTCCATCCTTAAATAGTGCAGATGGGAGGGAATCCAGACCGCAGCACGAAAACGATTGAAGGCTGTGATTGCGTTTCGGAACTTGGCCTCCGACGGAGGCTCTAAACTAATCTTCTATCGCCCCTCTTTCATCCCATGAGTGGGAAGAGGTATAGGAACAGGGGGCCAATTGAACTGCTTTTGAAAGTGTTCCGCCCAAAGAGCCTTACGGTGCTCCTTATTGTGTAGCAGTGCACATGCACTGTCTCTGATTGTCTCACTGGTTTCCTGGGGGTCAGTGTTGTGGATCAATTTGAAGCTCATGCGGTAATTGCTTACTGCTCCTGCCTCCTCCATTTCTTGAGCCTGAGTGGTCCATCAAGCTTTCTTGTCAGCACGCACGTTCCGCTTTAGTCAGTCTGGTCACAATTTGCTCAGAGCCAACTGGGAGTTTTCTTACGGATTACAACATGTACACCGACCTCTCCGGTATCCAATGCTTCGTGCGGTGACGATTGTAATGCCACAAGCAGAGGGTCTTGCTTCGTGCACAGGATCTCATTTTCATTGAATCTCGGTGGCGTAAGGACAATAGAGTGGAAGTTCGGCACACCGTGCGTCTTGATAGGCTTGCCTGGCCGAGGGCTGAAACTATTACTCAGTTGCCAATCAGAGGAGACGCTTGGTGTGCATCCCGGTAAAGTTCATGGAGAAACGACAACTTACCAAGTCATAGTCAGCTTTGACAGAGGTATTCCAGAACGAGCGGCAATCCAGGATGAAACTTCGCCACCTGTAACTATGGCAATGGGATTAAGTTTGGTCCATCGCAAGCCAGCTACATGAAGACGTCAAGTGGCACTTCGGCGCCCACTGTGTCTGAAAGCAGTGCTACCAAGAAACAACTAGTGCTGCGTACACAGCTACAGCAGATGCTCGCCGTTGTCAGTCCTTTCGGAGTTTAGCACATATTTATCACGTAGCTGAGCTTCTAAAGTTCTCAGACGCCCTATTTGTGCGTTCATATTTAATGTGATTACTAGTGTATCTGAACTAGTAACACTGCGTAGTAGCGGTTTTAGTTTGTGCTAGAATGCTTCTTTGGCAGCATCAGAACAGCCGTTGGTGAGAACACAAGCGAAAATCACAAATACACATCATTTCTTACTAGTTAGTGAATCAAGCTTAGTTGATGTCGTCAAAAGGGTTGCACGCAAACGGCTGTTCACCGGAATCCAATCAAATAACCATGGCCAAGTCTTGGAGCTTAGAATGATGCTTATCCCAACTTCACCACTGAATGCGGCATCAGCGTCTCCGGATACGTACTAGCAATAGCGAGAGGACAAGCCTGGCGCAGTTAATTCAACAACACCATTAGAACCATTGATCCTAGTTTTGGACATGCAACACACAGCAATACCTAGTGTGTGCAAAGTGCGCGCGAGTGCAGCCTTGACCTATTTGTCTTAGTGTGCGAAGGTTGAACGCCGCCAGGGAAAGGGGACAGCATGGCCTCAAATGGGACTGTTGCCGATAGGAGTCCGGTGAGTGTTGCAGGAAGGTGGCTGCAGATGGTTCTACTCCAGTGGCACAGGTTGTTGTCATTTAAGCTGGGCATTATAGTTGGAAGGTAAGTATTGGGGATCGGGATGGGAGTAAAAGGAATAGCTGACAAAGAAAGAAGGGAGGCGTCAGCTGTAGCATGTTTTCGCTGTTCCGCCCTGATGAATGCAGCAGGTAAGGCCACCCTTGATAATCTGCGCGACAGCTGATGCCGGATGTAGTTCGAGTATAGGGGAAATTGCCATGGCTGAATGTGGGCTGAGAAACTGCCAATGCGCACAGAAGAAGAAGGAGGACAATTAACATCCTAAACCAAAGTCATTGGCTCAAAATCCTGTACGCAAGGCAGTGCGGAATTGACACTGATTTAGTTTTACAGAAATAAACGCCAACCTATTCCAAACCCACAATCTGGATTACCAAAAGATTCAGTTTTCTGCGCTCAAACCATTGAGCAACCTGGTAAGGGTAGCTCTAAATTGGCCCGAAAGCACCAACCAGTGTAGCGCGATGAGTCTAGGCGGTACGCAAACCAGCGCACAACCTAATGGTTCAGTTTCGTTGTGACGGCAATTTAATACATAATTATTGGTAGGTCTACTGACGACCTTGAGAGGTTGGCCAAACATAATTCTGGTAGAGGGTGGAGCGGGTTTGCAAGCGTCAATTAAAAATAAAAAGTACAGCTAATGCTAAATCGACGTTTTGGTTGGTTCAGTGTAATACTTAGATAAACTAGTGTTTTCCTAACCCTGTCTCAACACGTAGGTTGTGTATCGCAGTGTATTCTCATAAAGGGCGCAACACTTACCGTTCAGGGCATGCAAACTATCGCACAATTACTTTCCTCCCTGTATTCGTGAAGGTGATGGAAACGGTCGTAGCTAAGGTTCTAATGCACTACCTGAAAAAATGCAACCTCTTGACACCGGAGCAGCCCGGCTTCCGTCAACGCATGTCATGCACCACCAAGCTACAGAATGTACGAGGTAGTTGAACAGAAGTAGACTTCTCGAAAGCTTTCGACCGCCTGGATCACCGCAACATACTTCACCGGCTACAGATCTACGGAATCGGAGATGCTGTGCTTGATTGGACTGGTAACTTACTTCATTAACGGAAACTTCAAATACGCGTTAGGGAATAACTATCTAACCCGATTGAGGTGGAATGTGGCGTCTCACAAGGTTCAGAGCCTGGAGCGCGTTTATTCCTGGTGTTTATCAAGAACATGGCAAGAGTTATCTCAAATTTCATGCATTTCGCCGAGGATCTCAAAATATGGCGGGCGATTAGTAACGATAAATGTCATGATCTAGTCCCACGTGACCTGTATTGCATTTATCAGTGGTCAAAGAGGAAGCTGATTCAGTTGAACATAGCTAAGTGCAAGGTGATACATCTTTGTCACCAGTCGGTGTGCGCTTACAAGCTTGGAGACCACACCTTGCAGAAGGCCTCTCAGTTGATTTGCCTGGGTGTACTGGTACAGGAAGAACTCGAGTGTTCAAAACAAGCAAAGATGACGACGATAAGCGGCAAGCTACACATCGGCCTGCGTTGCAGGGCATTCGGTCGATTTGAACCCACAATCTATCCCCAAATGCTTAACACCTACGTGCGACCTCACGTGGAATATGCTATACAGGCGTGACAGCAGTGGCATCAACATGATCTCGTTGCTCTTGAGACTCTTCAAGGAAGAGTAATCAAGAATGTCACTGGCCTATTTCATCTGCGTTATAAGCTGACTGAAGTGTCTAAGAAGTACAGCAGTCGATATCGGCATTTGCAGTTGGATCTCATAATTGTTTACAAGATTCTGAAGAACCTAAACAACAGGTGCCGTCCTCTGTTGGAATCGAACCACAACCCTAACCTCAGATGTCATTCTCTGAACCTGAAAATGCGCTATAGCCGGCTTGGATGTGATAGAAATTTCTTTTCCCTCCGCGTATTCCAGCTTTGGAACGTCTTCCCTAATTATGTCGTCTCTGCACCCAGTATGGTTGGCGGCATCCGGTTTCGGAGTTGCCTGTCACTGTGATCAGCCACAGGATGCCTGCGCCTACAGAGGGACCATGGGTGGCTTGCGCTGCATCCCCCACAGCTCCATACACACACCCGATATCCAGTGTAAACCCGAAGGAATAAGACCGGAAGGCATGTGAATGGGAGCAGCGTTTTATCAACGG
Source organism: Dicrocoelium dendriticum (assembly GCA_944474145.2). NCBI lineage: Eukaryota > Metazoa > Platyhelminthes > Trematoda > Plagiorchiida > Dicrocoeliidae > Dicrocoelium > Dicrocoelium dendriticum. The sequence continues at coordinate 92,017,836 of OX104068.1, read as the reverse complement.
AGCCGGCCCACACTCCTTCACAGGCAAACACAAGCACGCTGCATTTGGTGAATCAAGCGTACGCAAGGCGGTGGCTGGAACGTAGTCCGCTCCACACTGACTGCATGGAACCACTCTTTGAACCTAACACGGCCACAAGAACCGTGCACTCTGTCCCCTCCAGCAACGTCCAACTGTCTCCTAGAGCCAGTATGGACGAGGCAGTGGGTAATAGACAGGTAGGCATGTTGAAATCATGCACATCAAGAGCAGCCACACCGGGGATATCTGGCAACAGCCAAGCACTTGAGAGAAAGCTAACAAAGAAAAGAAACCGAGTAATGCATAAGAAAACGTGAGCATATGAAATAAGTTGTTAACAAAGGATCAGAGATAAGTTCAGGAGGTCAGACAGTATATTGCACAGAAATTCCACAAACACGAAAATGTTATCGAAATTAACTACAATTGGCTTCAGCGACGTGTGCCAGTTTATAGAAGTGAGTACAGATAGACATTTATATGAGAAAGAAAAGCATTAAAACAAAATTGAAAACCCAACACCTGAGCTAAATAGACTTAGCATGTAAGCACGCGGTCAGTAAATCGAATGCAGCGTAGCTACAAACGTTGCGCTGGTTCTGCCTACATTCTTTGCAGGACCCGTCGTCGCTTCCGTAGTGGTCCCGAGTGACCTCGCTCATGGCTAACTAAGCCTGCCTGACTCAGGCACTCGCGACCGCATGTGGTACAGCACCATGCGCTTGATGTCGATGGAGTACAACTCATCGGTGCTTGCCGCTTCCGCACTTGCTGCTTCTTTTCTGCATGTATGAGCTCATTCTCCAGCACTTCGGCAACTGCCTTCATGATCAGATCGCGCCATGCATGCCGATTAACCGCCTTCAATTCCCATTATCTACAATCAAGATTAGAACGTGAGAGGCTCAGTGTAATCATGTCCTGGTGACGTAATGTTGGTTTCCCCGCATTCCGCTTCCCAATACTTAGCTGAGCATATAAGAGTTGTTTCGCTATCTGCGTCGAATCCATACGGCTCACATGACCGAGCCACGCAGTTGTCGCAGCCAAAGTATGCAGTCTACTGTATACACTCCACTTTTTAGCAACACTTCCGTGTCCGCAACTCTGTCGCTCCAACCGATGCGCAAAATGCGTCGCAAACACTGCTGAAGGAACCGCTCGAGATATCGCACATCTCGACGGTACATCGTCCACGTTTCACTGCCGTATAGAAGAATGGACAGCACCCTGGATTTGTACACCATCAGCTTTGTGCCAATGGTAAGCTGATGGTTGTTCCACACTAGGTATTCAAGCTTCCCGAATGCAACTGCTGCCTTCGACACGCGGATTTCAGTTTAACGATATTCATAAAACGATTTGACGATACGCTGTCACATTTGCATTTCTTTTTATGACTTGTTAGCCAGGGGCTACAAAACGCAAGCAAACCATGTCTTACCGAACTCCCAACCAATGGATTTATGGGTTTGTACTTTTAATACGCGAACATCTCTGTTATTCTGTCTAAGTCTATGTGGAGTCCACCAAAACTTTTCGCTTTTTATCGTAATTTAATTTTCGAAATAATTTCCAACCCAAGGACTTGTTAAGTACTGCATTCTTACCCGTAATACATCATTGTTCCATATTCTAACATAATACATAGAAAAATCCAGCCAAAATCTTTGCGTTCAAACATCGCACTTTAGGTTTATATCGGTATTCTGTTGCTGGAATGTATGTTTGAAAATGCCTCATCTCATTCGCTCGTGAAATATGTATGAAGTTACAAGCCTGCCTTGCAAGTTGATGTCGCTTGTTAGATCTTTGTATGGGAACGGGTGACTCCAGCAGGGTCTTTAGGCTACTTTGGTCCGGTGGATGTTGCAAAGCTGGGAAGCGCCACTATTGTGATCCGGCGTATCATCTATTACTAGAAGCAGGCTGATAATGATGTATAAGCAACCAAGGATCCAGAGCCTGTTCGGTGGTGCTTGGTGACTGAACGGACCACTTGAGTTCACAGTGTACAAATTAGAAGCAACTTAAGTAACACAACTATAAGCATGTTGTCACTTCGGTTTCACTAGCGGCGTCACTTTTTTCATGAGACGCTTGGGAATTTCGACCAGAACGATTGACTGAAGAATTGCTCTTTGTTATCCTGACCTAAATTTTAAGCACCCGACCGGCATTACAAGCATGTCTGGCAATTAAATCGGTTACCAAAGTGGTATCTTTCCTGTATAAAGCTGTTTTCACACTAATCACATCACAGGTAGCTCGGGTCGAGTGATCAGGTGCACATATGCTTGTCCAGCTTAGCAAGCAGACTGCATGCAGTGTTACCGGAACGGCTGTTATATTTTGTTAAAATGATCTTCAAATGCATGTTTCTGTAACCAGATTATAGAATACATATTAAAGGGTGCAAAACAAAAAAATAACCTGCACTTCCAGAAGGGCAACTATTACACAGCTGATGACTTTACAAATCCTAACGATGTCCACGCTATTCATAAGTACACAGCAAACTTCTGTGTATCAAAATAGTAGTTTGCTTTGGCTATCAGTTCTGATTACTTTCCTTTGGATTGTCAAAACTAGTTTACGACACTGAAACATATATGACCCCGACGAAGCAGGTAGTTGAGAGCCGGTTCCGAAAATGTATCAATTCAAATTGTCTCAAGATATTACATGACCTATTATCTCTGGTCCATCGTTACTGCTCATCTTGGAGCTTTTTGCGAAACTGAATTGTTTTGCTATTGCATGGTTACCGTCATTAGATTGATTATGCTAAGCGAAGCTAGTGAAGTATATACTTAATAGTGCTAGTGCATATATTAAAAAGTAATTTGTCACTTCTATGAAAATCTTGTTGATAATTAATTCTACTATCTGATGTAAAACCTGAACCACAGTTTGGACAAAGAGCAAGTTGTCCGCTAACAAAGCAACAACCTGGTACCATATATTTTTATTATTTGGTAAAACGGATTGTCGGAAGTCTCTTGGACGCGATCTTCATAAACAATCGTTTTTGTGACAGTTTGCCTCAGTCTCAATTACGTTTTCCATTGAGGTACGTCAGGCACTGAAAAGGCTGCACAGTATCAAAAATGTTGTTATCCAACCAGCAGACAAGGGACACATGACATTATTCATGGATACCGGTTCGAAGGCAAGCTGAACTAGCTCTCTCTGATGTCAGCTGTGCAGTTCGGGCTAACCTATATCCAGCGAATACATTGGCGGCAGTATTTAAGGATGAGGGGGTTCAGCCTGGCATGTTTTTGTCATAGAAAAAGCCACAACTGTCTGTTTAACGACACTGCGATGTGGTGGTTGTGAGTCGCCACTAAACAAAGTCACTGTCCATTACTCATCCGGATGATCATATCCAATCCACCGAGGGCATTCATCACTTATCACATTAGCGACGCTATCAAACAGTCAAAAATTCAGCGGTACCTATAAAAATCCAAGCAGCACAGCTACGTACACACGCCTGACTACATACATTGTTGAGAGCATCCGGTTCTGCATACGCCTATCACTGTGGGCTACATAGGACAGCCAACAGACGCCTGCGCCTACAGAGGGACCATGGGTGACTTGACCTGCACCCTCCACAGCTCCATCCACACACCATATCCACTTAAAACCAGAAGGTACGTGGATGGGAGCCACTTTTCGTCAACGGAGCCGGCCCACGCTCTTTCAACATAAATAACAATAGCGTACCTCTCTATCTATGTGGGGAATCATGCGTACCAGACATACACAAGGCGGTGGCTGGGCCAAAGTCCGCTCTACACTTGATGGAACCACACGTTGAGCCAAGCACAGCTACTAGGACCGTGCACCGCGGCCCTCTTCAGAAACGATCCATAGTCCCCGGACACAGTATTCCAAGCGAAGTGTGTCAGACAGGTAAGCTCCTTGTGAACGCGCACCTCAAGCGCTGACACACCTTCGGATATCAAACAATCAACATAGGATATAAGAGAAAGCAAACAAGCAAACTTGCCACAGAATATGCAACAGTGTAACAGAATTCAAAGAACCAAATAAACAGCAGTGGCTTTTATTCGGAGTAAAAAGACCTACATTAACTCTAATTTGATTTAACTTAACTGTGTTGACGAAGCATCATGAATAAAACATCAGCCTCAGCATAAGGCAGTAGGTACATATGACTGATGACATCCGGTTCCTGATATGCCTATTACCGTGGCCTCCAAATGACAGTCACCAGAGGACTGTGCCTACAGAGGGACCAAGGCTAAATTGCGCAGCACCATCCATAGCTCCATCCACTCACCCAAATCCAGTTGAAACCCGAAGGAATATGACCAGGAGGTATGCGGATGGGAGCTACTTGTCATCAACGGGGCCGGCCCACACTCCATTACAGGCAGACACAAGCAAGCTGCATTTAGGGAATCAAGTGCACACAAGGAGGTGACTGATCCGTACTACGCTTTACATGCAATCCGTGTGCCTAGATTCCATCTTTGAGCCTAAAAATGCCATTTGGTCCCTGCACCCCTTCCCCGCCAGCAAAGACCAACTGTCTCCTGGAGACAGTATAGACCAGGCGGTGAGTAATAGACAGCTAGACAGCTTGTCAACATGCACATCAAACATAACCATGACAGGGATGTCAAGCAACAGCCAATCACTTGGAATGCTGATAGCAAATAAAATAAATCGGACAAGGCGTCCGGACATACCGACTTAACTTCTCTAAATCAGCATTTGAAATAAACTCCTTGACAACATATGCTTGATAAACTGGAGATGGCAGAAATGGTGATCAAAAGTGAATAAAATTAACATAAGTAACTAACTTTTGTTTAAGCTACCTGCGTAAGTAGATAAAAGACAGTTCAGATAAACAGTAAAATAAGGTAACAAAGTAAGTAGTAACAAATTATACCAAATCATTCAGCTGAAATGAAGAAACTCATTACACAAGCCCGCTGTTACTAAATCGAATGCAGCGTTACTACCAACGCCGCACCAGTTCTGCTTACATTCTCAGCAGGACCCGTCGTTGTTTCCATGCTGCTTCTGAGTGGCCTCGCTCGTGGCTCGCTAGACCTGTCTGATTCAAGCACGCGCGGCTGCATGTGCTGCAACACCATGCGGCAGGCGTCAACGAAGTAAACACCACCGGCGCCGGTGGCTTCCGCACCTGCCTTCTCTTCTCTGCATACGCGATGGCTTTCTCTTACTCCTCGACAACTGCCTTCCTGATAAAACCGCGCCATGCATGCCCATCAACCGCCTACGAGACCCAGCACCTGAAATCAAGCTTAGAACCTGGTTGCCTCACATTGATCATGTGCTGGTAAGGTAACTACGGTTTTCCCTAATGAGGTTTCCCTGCACGCAGTTCGTCATAAAGTAACTGTTTCGGTATCCGGGTCGAATCAATGGGGCAAATAAACTCGAGCTACCTCATTTACCACAACTTAAGTATGCAGCCCATTGCATACATGCTATTGCGTCGGAGCACCTCCTTTTCCGTAACTCATTCACTCCAGCCGAACTTCATAATACGGCGCAGAGACCGTTGATAGAAGCGCTCCAGATAAAGACCATGCTGCCGAAATAGCAACCAGGTTTCACCGCTGAATAGACAAACGGACGGCACCATAGACTTGTAAATCAGTAGCTTCGTCCAGCCAGTAAGCTGGTACTTGTTGCATACACTTCGTCCCAGCTTAGTAAGTACAGCATCCGCCTTCAATACGCGGCTGTTCAGATCACTCGACATCTGCAGGTCGGTTATTATTACGCTCCTAAGGTAGAAAAACCTCGGAGTGGCTTCCAACACTTTATCGACAACATGGAACATTGGAAAACAATGGCGCGGCCACACGGACTCCATTCCGGCGGAAGGCCATAAGAGACGGAGAGTTTTGCTTGGGATGATGGTGATCCCGAATTTAGCCGCTGTCAAAGTCATGTGCCGCAAAGCATCCGCGCTGTGCGCAAAACAACCACGGTCGTCAGCAAACAGCAACATACGGATAGCTGTCTCAAAGCCTAGAGTACTCGCACCGAAAGGACATATGTTCAGCAAACAACAATTAATCCAATGCTCCTCACGAATATTGTAAGCACAAGCCGCATCAAACGCACACCACATCATGGCATGACAATATATGGTAAACAGGGCATGAGCTGAGACACAGCTTCGCTTCACACCAGAGACAAATGCAAAGTCATCCTACGTCTCTCCATTCAGTTGCACCCTCGCCTGCATATCACTGTGCAGACATTTAATTAAACTTACAAATTTCCTAGGACAACCAGACGTTCCCAACACCAGCTACAATGCCTTGTAATTCACCGTATCAAATCATTGATGAAATCAACAAAAAGCTGTCGTTCGCTACACTTCTCCTGCAACTGATGAGCCCCAAACACCGTATATACAGTGCTGCAACCCGGTCAGAATCCACATGTCTCTTTCGTCACGTGCAGTTCCACAAGCTGTCTGAAGAGGCGTTTGAGCAGGATTCGGGCAATCAACTTGCCCACACAATTCAGCAGGTTCATACCACAATAATTCGTACAAAACTCATTGCTGCCTTTTTCCTTGTACAGTGATGGTACAAGTGCATCTTGCAGCTCAGTAGGCACTCCTCCACAATCCATACGCGTTGCACCAAGTGATGCAGAGCACTCACAAAAGCGGGTCCACCTTGTTTCAACACTTCAGGCAGGTTGCTATCAGCGCCTGCACATTTGCCATTTTGCAGCTTTGTAACTGCCCTCTGCGTCTCATCCAGTGTCGGTGTGTCTGCAAGACACGTTTTTGTCGCTTACTGCTGCAGCCAGTGCAACACAGTCCATTCGACATCTGAATGTTTGTTCAAGTGACAAGCAAATTCTTTTTGTCAGATCCGCATTATGTTTGCATTATGCGTGCAAGCAGCGCCTGAAGTAGTGTCAGACAGCGTCCTCAGTGGCTCAAACCTCAGTCCATACACCGCTATCAATGGGCCAAATAATTCCTAGTTTTGGCGGCGTTTGGCAAAGCATTCCATCTGCTTCGCCATCTCCGTCCCATATGCATTATTAATGCGACTGAGCTCTCGAGTCAGTCGCCGTCAAATTTTGCGAACATGGCTCTACTTCCCCACGTCACTGGGGTCTGCCACATATGCGGCAACTGCTGCATGCTTCTCAGACACCAATGCCCAATCGTCGTGTTGTCTTTATCGAGCCAATCGGGTCGCCCACAGTTTGCGCGCATGGTGGCCTCCTCGACAGCAGCTGTCACCTGGCCGTGAAAATGGTGTCACAGGTCGCCCACTGTGGCTACGCATTCCACTTCGTACATTAGTGCAGCTATCAACTTCTCCAGCTGCAAGCTCTTCTCTATGTTACCTAGGGAAATAACGCTACACTTCCGCCGGTTCACGACAGGAGTGCAATACGTGGATTTACGAAAATATATATATACAGTTAGGTCCGCATCAACTTGTGATTAGTGTGACACACAGTCCCACGTAGTAAACGTGTCATGCGCACTTCACGCATGTCACTGTGACGCACGATGACATAGTCGAGCAGGTGAGCATGACCACTTCATGGGTGCGTCCGTTGCCATATCGCTCGCACTCAGTGCAAACCGAGGGTCCGTAATCGTCAGTCCGTGAGCGCAGCATGTCACCGATCTTGTTAGCTGATGCATGCCATGTCGTCTCGTAGACAAACAATAATCAGTCGCGCGCTGATGCCAGTTGGTTCACCCACTATTTGGCCATTTAAACGATCGGATGGTGCACATCCGGCACTATGTTCACCTGATGCTGAGGTAGCGTTTCCCACCCAGTAGAACGGACAGTAAACCCCACCTTCATGCAACTTACCTGGCTGAACAAGCCGGGTCTCGCTGAGCCCTGCAATATCGATGTTATACGGCGTCAGTTCCACCGCGACCAGTAAATGCGTCGCTCGGGGCGCTTACTCGGGTTTCGGTCCAGCAGTGGGCGTACGTTCCAACACCCGATGTTGAGTGTTTAGAGTGCAGGCGTACGATTGCATTGGCGAGCAATAGCGCGCGTTGTGGAGGATGTGCTTCTGAGTTTTGCTACAGTGGCTCCGCCCAGGGCCTTTGACTAAATAGCCTGACCCACAAGGCAGTGGGTGATGTGGAGGTTTGCTTGAGAGACTCCCCCAGGAACCCTTGACTAATTAGCATGACCCACAAGGCATGGCGGACGAGGTACGTATGTACGCTCACATATACACATTGACCGTTATGACGGGCAAGTTTTTGTAAAACCGTGGGTCCCCTTCAGCCATTTCATCAATGCAGTGGAAAGATATAAATTGTGATATGTCAACACTGGACGCTCGTCACTGGGTGCTTAGTTCATGTACTCAATAAACCTGGACTGCTTATTCACAAATGTTCTCCACCTGAGGCGGTCGACAATTTGTGTACATGCATCAGGAGTCAAAACATGTCTGTTGGTCTCCTCTTCAAGTACTTGAATGATATGTATCTATTCTGCACAGAAAATACACGATTTATGTTTGAAGTGATAGCATTTAGACCGATCGACGGCGC